>OZ012710.1:39673830-40217733 GCA_963942595.1 Cylloceria caligata
GCCTGGTGAGAGAAAGGCGACGTTTAGTACATCACCTTAAGGTGATGTGAAATAGCGCGATTGATATGATTGATATGATGAAAAACGATAATTCACTTTTTAAGGTTACCAACCCCAGGCAGAAACAAATTATTAGCCAATTGCGCAGAGCAATAATTTGCTTTTTCCCCGCAAACGATTAACGTACTTTTAAAAAAAGTGAGTTAGTGTTTGCATTACCGACCGCGGCATATCATAGCCTTAAGGTGATGTGGAACTACTCGGTCTGTAACAAAAACTGTAATCTGAATGTCTTTGTCACTGTTAATCCGTCGAATAAAAGTCGGAAACGTTGCGCTCCGTCTAACAGTTATGCGGGACGGCGTTTTCATCTTTTATCCAACATCTCAAACGCGACGTAGAAATTCGTGATCGCAAGATCAGTTATATCTCTCTTGCACCCATACATGTTCCACATCACCTTAAGGCGAGGCGAAACATCCATACTTACACAGATGTGCTGATTCTCTTTCACTCCGCCGTGAGCGCCATCCTAGCCTATCTCTTTTGCACTCATTGGTGAAGTACAGAGATTTCGACTCGCCTTAAAGGAAGAAATCGTTATCCATTATTCGGTGTTACTTACTTCGGAAATGGATGCCAGAGCAGTCGGAGTGAAAAGCGCGTTCATTGCTCGTACAAGCGCAAAAAGTGTAGGTAGTGCAGGTATAACATGTGGCGCGGCCGGGTTTCTGTAGACTGGATTACCACTTTCGCTGAGAGCGGCGACAAACCCTCCCCTAGCAGCGCGATCTGGATCTTCCGGGATGGAGCAACGTTTAACGACGCTCAAAACGGTAGAGATGCAGAACATGAGATCAGCGCGATTCGTAGCTGCGCGATCGTCTACACCCGGATCAACAGGGGCTCTGTCCAACCCCACGAACCTTATCAACTCAATCGGCCCCTTGAAAGCCTCCAACCCCAATGCCATAAACTGCGAAGAACCTTCGCCAATAACTTCGGCGACAAATCGCGTCTGTCTCTCATAATCACAGAAATGATTCGAAATTAGCAAAAGCGCTTCGTACAAAATAACGCTTTCCATTCTCGAGAGTTGACTCGGTTCCCTGATCAAACCACGGACAGTCGTGTGAATCTGCTCGAAGACGGGAAGCAGCAGAAGTGGATATTTTAGTCCAATCTTCACCATCAAACTAGCCGCGTGACGTCTAACATTTTTCGTAGCTTTTGACCGAGAATCCTTGGTTTCACCCGGGATTTCGAAAACCAAAGCAGCGAATATCTTCTCGAGTACTTGCGGCAGTATAGCGATACCCGGCATATCCATGGTACCTGTCGACATCGAGAGAAAGACGAAAAGTGCGCTGATGCACGAGAGGAGAGTCGAAAGTAGCCAGGGATCCTGTGGCGAGTAGTCGAGACACAATTCGAGGAGCCGAAGCCCATTCTGTACGCTCGGCCTCTCGTTTACGAGGAGAATTCTTGAGACGACGGAGTCGAGAGCCTGAGCCAGAGCTTCCCACTCGAGATATTCCAGATCATTGGGATCGCTCCTGTATTGCAGATTCGTCATACCCTTCGTTATCTTAGCAGTGAGCCACTGCTGCACGTAGGCGAATGTCACGAGCGGTGCAACCATCGTCACGTGCCGAAAACCTTCCAGAAGATCCATTCGAAGCCGATGGAGGAATACGGCGAATTCTTCCTCAGAATCGTAATCAATTAGACAGTAGGCTTTCGTACCGTTCGAATTGCAACCGTTCGGATAAGCGACTTTAATAAGCTTCGGCGCGGTGCTCTCTATATACTTTGGTACGTAAGTTAGAAGAAGCGAGTCGGTCTTTATTTGATCGTGCTTGAATAGCATTATCCAAATCGCGTTGGCGAGGTGTGTCAATGTGAGACTCGAGTGCATTGTGAAACTGAGAACAGCATCGAGGAAGAGATTTAGGTGATTCGGCCGAATTCCGGTTGGGTCATCTTTTCCCCACAAAGTGTACAGTTGAGTAGCCATTCCCGTTAGCACTTGAGTCAGTTTCTTCAGAAACAGATAGTGATTTTCGTGAAGCTCGTTAGAACCCGTGTGCGGTCCAGGGGAAATCACTGAAGCGTAAATGCATCGCAACGCTTCCTCTGTGAAAAGTATCATGAGTTGCTTTCTGTCATCGGCCTTTCCTTTTCGATTTACCACTTGGAGCAGACATTCCGCTGCTGGACACTGAAATGTTGGATCTCCGAGAAGGAGGCAAAGTATCTGGAGCAAGCGTCCTTCTTCCGCCATTATGTGATTTATTGAGACCCACTCGACGAAACCAGTCAATGTCAAGAGCACCACCTGATAAGACACAACATATGTTTAATATTTATCTAATTAAAACCTGTTCATACGGAAATAACCCAGATAGAAAGGCGTGTCGCGGAAATAGAGAGTGACGGTACAATAACTGCACTCCGCGGATTGTATATATCGTGTATAGCGATCCACGAAAGCTTTATAACGTGCAGTTAGTGTCGTGAGAGTCGGAATGTTACTAGCGACGGCGAGGGACACTGCGCACCATACCTCCACTGTGCCGTTACATTTCTACCTCAAAATTAAGAGGGACTAGAAAGATATTACATTTTGATATTTCACAAAGTCAATGTCGGCACAAAGGTACTGAAAATTACGGAGTATTCTATTGTGTCATATATGTCGTATGTTTTTTAATATACTAATTTGCGCGCATTCTAACATCTCTGCTTCTTCAAACAAAAACACCTATGAACTCATTCACCTGAACAACTTTGCTGTGCGCTGCAGCTTCAGTGGTGTTACCCACAGAGCTCTGTTTCTGAAATTCCGAAAAATGTTGCTCCATGAGCCTGAGGAAAAATGCAAAAATCTCAGCCATATTGGTTGTGAGGGCTTGATAGATGTCCTTTCTTCTCTGATTAGACTCCAGAGTCTGCAGCAATGCTACATCCTCCACCAATCTCAAGAATACCAGGAGCACTACTTCGGTCTGGCTCTCCCCTCTGGTACATGCCTGACTGAGCTCCGCCAGTAACGTGGGCCACTGCTGAGGCCACTCTCGCTTTATCATCTCCACAACCACTCTGGACAATGCATCTTTTATGTGAGTCTCAGCTTGTAAATGTTGTTCGGTTCCCTCCTGCAGCAGCTTCATTGCATTTTCCTTTATAAATATTTTCTCAGTCTGCGAAATGTGTGTCCATCGATACTTGACGCAGTGCTCCATCAGTTGCAGACCAAAGTGTCTGACAATGGAACTCCTGTCCGGTGACTTTTGTGCTAGATACAGACCGCACTGAGCACACAAGGGCGATGTCTCTTTGAACCTCTCGCAAGCGTTGTAAACATCCAGACGCTGCTGATGCGGCACATCCGGAGACATCATAACTTCTACTACTCTGGCAAGCTCCGCCGAAATCTGGGTGACATCACCTACCTCAAACTCCATCCCTATGTTGTTACCCTAGGAAATAAGTAATTTTATTGAGACATTAAAAAGAAAGTTCTCAAAACCAATAAATGTATCGATTTTTACAAGATTAAATGCAGTAAAAGGAGATTGACATTGTAAACTTCACCCTTGGGCAAGAGACCTTAGGTTTGGCTTTTAACCAAAAGATTTTTTATTTTTGATCACTGCATACACGTTGCGTTAGTCCGCCAAATGCTAAATCAAAGCATATCAAATTCTTCAACCATTTCCGCCCTGATAATCGAGATTATTTTTTAACTTTAATTCGCGGAGACGAGCTTGTTGAGATATCCGTGTTGCATGCCGACCATGCCTTGACAGTATATACACGGATACGGGATACCGGATTTTTCGGCAAAACTCAGCACAACGCAAGCCACTTAATTATAACCCAACAAATAATATATTGTCCCTAACTTTTCCCTCGAACACTACCTTTACTGGTATCAGTACTGATAATAAAATAACAACCGTCAGACCGTCACATTACCAGAGTGATCAGCTCCTTTTTTATTCTCAGAGATGAGGCACGTTTTCGACGATAGCATATACCAACTCAAAGCCATACACGAAAGCGTAGGTCCCATGTTTTTTTTCTTTTTTAAGGTGAGGCGAAACATGTGCCACGTGACCCGTGAGTGCGAGAGAATCACTGCTATTTTTCTAGACTATGCCATTCAGAGACTATTGATATTTCGGAAAAAAGTAAACTTTTACACAATGCATAGCACAACAAGCTATTGTCTAAAGCTTGTTTTTCCCCCCAGATGTCTACGGTTTATAAAATCCATGGGCTACAGTTTTTGTTATTGACTGAGTAGGTCGATAACGCCTTAAGGCGACATTTTTTTTCGTTACAATTCGGTTTGAAAGAGTATCAATCGATACATAATTACTTGGCGGTGACGAATATCATCATTAGATCATTTGGCGGTTACTGAATTCCGAAAAAAACGAATTTGCGGTCTGACCGACTGGGATACATAAGATTATTAAGGCTGCTATTGGCCGAGAAACAGACCTAGCGTCAATGACTCATGTTTTGCTTGATAAAATTTGTAAATCGCATCCGGCTGTGCTCTACGAGGTCTCAATCGAATCAGGAAGGTGTGGTAATATTTGATAAACTAGTTTCAACATTTGGTGGTCATGGATGAGCGCACGTGTTATTAAAACACAGTACGTATGCAGTACAACTAGCAACGAAGGCTGTGATTGGCTGAGAAATAGACCTAGCGATAATGACTCACGTTTTGCTTCATAAAATGTGTAATTCTCATCCGACTGTTTTCTACAAGGTCTTAATCGAAGCAGAAATCAAGTTGACACAATCTAATCGAGGAACAGCCTCCTCCGATCAACGGTCATTAAGTTGACGCCATCTCATTCAATTTCATTCTCCCCTGATCAACGGCCATCAATGTGAAGCAATCCAATCGAGTATCATCTGAAAACAGCAATAGCTATCAAAGGGGTAAACGTTAGATAAATATAATTAACAATCCCCCAAAGTGAGAGAGGAATCCTATGTGTAAGTACGCAAATGTAAAGAAAGAACATTAAAACTTTCAAGCAAGAATCGTTGTTGCTCTAGAGGTCGCGCATCTGTGTAATCAGGCGAAAGACTCATGAAATATAGTGAGAGAGTGCTAGAATTTTTCTGTATGTTTGGTCGAATGACGTTGTTATTGAGCCTACTGGCTTTGAATGTTTCGGTGCCAGTGAGTTCCTTATAATAACCAAATTATCTCTCCTGTGAATCTGTGATCATGAATATTGTAAAAAATTATGATTTATCGTGACGGAATATATTGCAATGGTCTAGTCCTGTCCCGCCTAGTAAGCATAAAGGGTGTGGACTCCATTCGTATTGTCAATTCAAATGTCATTGGAGATGTTTTATTTATAAGGAATTGCCTTGTAATATTCAGCTCCTATTGAGCTTATCGAACCTATGCTAATTGTTATATGCGTGATATCGATTAATCAAATCAATGAGAGCGATTTAAAGAAAAAACATTTGTTCCTGAAACCGGTCTTGTCAAGTATATCAAAATTCATTTAGCGGAAATTGGCATTCATCAAGACGAGTATCAAGTAGTAATGAGTGATCGATTTCTCCTGAATATACTCTCTGAATACCTAAGAGGAATCAGATAGCGTCTACCGGACGCTGAATTTTGTAAGGAAATAATTTATAAGGCCCGAACATACGATGTGATAATTGTTGAAATGCCGTCCTGTTAATATTATGATCATTAAATTCTCGCATAGACTCATCCGACGAGCATTATGGAACTCAATATATACGAGTATAAGAAATTGTTTGATTCTGGTCGGTTACTTATATTTTTTCCACTAGCGTGGTAAACGCTAAGAAAAAGGACCAATCCGGTCCCCACATTCAAAAATCAGTTCACCGACCCAGGCCTTTCTGAACTGCCGACTGATTATGATGTTAAACAGAGAAATGATGTTGTCATTAGAGATCGTGTTTTATTAAGCACTCGACGAGTTCAGTCTATCATCTCATTTTTTCCAAAAATCATCCAAATATTTATTTTTGAAGAGATTTATTCCTTGATAAATGTTTTTCGATTTTAGTCAATGTAGTTTAGTGAACTAGTATTATGAATTTACGCGGTAATCCCGACCAGTTGTTTTCTTCTAAGGTGGAATTTTTGGCAAATCGCAACTCCGGGTAGGAGTCACCGCCACCTGGATTCCTGCGTTATCGATCTTTTGGTAGAAAGATCTCTAACAATCGAATCATTCATCTTTGTCAGCTCTGCAGCGGGATTCTGTACACGACTATCGTTAGCTAACGATATCGTTAAAAGTCATGGAGCACACGTGACCAACTCAAAATCGAGGGTAGCGCCTCTCACGGAAGAAATACACATTGTAGCTAGCGCCGCTTGTAGCAAGTGTATCAACCAAGGCATCTAGCGAAAAGTAACAGTTGTCGATATTGCAGGACGTAAGGATTACAGTGGCGGGCCATGGTACATGTGGTCGCCCTGATTGATCCTCCAACTCCCAAGTATCGTTGGTTCTGCGCCGAGTCGTATCCCACCGATTCATGTGGCCGGGAACACTAAATATATAAAATTCGTTGCACATAACTGTGTTGAAAAAAAATGCGAAATAAAATTCATCATTAATAGTAAGGAGCGTAGATTATTAAAGTCGCATGAAAAAGAATGAATTTCCCAAGACAGTTTTTTTTTTCAAGCAATAGTATTGCTGCAAAATGTTCTTCTGTTACATTTATTTTTCTCGGTACATTTGAATGGGCAGCCATATTGCTGGGTCCGTGTATCAACTGTTAGGAATTTCCTAACGGGCGTCGGTCACGTAGAACACGCCAGCTACGCACCACGCAGTGCGCCTGATTACGCGAACGAACAGCGCAGGCGCGAGCCCGCATGCCTTCGGGCGACCGCCTGGCAACGGCAGTACAAGCGTGGCTTGAGTCGAGAACGGACGAAGTCACATGAACTCACGATCCGGGGCAAAGGCGCAACGGCCAAACCTCACGAGACGACAACGACCGAACAACGCGACGCGGGCCGACATGGCCGTAGTGAACATTTAATAATTCTTCATTCTGTTATTCCTGTTTTGCATCGACCTCTACTACATTATTAATTCACATATCTACCCTTTAACTATTTCATATTCATTACCAAATAAACGAACCTATTTCTCGTAATTCCAACGTACACATTGAACCCTATCACTTCTCTCGATCAATATCTACAAGTATCGACAACACGCGGTCTACGAGCGGTAAGTTTCCCGCCTCCGACCGGAATACGCCTGACAACGGAACAGCAGAGTAGAACACTGGGTTCTCGCTGTACAAAAGTGCTTTACACAACGCCGCCAGTGCCATGTTCAGGAACACAGGAACTATGCTCTGTCGTACTCAGTTTCTGCTCCGATCAAGCAGAGGTATATGTAAATTTAAGCTTTGACAATGTCACCAATGCTTCACGACTCCAAATATTACTAGTGCAGGTTAAGAGGAAGCAAAACCTCCATACTTCACTTATGAGTGCGAAAGAGATAGGCTAGTATGGCGATTACGGCGGAGTAAAAGATGTGCTGCTTCTCTTTCACTCCGCCGTGTCCGCCATACTAATTCTACCTCTTTCGCACTCATGGATGTTTCGCCTCCACATACGACTTCTGCTTGCTTAAAGCAGAAAGTGTTTATAGTGGAGCATAGCTTCTAGACGTAATACGGGTGGCGTTGATAGACGAGCCCAACAATATGGCTGCCCGATTCAAATCTACCGAGAAAATGGTGACCAAAAAAGTGGCTTGGGAAATTCATTATTTCTCACGGAATTATTATTTCGTACGGAAATTATTGGTGCCGAGAGAATGATTAATTTTGTAAATAAAGTCGGAAGTCTCATAGATTTTGAACTTTAATTGTTGAAAAAAAGTATCATCTCAAAAACAATTCAAGTTTTAATGCTGGAACCTTACGAAATTACTTCCAACAATAAAATAATTATTCCATGGTAACTAAAATATCCGGAAAATTGGGTTAGTATTGCGTTAGTATGCGTTAGTATGTAACAGGCGGGATAACTTCATTCTCCTCAGGTTCTACCTCGTGATTTTGCTCCTCTTGTTGGGGAAAGAGGCTTCAAACTATCGCCTTTAGTTGATCTGGGCAGGTAGGTTACTGTCTTGACTGCCTCTTTAGGTTAGTCATGACCAGGGATCACCGTCGACTTCACTATGAAACTCGGTCGACCTCTGCCCTTTGCTCTGCTCGATTACTTTTTTTAACTTAGACATTTTTTTTTTCAGACTTATAGAGGTTCGTTTATAGTTGATTGTATTATAGTAACAATTTTTTTGTTTGTAGTAGCTCTAAGAAAAAGTTATAGGGCTTTGAAAAAAGCTCTGCACCCGACTTTGTTGGAACTCAAATTTGAGAGTTCATTCTTAGACAGAATCGCTTGTAGTTGATTGTAGTGAAAGAATTTCCGTTTGTAGTTAGAAGAAAAAAAAGTTATAAATATTTGAAAAAAAAATTTTTTTATAAGCAAAAAAAAGTTACTACAAACGAAAAAAATGATACTACAAACGACTACAAACAAAACTAAGTTTCTACAAATGAAAAAAATGCTACTACAAACGACTACAAATGAAAGAACGCTACTACAAACAAAACTAAGTTACTACAAACGAAAAAAATAGTACTAAAGGGTGGTTAAATTTTAAGGGCCGATGTTGAGTGTGAACCACAGCTAAACGTCAAGTTTTTTTCTGCATTTCATTTGACATTTCTCAATTTCAGACTAACTCAATTTGAACCATGGAAAGATACACAATCGAGCAACGCGTTAAAGTTATTCAGGCTTATTATGAAAATGGGCGTTCAAATCAAAATGCATATCGTGCACTTCGTGATTTTTTCGGTCAATTTAATCGTCCAAATGTGCGTACAATGGAAAAATCGTGCAAAAATTGGAGCAAATCGGGTCTGTAGGAGATATTAAAACACCAGTGCATGCTCGTACAGCTCGTACTGCAGAAAATATTGCTGCTGTTCGCGATAGTGTGGCTGAAGAGCCGTCCACCTCAACTCGTCGTCGTGCCCAACAATTGCACCTCTCACGCTCGTCGTTGATGAACATTATGCATAAAGACTTGGATTTACACGCTTATAAGGTGCAATTGACTCAAGAACTAAAGCCTCTTGACCATTCCAAACGTCGTCAATGATCAGAATGGTGGCAAGAAATGGCAACAGTGAATGATCAATTTTCGAAGAAAATCATCTTCAGTGATGAGGCACATTTTCACCTCAGTGGATTCGTCAATAAGCAGAATTGCCGCATTTGGGCGAATCATGATCCAAGAGTGATTGTCGAAAAACCAATGCACCCACAAAGAGGGACTGTTTGGTGCGGTTTATGGGCTGGCGGCATCATCGGGCCGTATTTTTTCCAAAATAAGGCCCGTCAGGCAGTTACTGTGAATGGTGTTCGCTATCGTGAGATGATAACGAACTTTTTATGGCCCGAATTGGAAGATATGGATGTGGGCGATATGTGGTTTCAACAGGACGGTGCCACTTGCCACACAGCTAACGAAACAATGGCTCTTTTGCGCGACAAATTCAATGGCCGTGTTATCTCACGTGGTGGCGATGTCAATTGGCCGCCAAGATCATGTGATTTGACACCGTTGGACTTCTTTCTTTGGGGTTATTTGAAAGAAAAGGTGTACGTCGATAAGCCAGCAATAATTCAAGAGCTAAAGGATGAGATAATTCGGCACATTAACGGCATAGAACCTCAATTATGCCTAAGCGTCATCGAAAATTTGGACCATCGGATGGAGGTGTGCCGCCGAGGTCGCGGCGGCCATTTGGCCGATATTTTGTTCCATACATAATTGAACCATACCATATTATCATAATAAAAAGAATTGACAATAATTTCCTAAATAATTTGTGTTTTATTCAAAATCAACATCGGCCCTTAAAATTTAACCACCCTTTACAAACGATTACAAACGAAACGAAGTTACTACAAACGAAATCAACGCTACTATAAATGAAAAAACGCTACAATGACGTACTACTTTTTTTCTACTTCAGCTCGCAGCGAAAAATATTTCCGAGAACTAAAACATCTCGTCTTCGCAAAAGAAAAGTCGATCAGGATGGACAAGTTCCTCATTATCCACCTGAGGAACCTGGCAGGCACTACTGTTTTGTTGAATTCTGACATAAAGAGAACAAAAAAACACATCCCAAGGCCACACATTCGACGCCTCGAGTACCCGCCCCGTTAGAGGAACAATCCACAGGTCTGGTTGTTGAGTCTTTGACTTCGAGAATCGAAAGTGTATTTCACGAGGATAACTTGAATCTCTCAGCACAGAACGAGTCGAAATAATAGCGAGAATGTCAACGTCATCTGGAACGTGAGCTTGATCACGGAAATGATAGTGAAGGTAAAGGTGGACTTGATCGGAAATGGATGTAAAGATGACTGTGAAGGTGAGTGAACACGATCCGGAACAAAAACAAAACGAGCCAGACGATACGTGTGTTATCAATTTATTGGACGATTTTTCGACCGATCCGGAACAATTTTCAATGGCTTTTCTCAATGAGAACGAATATTAGCGTAGCCTTCCAAAAAAACTGAATTTGAAACTTGAAATAACAATCCATTGCAATGTTTGTCAGTACGAAAAAACGAGCAGCATCCCAGTCCTCAATCTAAATCCAGATCCAATTTTCAGAGAAGCCATGAGGGGCCTACAGAAAGGCGTAAGGTCTTCGTTATTGTTTTCTTCATTTTTCTTCCTTGGTTCCGTTTCGTCTTCTTCTTCTTCTCTGTTTCCATTATTGTCGTTTTCCTTGGTGGTCGTGTTGATGGCTTCATGCTGGGTGTCGTCCTCCGATTGGCTACCTGTCGGCGGGGTTACAAATGTCTCCATGTTTTCTCGTTGGAGATTGTGGAATTCGTCGACGTTGGCCATCGTTCCCCTACTTCGCGCGTTGCTTGAATTTGTAAACACCGACTCCTTGAAACGTGTTCTGTCGATCACAATAACAGCCTTTGTTCTCGAAAGCGTCGTTGGTCGAGATTCTTCTATTTATCCACACTTTGACTCTAGTCCCTATATTCTTACTTTGTCCTTCACGCACTTTGTCTTATCACTTAGTCTCTACGCACTCTGTCTGTTCACTTTGTCTTTGTACTTCACCCCTTTTTTTTCACGTTATCTCGCGACCTTACACGCGCCCGTAATGCGTCGATGTCGTTATTTTTTTTACTTTTCGCGATTTCTCGCGACGTTATTTTCGCCTCATTCTTTCGCGGCTCTCTCTCTCTCTCGCACGCTAGTCTCGTTTATCCCACTTCTGATTTGTCGTAACCCAATATTCTCGTGGATTACCATTCCTGCCGTAGAGCGATTCTTTAATGTATTTTGTTGGTTAGATACGATAGTTGGTCGGGTCGGATGCCTCGTGGCGTAGGCCGCAAGTCTAAGAGACGCGAGAGTGAGAGAAAGATATGATATTAAACAGGTAATGGTAATTTATTATTTCACAGGTTAAATGGTTCAAATGATACAGGTAAGTATTTAGTAATTCCGTAGATATAACTCGGTACAGTAATATAATTGCGGACGCGTATGAACCGGCGTCTGATAACTCTTACACGTCGCGTGGTACGAATAATGAACGCCTTTGTCTTTAGATTCTGTTAAGCGCGCCTCGAGAGTCAGGTGTACGGTTAGACCTCTCGCTGCTAATTGCGCGCGCTTTGAGAGTCAGGTGTACGGTTAGATCTCTCGTTCGTTTCTCACTGAGCGCGCCTTAAAAGTCAGATGTACGGTTAGACCTCTCGACGCTGACTGCCTCCTCGGGGCGTCTCGACTGCCTCGCCGGGCTCGCGTCGCGCGGGCTGGCGCATGCTCCCGTCGCTTGCGTCTCCTCGTTGCTCGTCGTGGTCGCTTGCCACGCCCTGATCACGAGCCTGGGTGCCGTGGTTCACGACATTACCATATATATTATTGAAAAACAACGCACATAAACGTTGTGATTGTATTAACGGCGAGCGAACTGATATATGCGCTACGTGCTCTTTTTATATTCGATTCCTAAACCATTACGCATGTGCGAATGTATACTAGTTGTTTCGTGCATTGTACAACGCATGTAGTGTTTCGTTCAACTTTTGCCATTTGTCTTCGATACTCATCAATACTTGATTATAATACAGGACACAGCGAACTATTAATATTTCATAGTATAGTAAGTAGAGTTAAATTAATTTAATTTCTTATGTAAGTGTATATTTTTTCTAAGCGACACCTTTTAAACTCAAAATCTAATGTAAAATAATTTTCTTTAATTCAATTAATCATATACAATTTTAGATTTCTATTCCTTTCTTCACGGTATGTTATAAAATTTTGACGATTTCATTCATATAAAAATCGTTACTTGGTTACAAGCAAAACTCATATTTACGAGGGTCGATCAATAAATAGTCGGCTTGGTAAAGAAAATCGCGTTTTTTTTGGAAAAAAATCTTTTTATTTCTCAACATAATCTCCTTTTAGCTGGATACACTCATTCCAACGATTTTCCAATTTTTGCCACTCTGTTTTCCCGTTTTGGCCTTGGTCAAGGACAAGCGAAACACGCCGCGATATGCGTCGTCAGATATCTTTTTGCCCCTGGGAAAAATATCTGTTTGTTTAGTTTTGCGTAAGTCCGACTTACCCCCGGATGTCCTTGGAGATCGTGGTAGCGGGTGGCCAACGACTTCCGTATGGCCTTGGGTGATACGAACAGTAATTGACTGCCTTGTTGTTTGTAAATAATGCCATTCTGTAGTACATAGTTTTCCACTTCGCTGAGTTCGTTTCCGCTTCGCTGGTCAGCAGCTGTTTGCAGAATTTTCTTCTTCGCTAGCAACCGTTCGTCCACTGCTTGGTAAGCGGCGATCACGTCCGTCAGGCTCGTGATGTGCCATACATGTGCAACTTCTTGATTTGTTGCTGGTTCGGGCGGTTCCAATGATGACATTCTGCTGAGGGCGTCGACGTGAGCCATTTTTATGCCGGCTTTGTGCACAATATTGAATGCCTATTCGCTTAGCGTGTTTGTCCAGGGAATCATTTGCGGGTTCTGTGTCCTTTGCTTGCAAATGTAGAGTAACGCCTGGCAATCTGTAACGATGGTAAATGTTATATTCGCAATCATCGGTCGTAGCCTGGTTACTGCCCATACCATGGTGAGCAATTCTAGCTTGCTGCTATGGTAGTTTTTCTCGACGCTGCTTGTTCTTCGACTGATTGCGTAAACGAATTGCCACAGACCCTTTGAGCTGCGCTGTAGGAGCATTGCTCCTATTCCGCTCGCGCTCGCATCCGTATGTATTTCCGTTTCTTTTTCTGGATCGAAGGTTTGGAGGACCGGCTGCTTGGTCAGCGACGTTTTCAGGTCCTCGAAAGCGCGTTGTTCCTCGAAAGTGTACCCTCTCGGTCTGTAGGTTTAGTTTGCGGAAATCCACCACGAGCCGGGATTCTCCGCTCTTCTTCCTAACCAGTAGTACGGGACTGGCATACGGAGAGTCGGTGGGTTCCACAATTCCCGTGCGCCTCCACCCCTCCAGTATCTTCCTGATCTCATCCCGTTCGTGCGGCGTCGCTCGGTAAGATTTGGTTTGGACGGGTTTGCTTCCTGCGATCTCTGTGATTTCCATCTTCATGCATCTGGCCTTTCCTAGGTCTTCCAACGAGAGAGCGACGCAGTCTCTGTATTCGTTTAGTAGTTGCGTTAGATCTTCCTTCACCTCGTCTTTCTGGTCCTCTCCAACAATCAGTTGATGCTTTTCGATTTGTTTGTACGACACTCTTTCTGGGGACGTCCACATCTCTTCGATAGTGCTGCACGGCGCGTAGGGTGCGGGCTGGATTGTTCTCACTTGATGTCCGTGATTTGCGAGTGGAATGGCTGCGGCCTTTCCGTTATACGTTAATTCCATACAATTGATGGAGTGTGGCTCTACTTTCACTACACTGTCTTCCACCTGTGTATGTCCTGGGGCTTGTTCCGTCGCCTCGATTAATAGGATATCGGAATAGGAGGTTGTTTTCGTTAGTGGTAAATAGCAGTTCGTCGTTTGTTTTCGCGTAATTTACCCATGGTGTCTCCGTGTACGTGCGTCCGATAATCACCTCGTACAATTGGGCCCCATCCGCCACAATACATAGGGATAGATTCGGTACTAGTACTCCATCTATGCTGACATCGGCCTTGGCCTGTCCATGCGAGAGTTGAATCTTAGCGTTCTCCCCCCAACCTCGTAGTTCCGTCTTCGTACGCTCGTAGGCGAGTTGTTCGCTGATCACTTGTGATGCTTGTATGGTGCAGACCGCACTGCCCGTATCTATGAGCGCCTTCATGGGTCTGTTGTTTACATACACGGTCTTGACGTACTTTCTTATGTCATTCGGTAATTGTGCTTCCACCTGGTTTATGGTGCGTGATGCCGGGTTATCGTTGGCGCGGCAATTTCTCTCCACGTGTCCAGTGGCGTTACATCGTCTGCGTCGAATTTCAACCCTTGGCTCGGGGCATTCGCGCGACAGATGTCCTAGTTTTCCGCAGTTGTAACATTTCCAACCACTGATGTCCGCTGTAGTTGGCAGATTGGTCTCTGCACCTCTGTTGCCTGGGTTGTTCCTTTGGTCTCTGGGCCTTGGCGCCTGTGTCCCCCCCTCCGCGATCAATTTGCTGTCCGTAATTGCCATTATCTCGTGTGTAACGCTTTTCCCGTGGCTGTCGTCCTTTGACCGAGTTGACCAATGCTGCGGAGAATTCTCCTATGGTTCTGTGCGGGATTGACGTTAATCCGAGGCCGTTTTGCGGGTGACGTACGCCTTCCAGAACTTAATATTTAATTTCCTTGATTGACATATTCAAGTCCGCGCACAGGCTTAGCTTTGCGTGAAAATAGTCCTGGATGGACTCTGTCGGGCCCTGATTTCGTTTGGTCATCGTACTCCAACGTTCACCATAGTTCTCCGTTGCATTATACATCTCGCGAAATTTCCTTTCAAAATCGTCCCATGTGATGACGTCGGCGGATTCGAATCTTAGCCAACCTCTCGCCGGTCCCGTTAATTTTATCTTCGCAATCTCCAATTGGTAACTTTTGGACCGCCGTTGGGTCTGGCCCATTTGGATGATGCTTCGCAACCACTCTCTTGGTGACAATGCGTCGTCGCTTCCCAAAAACGTTTCCATATTTCGAATTAATTCGGTCGACATATGGTGTGTCGGCCCGTTCGAATATCGCTCGTCGGTATCCTTTCGTTGTGGTTTGATGGTAGGTGGCGTGCACGCCGCGGTTCGGCCAGTTCGGCGTGGTCGTAGAAGTCTGTATTACCATGGATCGCTTCCCTCGCGCGCTGTAAGTGTCAGGGCATGCCGACTCCGCCGGTGTCACTGTCGTGGTCGTAGAAGTCTGTATTACCATGGATCGCTTCCCTCGCGCGCTGTAAGTGTCAGGGCATGCCGACTCCGCCGGTGTCACTGTCGTGGTCGTATTTTACGCCGTCGCGCCACTGTACATGTCGTGGATCGAGGCGTTCGCGACTTGCGTCTCGTGTTCTATCACTGTAACAATACCGCGGGGCATACCGCAACGCTGACGATCGGTTTCGTACCTGTCATACTCTTCGATTTCGCGTACTGTACGCTCCTTGCGCGGAACGCCGAGTTCGTAACCCCCCCCCCCCCCCCCCAGCCGGTTATAGTGTGCGTCGTCATTCGGCGCTACGACTACACGTGTGTCTCTGCTCTGGCCGTCACCTGGTTGCTCGTGACGTTCGCTTCGGGTGCCCGGGCGTAGTGTCATTTCGTCGAATTTATCGCGTATCGATTTTTCGCGTTGCCTCGCGTCATTGTCATTGTCATTGTTACGCCACTCGCGGTTTCTAACGGTATCGGTCGGCCCATGCACATATCGCGGATAATAATCGGGTGGCTCTACCCATTCATCGCGATTACTCGTGTACGCGTGCATGCCTTGAATATTCGCGCCGGCACACAGTGGGGCCGATTCCCGAAAAGCTGGTCAAAAGTCGAAAAATGAAGTTTCATTTTATAGGATTTAGAGTACATAGGTGGATAGAGTAATGTTTAAAGAATATAATGGAACATTTTATAAGGGCTAGTGAAGTATACCTGGCAAGTATAAGCCAGTACAAAAGAGACCTTCGCGCAAGTAATAGCTCGATCGTTCAAGCTCATATTCAAGCGTCATATTAAAAAATTCGTAGAAAATCGTAAAATTGGTGTTTCTTAATTTTGCAAAATGGAGGTTTCAGGTTGAAGAAAGTAGTCTATTATCATATGCGTCGAAAATTATAACAGATACATATAAATTAATAGCTAAACAATGTCTAAAGTAGAAAAAAATGAAAAATTATGTGCAATCATTTTAGAAAAACAGAGAAAAAGTTAAAAGTTCCGCAGTGTTCCGCAACGAAACAAGTTTTAAATTAAAGTCTGTACTGTTATGTAACAAAATTAGTAAAAATCAGCTGCAGCTGGCTGCAACTTTGATTTTAGTGCACATTTTAATATAAAAAATTACAAATTCACATTAACCACTTGTTGCACGTTTTTTTCAAATGAATGTAATTTTGTGAAACTTGTTACTCGAGGGTTTTTGGGGTCGCTGAATACGAATCTGGTGTCAAAAAAACTAAATTCAAAATGGCGGATCCAAAATGGCGGCCGCAATTTTCGAAATCGGTTGGATTCGCTTGAAACTTGTTACTCGGGGGTTTTTGGGATCGCTGAATACGAATCCGGTGTCAAAAAAACAAAATTCAAAATGGCGGATCCAATACGGCGAACATAATTTTCGAAATAAAACCACCATTTTAAATTTTGTTTTTTCTTGGCTATGCAACGTGAATAGTTCCGTAGCGTAGTGGCTTACACGCTGGACTCGTACATTATTGTTCTCGGTTCAAATCTCGTGTAGGTGATTTTTTTTTATTTTGCATAATAATTATTTAATAAAATTGTAGTTAAATTAATTCAGCAATTTTCATAATTTTAATAATTATTTTAATGTTATAAATAACTTGGTTCGTTTTAGAGTATATATTGTTGGATTCTAACATTTATAGAGGATAACGGAACATTTGAAAAGAGTCGACTGTATACATAGACCTACCTGCAATATATAGGTCTACCTATACATAGTGGAACAGATAGACTTTTTGCGAGGGTAATGGAATATTTGAAAAGGGTCGATCACGTCACAAAGGGTCGATAGGCCTACCTGTGGGCCTGTGGCAGTTACGAGCAGAGTTACCTGATACGTATCTTTTTCGCGCATGCCCATTCAGTTTGGCATCCACGTGTTTATCAGTGAAGTACTTAGTTCAACTATTTAAAGGTTTACATAGCCTTTATTTTGAAAGAGAGATGTTATTTTTATAGAAATTTAATACCGGCTATGATAAATCAACTAATAATAAATTACTGTCGCTCAATAATTTATTACTGCTTAATTTATCACAAGTTGCGTTAAATTTTTATAAGGGTAGTTATTTGTTGGAAAATATATGTGTTCCTTATTGCTATATACATGCCTGGAAATTCTTTCGCATGCACTGCGCATGCCTGAAAAGGGCACGCATCTGGCAAAGGGATATGCTTGATGCAACTCTGGTTACGAGTTACGAGGCAGTGGTGAAGTGATCTTTCTTGGAGTAGCAGCTGTTGTGTTGGATCGTACAAAATAAAAGAATATTCAAAAAAGTCCGCCATATTGGATCCGCTATTTTGAATTTTGTTTTTTCACACCGGATTCGTATTCAGCGACCTCGAAAACCCCCAAATAACAAGTTTCAAACGAATCCGGCCGATTACGAAAATTGCGTCCGCCATATTGGATCCGCCATTTTTTATTTTGTTTTTTTTCACACCGGATTCGTATTCAGCGACTTCGAAACCTTATAGAAACCAAGTTTCATACAAATTCGATAAACATTCCGTATTATAACTAAGTATTTTCGGTTTACTATCGACATTTTGAACCCGCCATTTTGTTTTTTTACAATTTTGACTTCAGATTCGTAATCAGCGACCCCAAAAACCCTTATATATTATATCTCAAACAGAATGAACTACGTTTTCGACTTTTGACCAGCTCTTCGGGAATCGGCCCCACTGTGCGGCATTCCGCACTGCCGTCTCTCTATTGTACATCGATGCGTTGCATACCGATGCGTGTTACCGTACGCGTCGCGTTCTCGCTCTCGCTCATCGTTTCTGCCGCGTAACGTGTTCGTGTCAGTCTATACTTGGCGCGTCGCGCACCACTCCACGCTATTCTGTCTCTTGGTAAGAGGAAGCGGAACCTCCCACGGTCCGCCCTTCTCCCGTAGGTTAAGGCTTTCGCGATGCATGGGTGTGCAACTTACGGATGGCGCAGTTGTCTCGACTCGTCGCCTCGCGCCCCCGTTCTCCTGGGCGGTACTGCTCGGGTCTTGTAGTAGGAGGTCCCCCTCAACCGGTCGATTTCCTCCCGCCACCTCTAGGATCGTATTATCGAGTAACGACAGACCGTCTTCCCCCGTTTGGCTGCCTGTAGGTGGGGTCGCGAATGTCTCTCTGAGTTCTTCCTGGCATCGATTGAACGCGTCGGCGTCTGCCATTGTGTGCGTCGTTCGTTGGTTTTTTACTAACACTAACTGATTGCCCGCTCGCACTCGTAGCACGTGTTTACGCGTGTCTCTGGCCGTCAACTTTGTCCTAACAATGGCTCGCTTTGTTTGATGACCTCTAACTCGTACGCTTTGTCTTTCGACACTTTGTCTTTCGACACTTTGTCTTTCAACCCTTTGTCCTTTTATCGTTCGTACACCTTGACTTTGTTCAAATTTCTACACTTTTTTTTTTAAATTATACACTATGTCTTTTATGAAATTATACACTTCGTCTTTTACGAAATCATACACTTTGTCTTTTATAAAATTATACAATTCGTCTTTTATAAAATTATACACTTCGTCTTTTACGAAATTATACACTTTATCTTTTATAAAATTATACACTTCGTCTTTTACACAATTATACACTTTGTCTTTTACGAAATTATACACTTTGTCTTTTATAAAATTATACACTTCGTCTTTTACGCAATTATACACTTTGTTTTTTATAAAATTTAATCGCGCAAGTCTGTGTCGCGTCTCTCTCTGTTTGCGTGTATATTATCCCACTTCTGATTTGTCGTAGCTCGACTTTTGTGCCGAATCACTGCGAGACTGTACCTGACCAATATTGACGACCAACGCTCGGATAAGTCGAACGCCTCGTGGCGGTTGCCGTGAGTCCAATTCCTAAATAACGCGAGAGAGAGAGAGAGAGAGAAAGAGAGAGATGGAATGCACGATCGGACAGGAAATCGATTATTTATTCATACAGGTTAATGATGACGAATATTCAGCAAGTAATTATTAGGATACACGATAACATTATACAGCGCGTCTCGACGCATTTACCAACGTCAACGGTAATCGCTACTACATGCGGTCTACTGAACGCACATACGCTACTACACGTACTTCGGGATACACGCTAAGAATTACAGTACGATTCTAACCACGTTGCTTTATGCACACAGCAGTTATTGTTTCAACGACGTCCTCCAGGCACGCGGCACTGGAATCTCTATTAAGTGTTTGCACGCAGCAATACTCTCGCTCGGTTGGGTATTGGACGCAACCACAACCGGCTTCTCTTTTGACTCTCTGTAACGCGACTATACTTTTTCACGTTTCGTTGCCAACTGACGCCGGTCGGCGTCTTCGCTTCTCTCCTCAGCTCGTTGCTGCGCGGGCTGGCGCATGCGCCCGTTGCTCGCGTGGTCGCTCGTCATGCCTGGATCACGTACACACATGCTGGGGCTTACAACTCTCCTGATTTCTAGGTCAACGCAACTATTTTCAGCTCTTCAAGTTGAGTCCTTAAGGAGTTACGGACATTTGAATTTTCTAAGAGTATTATTGAATTTTGACGTTTAATTTTGTTATACCGGTACCGGGTAATTGGATTATTCGGTATTCGGTATAATATTAAAAAGTTATTATTTTTTGGGATCGTTTGCCGATAAGGAGATGAATCTCGAGTTATCGATGAAAACGCGAATTTATATAAAAGGAAGTATTTATTATAGGCAACGGCAACTTTCCGTTATCTATTTAAAAGTCAATGTAAGAATGTACAATAATATGTTGTTCCGAGTATTTGACGAGGAACCAACCCGTTCTACCTTGAGTCTAATATATAACTGGTTTTCGTAAAGCAGTTGTTAACTGTCTTCACGAAAATCCCTTAATTCGCAATTTTAGCGTTAGCCTATCGTTGAACGCCAAGCGAGTTCCTCATGCTGCGTCGGCGTTCTTGGGGTCGTTCGTACGATCGGGCATTGGACTTCGTTTCCTGTCTTCAACGAATTCCTATGTTTCTTTGCTTTGGAATATTCTCAAATATACGAAATACGAAGTGGAATATTCCGCGGCACAACATCCCTCCCCCCTTAAAAGGAAAATTTTTTTCTCTAAAAAATTTTTTCTTCGATTGATTTCCCGTATTTCCTCTTACAATTTGATATAATTTTACAGTTTGATGTTATATAACAATACAATAAAATTTTTCATTTTTTCATTTGTTAACGATGAAGTTTTTTCTTTTGCTTCTTATCGTCTTTCGTGCCGAGCGAGTCGTTCTCGGTTGGGGGGACGGGTGCATACTCTGGCCAGCTCCGATCGCAGTTGCTCCTCTGGCTGTTGTCGTCCGAGCGGCTCGAGGTTGATGTTTACCTTGGCTGCTGCCGGGGTCGTTGCCCCACTTGTCCTTGTTGGTGTTCGGTTTCACTGATACCTATAACATTTAAACGGAACATAGCCAACCAAGGCTATTGGTGCTACTGCACCCAGTGAGTAGAAACTCAGATTATGGATGTGTTGCATCCCGTCTCCGTCTGTATTGAGGTTGTCCACGATTTGGTCGGCTCGAGCTCTGAGTTTTCGAAGCTCTTCTGGGTCTCGCAGCACGCTCTGTAATGGAATTGTCCTCTCGGTCTGCGTAGGGGGTGCCTGAACTTCAATTTCCGTTAATTTTAAATTGAACGACGGGAGGTAGTTTTTTCGGATGATCTGCGATGTTCGCCCGATGGTTTTGATGCTGAAATCCCGGGCGGTTACTATACATACGCCTACCAAAGCCAGTATTCCCTTATTATTTAACATTTTAAGCCGAGTGGGATTTTTCCCACAATTTTTTTAGGGTTGGCGCGAAGTATAGCCATCACCCTTGCTGTTGCATTAGGACGATGAGGGGATGGGTTAGTTGGATAACCCTTTTCGCGCATTTCTCGCCGTTATCTGTGTCCATTTTTGCTGTAGGCCTTTCTGTGCTCTATTCAGCGTTGGGACTAGATTGCTACGCGTGCCTTCTTCCTCACTCTGAGGCTTATTAACATGTGTATATCAACCGAATAGAGTGTGCACGTTATTCTTTTTACACTCTACGCTGAACACTATCCTGTATCAGTATTAATATGCTATACATTTTTCGTGGTGCTTTTCTGGCACGGTCACAGTATTCCGTCCCCTCCGGATTGCATAATGAAATTGCAATTTCTTTTCAATTGTTTCGTTCAATATATTTTTCCGATATTGTTCGAGAATCCGTCTGATGTGGCTTGGCCGATCTGTGAATGTATTGAGAAAACATGAAAACTCACTCGAGACAAGAGGAAAATAAACCAGACACAGAGATGTTATATTGAGGAAGTGGTTTATTCTACCTTCCAAAAGTATTGTAGAAACACAATTTAAATACAAAATGCGTGGATACTACAAGTGAAAATTAACACCAAAATAATTCAATTTAGAAAATCAGTCACAATATAAATTCAGAAAAAAAAACACAAATTATAAAAATAAATAAACAAATTGAATTTTGAATATTAGAATTGAACAGCACACAATTATACTAATTATGTGCTGAGTGCGATAGAGCTTGAGTTTGGAGAGCAGTGTGCGTACTGCAGTCAGTACTGCGTAGCACGACACGCTGGAGAATAATGAGTGCGTAAGAGTTTGTAAGCGATTCACTGCAAGCTCATAGCAGTTCGTTGAAGAGAGGTTACAATGAATCGATGAGAGCAATTGCAATTAACATTGCTTAAGTGCTGAGAATAAAGTATGAGACATTGACGCAGTCCACACTGCGTGACACATTACAAACATAGACTGAGGTTGTACAGTTGAGCAGAAAATATTCACTGTATTTTCCCAGCAGATTTACTGGGGGCACCACAGTGAATATAAAGCACATGCTTAATTATATTAATTGAGCCAGTAAAATAAAATGATGAGAACGTGGTGCAGCCTGTGCTGCACCGCACGCCACAAGTGAGACAAAGTGCTGATGTACCGTATTTCCTCCTCACTGATAGTGAATTTGTGCAAAATTATACCAGTGCACGCTTACCTTGAGCAGTGAGCCCTGGTGAGCAAGAAGTTGAGCGAGTCCAATGTATGTGTCCGTGAAGATTAGTCCGAGAGTCCTTAGGATGCGTGTGCTGTCCAGCGAATGCGTAGCGAAAAAGTCACAAATTTCCAATATGGCTGCGGGTATGAAAGCATCGTTGAGCGCTGAAGTCAGTTGAGCGAGATAGCCGGTGAGTGAAACCGAAGTCAAGCGAGAGAGACACCCTCTCGCTCGACGCGGCATGCCAACGAGGCACACCCTCGGCCTCGCTAAGCCCTATCTCGGCTATCTTCGGCTCAACCGAACGACGTGTGCTAGAGCACGGCAACAGGTAGGCGCATGACGAATATCGATCGCCGTGCGCCAGCTGATTCTCCAACAGATATGTATACGCTCTTTTTCCTGTGATAAAATTAGGTCTCCTAAGACCTCTTTTACTTTATTAGAGCTCCCTACCCTGCGTCCTGAGGGGCTCCGTCCCACATTTATTTTCTAGCTAATATTTAGTTTTAACTAGCTATAAGTATTCGAATTCCTCAATTCCTGAGCTATTAGTGCTCGATAAAGAGCTTCAGGCAGTTTGCGTGCACCGCCTGGATTTTACGTCCCTTCCGGACTACGTAGTTGACGGGGGGCCTCTTCTCTACTATTTCGTGAGGACCCGTCCACTTCGGGGTCAGCTTGGCTAACCGCCCCCTTCGCACCGTCTCGTCACGGAGGAGTACGCGTTCGCCGACGCGGTACTCCTGCACCTGTGCGCCATGGTCGTATGTAGTCTTCGACCGTCTTTTCGCGCCTTCCAGGTTGTCTCGTGCTACAGTCCATGCGGCGCGTAATCGCTCACGTAACTCGTGGACATAGTCATCGTAGGCATAAGTGCTGCGTGGTTCTTGTTTCACGGCGGTCGGCAATTCGGTCTCGCGTCCGTACACCAACACGTGGGGCGACAGTCCGGTCCCCGTATGTGGAGTGGTGTTGTACGTGAACATCGCATACGGCAGTCACTCGTCCCAATTTCCTTTAGGTACTTAGCGAGGGTGCGATGCGTTCTTTCTAATGCGCCATTTGATTCCGGATGGTAGGCTGTCGTTTGTATTTTCTTGATTCGCAGCAGTCGACACATTTCCTTGAAGGTCGAGCTGAGGAAGTTCGTACCCTGATCTGATAATATTATTTCCGGTGTTCCGTGTAGGCAGATCAATTCTTCAACGAGGGCCTTTGCTACTGTCGAGGCCTTTTGGTTCGGCAGTGGGATCGCTGCGCTGTATATATTTTTTCCCGGAGACGCTTTCCGGTAGCGGTCCGACAATGTCGACCGCGACTTTTTCAAATGACCTTGATTGGGTGTCCGTTACCACCATCGGCACTCGTTCCTTTTTCCTGATTTTATTCTTTTGGCAGGATTCACAGGACGATATGTAATTTTCCAAATCCCTTATCAGGCCGGGCCAGTCGTACTTGGTCCGAATCCGATGTAACGTACGCCGTATACCCTGGTGCCCTCCTATGGGGGTGTCGTGGTATTCTCTGATTATTTTCTGGCGGTCATCGGCAGAAGGAGTGGCTACGCCACTGCGGCAGTCGCTATACTTTTTTATAACGCTGTCTTCGTCCGTGCTGCTGGAAGTTCGTGGGCTACGGGCCCCGCCGTGCCTCGCTTCCTCTACAGGCCTTTGCGGTGCTCTGTCCACAGTTTCGTCGCTCGGTGTGCCCACCGTTAGCTCCGCCGTTGGGTCGCTCTCTGTCTCGAGCGGCCTTGCTACGTTGGCTTTTCGCGGCCTTCCGCGCTTCGCGGGTCCGCGATGCTGTGCTGGGCCTGCTCCGTCCTTGTCAGCGGTGCTCGCAGTCTTACCAGTGGCTTGCGTATGTAGCTTGCGTGGTCTGTCCCTTCCCCGACCGCACGGCTTTTCGGCGGGGCCGTGGGGTTCAGTTGAGCGATCTGCATGCACACTGCGCATCTCTCCATCTTCTTCTGGCGCATTGGCCAGCGCGGCCTCTCTCTCTGCCGCGTTGCTGGGCTGGTCCGGGGTATTCTCGGCTCTCCGCTTTGTGCGGCTGTCCGTACCCGGGCGCTTGCTGTCCTCGTCTCTCTCGCGGGCGAGCTTGACCTCTCGCTCCAGCGAGCTACCATGGCTATACGGGGTATCTTCGGCTGTCCGCTTTGTGCGGTCTTTCGCTGTGCCTACTTGCCCCGTCATGCTGTCCTCTTTCGACACACGGACTTCGTTCTTCGCTCTCGCTTGGGCCCTTGTAGTAAGGCATATTCGACTTAGCGCATCTGCATTGGTGTTGCGCTTTCCTGCCTTGTACTCTACGTTAAACTCATGTTCCGCCAATTTAATTTTCCAACGCATCAATCTCGAACCTGGGTCCTTTACTCCGAACAGCCAGGTGAGCGGTTTGTGGTCCGTCACTACTGTGAAACAGGTACCATAAATATATGACCGGAATTGAGCTAGGGCCCATATTATCGCAAGTAGCTCTTACTCCGTGTGTTACTATGTCGTCGAGGTACACATAGCATTTGACGCCCTGTAGTTCGCTAGCATTTTGTCTGTCGGCATCTACACTTCTCTTTCTCGTGGGCGAGTTTAGCCTCTCGCTTCGACGAGTTACAGTGGTTGCCTTGGGTATCTTCGACTCTCCGCTTTGTGCGGCTGTTCGTATACCCGATTGCGCTATCATTCTCTTTTAGTGGGACTTTCTTTCCTGTTCCACTTGGGCTCGTGTGGTCGCGTATATGCAACTCAGAGCGTCTGCATCAGTATTTCTTTTTCCGGCTTTATGCATTTTACCGGACCCATGCCCCGATTTTACGTTCTTCCCATGCGAGGGTTGCGATCCTAGGTCCTTCGATCCGACCTTAAAGGGTGCGCGATACTGCACCTCGTGCGTGCGCTGTCGCTTGTTCCCTCGTAGTTGGAATACACCGTTGTATTCGCACACTATTCCTGCACGAACTGCTTGTTCTTCACTGCTGGGGGGCACCAAGTCGGGCTTCCGTTGGCGCTGCGCAAACCGTTTGGCCTTCTTCTCCGTGCTCTCTGAGCTAACGCGCAGTGCCTTGACCTGACGGCTACGTACGGTCTTCGCTATCTACGACGGCTCGCATGTCACCGTCGACTGTTGCACTTCCCCGTCGCATTTAGAAACTTCCAAACTCACTCTTTTGGTTCTTGACGGTATGACACGGGGTCTCTCTATGATGCCTCGGCCGATCCCGCTCCTTGTAGGTAGTCTGACAAATTTATTTTCCTTGGCGGCATCCATGTTAGACCCGTTTCCGGAAGGAAGATTTATCTTTGTAAGCAGGCCTATGTATTTGCACGTGGCGGCAGTTCTACTGTGTGGTGACGAATATATCCTCGTCGCGCCGTCTCGTAGCGGCATGCAGTGCCCATACAACTTGAGCATCTCGCCATGCAGGATGTCCGCTTTATGCTGCTTGATAAAGTCCATGCCAAGTAATCCGTTGACCTTCAACGGCACATTGTTCGGAACGATGTAGAACCAATGCTCTACATTTAAAGCCGGTGTCTCGAGTACAATTTTAGCTATCCCGAGAGGGGTGAATTTTTCGCCCGCTACCCCCTGCAGCTCTACGGTGCAGTCGCTCACCATGGTCTTTGGTTTGAGACAGCCTTCCTTGATTATACTGCACTGCGCTTTGGTGTCCGCTTTGAGGGTGAGAACCCCGGTCGTGGCCAACGGTGCATCGATATCGAAGTCGCTGGCGGTGGCACTCGACGCTGGCAGCGTTACTTGTAGAAGCTGCAGCGTTGTTTCCTTCTGCTTGCACGCAGGTCTCTGCTGGACAGTTAGCGTATTTAATCTCAGTGCGCCCAGCGTGTTCACGCCTGCATTAGCTGCATCTGGCCCCGCAGTTACAGTATTTCTTGCATCTTTGTGGCCTGCATTTCTTCCCTGTCGGGGCGGCTGCGTCAGTTCGCGTTTATTCTGCGACAGTCTCTTCCGGCAGTCCTTCCACATGTGGCCTTTCTTCTGGCAGTAATTGAAGGTTATTTCCACATTGTGGATTGACTTGTTTTCACTGGGTACTGGTAGGCTTACTCGTCCCGAATCCCGGGTGCAATCTCGAGCCATGTGTCCAGTTTCTCCGCAGGTGAAACAATTTTCAACCTACCGGGGTGATGCGCCTTGGGACCTTCTGGGGTGGCTTAATACTCCACCTACCCCTCCCTTTGGCTGTATTATATTCGTGATCTCGATGGCTCCCGTAACGGACTCCTGGAGGGTGGCGTAATTGCGCGATCTCACCAGGATATGGACCTGCCCATGCAGTCCATTCTCGAAGTTGGCCTGTGCACTCTTCCGTGTTATCTTTTCGACGATGCGCATCTCCAACATCGTGGTGGCTTCCTCGCAGAGCTTTTCTATTATATCGACGGTGATACGCTCGGTCCTTGCGGCGTATACCGCGATGTCCTCTCCCTGACCCTGCCGGAGGGAGTTGAATTCTACCTGAAGCGCAGGCAACGATTTCCGCTTCCCGTACAGCGCCTCCAACTCGGTTTTCAGATGTGCTACCGAGAGGATGACTTTGTGCTTCATTTCTCCAGACGCCCTACCCTCGAGCTTACTGCTGAGCACCAGTTCTAACAGGATGTCTTGATCCCGGGGCGCTACTCGCTTGAAAACAGTCTCGCACGATCGTGAGAAGGCGTCTAGTTCATCTGCGTTGCTTCCGTCAAAACGCTTGATGTTTTTTAGCGCTAGACTAAGATCGAGTATCCTACTCGATGTTTCCGGCACCCTCTGTTGTTCCCTTTAGAACACGGGATCCGCAGGGGGATAATCTGATTCCTCAAATCGGGTTTGCCTCGACCGCGGACGTGGTATCGGGCGTTCTTCCAACCCTGTATTTTCCAGTCTCCGCGATAGTTCGGCGTTTTGCTCTCGTAGGGGCCGGATGAGTTCGAACTCGTCCGCACCTACCTCGTTGAGCGTGTCCGCGAGGTTCCGTCTTGCCGACGGTGTTTCGGCCTCCCTGAGTTCGCGATCGAGTTCGCGTTGGCCTCGATCGTGCTTGCGCTGCAGCCTTTCATACTGTCATCGAACTCTTTCCAATTCGCGTTGGCTTCGGTCGATCGCCTCCAACCGATCGCGTACCCGTGCTGGTACCGACCGGGCTGTCGTACCGGTAGCTGCAGATAAACCTACTCTATCTATAGTTCGCATATTCTCTATTTCCTGGTCAACCATGTTTTCGGTGACGCGCTCGGGCGTTCGGTCGCCAGTTGCCATATTAAAAACGTCGTCGCTAACGTCGCTGTCGAAATCCCCGAACGACGCACCCCTACGTGGGTTTACGCCAAACTGGGCTGTTAGTCGGTCTGCAAGGGCCTCTTGTCTAATCGAGGGGATTCTCCCTGACGGCGAGAGCTCGAATAGCGCCCTGCGCGCTTCGTAAACGATGTCCCCTACGGTCGCGGCTAATCCGGCTGTGGGGTCTACCTCTGCACCAGGCAACGTCGTCTCTAGCGAGTTGCCCCTATGTCTTGATCGGGCTCCTCTAGACTCTGACATGTTTGCTAATTTCGCGGCGAACTCTACTTTAAAATATTCCCACAAAATCTCAAGAGGAATATATATCTAGTGGAATATTTTTCCAAATATCGGTTCTACTCTGGCTTTGGCAAATTTTTTTTTTATCACGGCAATATGTAATAGTAATGTAACCGCCACTTGCAGAAAGATGATCTGGTAGACGGTTCTTTCCATGGCGTTGTTCTCGGGTGCAGTTCCTCCGGTGCTGTAGACCTGTTGTCTCGTAGCTTCCCTCGAAGGCTGGTCCAGTTATCCTCCCTGGTACCGTTGACCTGTCTCTTGGTGGTTCCTGGGCTCGTCTTCTGTGCATCGGCAATGACTGCGCGACGGCTTCGTCTCGAGTTACCGCTTTGGATACTCGGTTGCACACTTTGTGCGTTTTTCCACGATTTGACGTAACACCGTCAATCGGGATTTTAAACGGTTGACCGATGTCACACCGCACCGACGTTCAGATTAGTCGGGTTTTCACGAACTACACTGGTGTCCTTGCACGCGTCGTAGTCGTCACTTCGGAGTCACTCTTAACTTTGTCCAAAACACTTTTGCCCAAATAAATCACGTATCACTTAACTTCAGCAGATCCCACCGCTGCCACCAAATGTTATGCCGGTACCGGGTAATTGGATTATTCGGTATTCGGTATAATATTAAAAAGTTATTATTTTTTGGGATCGTTTGCCGATAAGGAGATAGATCTCGAGTTATCGATGAAAACGCGAATTTATATATCAGGGGTACAAATTGAAAATGCGGGTTTGATAACAGATGGCGTTACTAACGCTATACGCATCAGGCAGTACTGTGACTATGTTCATGTCAAAGCTACGTCTTATAGCTTTAATTTTCAGTATGTGTCAATTTGTCGCAGTGTCAAATTCATAGTTTTTTTGAGCTCTCAATATGTCGAGTTTCGTGCCAACAAAACAGCATTTGCGGGAAGTTTTAATTTACTTCTTTAATTTGAAGAAAAGTGCTGCTGAAGCACATCGATTGGTCTCCGAGGCTTATCCGAGTCATGTTCCATCGGTTTCAACGTGCGAGAGATGGTTTGTGCGGTTTAGAAGTGGTGATTTTGACGTTGAGGACAAAGAGCGGCCGGGCCAAGTGAAAAAGTTTGAGAATGCTGAATTGGAGGCAATACTCAATGAAGACTCGTGTCAAACTCAACAAGAGCTCGCAGATTCATTGGGAGTGACACAACAAGCCATTTCCCATCGTATAAAAGCCCTCGGAATGATCCAAAAGCAAGGACATTGGGTGCCGTATGAGCTGAAGCCGAGAGACGTCGAGCGCCGTTTTTTTGCATGCGAACTGCTGCTCGAACGGCAAAAACGGAAGGGTTTTTTGCATCGCATTGTCACTGGTGATGAAAAGTGGATCCATTACGATAACCCGAAGCGCAAAAAATCATATGGTTACCCCGGCCATGCATCATCATCGACGGCCAAACCAAATATTCACGGCGCCAAGCTCATGCTCTGTATTTGGTGGGACCAGCTGGGTGTGGTGTATTATGAGCTATTGAAATCGAACGAAACCATCACAGGAGCACTATACCGAACTCAATTGATGCGTTTGAACCGCGCACTCAAAGAAAAACGGCCACAATACGAGCAAAGACACGACAAAGTAATTTTGCAACATGACAACGCTCGGCCACATGTTGCAGCGCCGGTCAAAACATACCTACAAACGCTGAAATGGGAAGTCTTACCCCACCCGCCGTATAGCCCAGATATTGCTCCTTCCGATTACCACCTTTTCCGATCGATGACACATGGCCTAGCTGACCAGCGCTTCCATTCTTACGAAGAAGCCCAAAAATGGGTCGATGACTGGATAGCAGCCAAGCCGGCCGAATTTTTTCGCGACGGTATCCGTAAATTGCCAGAAAGATGGGAAAAAGTTGTGGCTAGCGATGGACAATACTTTGAATAATTCATTTGTTACCATTTTTTCAGAATAAACGTTCAAAAATAGAAAAAAATCCCGCATTTTCAATTTGTACTCCTGATAAAAGGAAGTATTTATTATAGGCAACGGCAACTTTCCGTTGTCTATTTAAAAGTCAATGTAAGAATGTACAATAATATGTTGTTCCGAGTATTTGACGAGGAACCAACCCGTTCTATCTTGAGTCCAATTTATAACTGGTTTTCGTAAAGCAGTTATTAACTGTCTTCACGAAAATAGCGAGTCGGTCATGCTGCGTCGGCGTTCTTGGGGTCGTTCGTACGATCGGGCATTGGACTTCGTTTTCTGTCTTGAACGAATTCCAATGTCTCTTGGCTTTGGAATATTCCCGAATATACGAAATACGAAGTTGAATATTCCGCGGCACAACAATTTTAATTTTTAAAAAAGCAAAGTTATTCTTCGTAGTAGGTATAGCTATACACAGGTGTTGAAGGATTGACTTTGGTAAACTATACTTCAATGATAATGTTTAAACGTCCAATAAATACAAATTCTATTTGAAAATCATAGCATTTGGTTTTATTTAAGGGAACGATACTAAAAATAAACCTGGGCGAAGCCGGGTACGATACTAGTCATATATAAATTAACAATAATCATATATTTGACATCACAGCGATAACATGCACCAAATGTGAAACATAATCATATGACTTAGATAGCTTTAGATAGTAAGCTCCAACCATATCTGTTATCAGAGATATGATGAGAAATTTGTTTGAAAAACGTTTGTCCAAATTGTGTAGTATGTGTATTTAAAAAAAATTATTATAAAATTATTTAAGTGAGAATAATATATTGTATTCACTAAAATGAAAGAACATCTCCGTAACAAAGTATTCCAGTTGAAATGTTTAGATTTTTAATGCTTCGTTAGATCTGCAAAAGTTATTTTGTGTTTCCTTTGACGGTCACGTTGAGTAAAGTAATGTATATGAAAACACGCTAAGTATAATTACCAATAAGTTTATATGTCAAAAGAGAATTATACAATTTTATTCACATTTCACAAAAGGAATCAACCGGAGAAGTCGGTCGTGTGGTATAACAGACAGTAAACGGTGGCAAATGTGTAATAGTGATGATCAATCAATCAATTAACGTATCACGGTGTATCTAAGCCGTATATAATTATAGCAATATTTTATGAGCCAGATTTCAAATTCTATCGCACTTATAACTTTGTTAAAAGGTTAAAACGAGTAATCGATTCACAAAAGTTATTTTTTCGATTTTTAATATGGAATTATGAATAATGTTTAACTTATAAATGTCAGTTCTAAAATTTGTGAAATTATTGTCTTCTTTTATGCAAATAATTTCCATGAGAAGAAGTTTATTTAAAAAGGATTCAAAAGCAAATATTCAAGAAATATCAAAAACATGTTTAGTTGCATTAATTTGATTGCCTAAGGTGCACAGTGGGCTGGGAGACCCGGAAAAATGGCCAAAAGTCCGTCTTAAGATCATTTTGATTTGAACTGTACAATTACGTACTAATATAAGGTTTTTGAGGTCGCTGATTACAAATATGTTATTAAAATCATGAAATTAAAAATGGCGGATTCAAATGGCGACTAAAAATTGAGAAATAAATTGAATTTGTTCAAAATGGCTCATCACTTTCTAAAAAATTTACTTGCTATACTATATGATGTTGATATAATGTGATGTATCGATTTATATGATATTTTTATTGTAATAAAATATATTATTTTGTAAATGCGCCTGCGATTAGCCTAAATACAGTTTCCAAAGTCCACCACGAGGAGGTTGCAGTACGACTTGAGACTCCATTTTATTTTTTTTACTTTTTATTTTTTTAATTATTTTTTTTATTTTAATTTTTTTTTGTTTTTTTTAAAATTATTTTTTATTTATTTATTTTTTAATACTTTTTTTCTATTTTGTATGTATTTTTATTACATGTATGTTGTAATTTTTTGATTTCTGCATTTTTATATATATCACGCTTGTGTTATGAAGCCAGTACTATCTTTTGTACTCTTAGCATTCTTCATCCGATAGTTCTAGTTTATCTAACAGCTGCTCATCAGTCTCTGATAATCCAATCCAGTCCAATTCTGCTGCTTCCACTTCCTCAGTATGTGCTTCGAAGGTAGTACTATGTACATTAGGAATTAGAAGCAAATTTCTGACTGCATCAGGTAAAGATAATTGTATCCTTTTTCGAATTCGATAATCAAGACACATCGTTGATAAAATGGGATCTGACGAATCGAATGCTCTGTTGAACATATCAGTGAGGTTTGCTATACGGCTATGCTTCCTGGAATGAAACTCACGTTAGATCGGAAACACGCAGCGGTGCTCCGCGCGTGACACGGGAAATCGCACGAACCACAAGTGCCGAGCGCGGCGTACGAACTTGAGTTTCACGGTATTTCTTTATCACATCTGAAAACGGGCAAATTTGGGCAGGTTAGGATTGTAGTATATTCCATACACTTTAGATTGGTGTATCATAAATATTTTTTTGAAGTGGAGTTTTCTGGAGTAATCGAACGGTAGCAGTCAACATATCTAAAAATTACGCAATTCACGAGTAAAGCACCTTATTTATTTGATTAGTGTGCGTATCTTTTTAACTTTTTCTATCTTCCGATGAAGTTTCTATATCAATGTGTAAAACAAAATAAAAAATGCTTATTAAAATAATTTATAAAACTGATAACTAACTGCAACAACGTAAAGTTTCTAATGAATAATTAATTCGCTATTTTCGTATTCGGATACATACCAACGGAACAATAATTAATTAATATGCGTAAAAGTTGTTTCATATGTTCATTAATATGTCTAGATAATGATGACATACAATTTTTTCTCCCATTTCGTATGTGACTTTTGGCTATTTTTCGGGTCTCCCAGCCCACAGTGAGGTGGTGCGACCTTGTTACAGGTGATTTCTCTATTCGTATACTCTCGAATGCGTTCCTTTTAATCCATTCAATATCAGTTGCAGAACAATATTTTCATGGTAACAAATAAACTAATTTGGATTTTAACAACGAGGGAATTTTATCATTCGTTGAGACGCTAATCAAGTTAATGTTATGTTTGTCCTTTGTGACTAGATGAAATTCAAATTATTTGAAAAGCCTTACTGAAGGATAGTATGTATATCATATGTATGAACAATTAATAATCCATCCTGTATCAATTAAAAAATTTTCGTCTTGAGTGCCTGGGAATAGTCGTTATAGTTCGTCTTCTAACATGAATGGTCCATTTAATGAAACGTATAGGATTACAAGTAAAGAGTAACGTGTCATTAATGAATTTCAAGTCTTTACTTCAGAACTGTGAATGTGAATGTTTTTATGCTCTGCCTACGAATACGGGGTCGCCGATTTATCTGAAGACATTGAAATATTTCGAAAACTACGCATCGGATCAAAAAAAGTTCTGGATAAAATTTGTTCGCCTAGAAGGGGGTCATCCAATGATACTAAAGTCGATCCCTCACCCCTACCCCCTGAAGTGGGGGTGGGGGCAACTTTGAAATCGAAAATGGTAACCCCTATTTTTTATTGCAGATTCGAATTCCCCATAAAAAAATGAGTAACTTTTATCTGAAACATTTTTTTTTGATTCGTGATAGATGGCGCTGTAATTGCAAGAAACCTGATTTTTGCGAATATCTCGGGAAATTACACATCGGATCGAAAAACGAAAAAAGACATGTTTCATTTTTCAAAAAGCTATTCAGCGATACAAAATTCCATCCACCCTCCCCCCCAACCCTACCCCATTGTAGTGAAAATAGAAGTTGCTTCAAAATCGTGATTGGAAAACCCTATTTTTTTCCTGGTTATCCATGACAAAATCCATTGATTTCACTTTATTGTTGATATGAAATTTTCTCACATATGGCGCTGCAATCGAAAGCATGTATTCGTTTATCAATAAGTTAACAACTACTTTTAGCGTTACCCAGGAACAACGACGTGGACGTAGTATTTTTTGTTCCCATCGGGGTGCTTGTTTTAAGTGAGTCCCCTTACCTCTCACCATCGGGGTGCTTGTTTTACATGAGTCCCCTTGCCTCTCACCAACGGGGTGATTGTTTTAGGTGAGTCCCCTTGCCCTTCGCCATCGGGGTGCTTGTTTTAGGTGAGTCCCCTTGCCTCTCACTGTTCAATAAATTAGATTAAATGTTCGAAATTGTGACCTTGAACTTCTAGACACTTATTTATTCTTTCCTCGAATGATTGTACACAGGAGAGGAGCATATCTGCGGGAATTTCAGCGCAAGCGTTTCTTATGCGCTGTATCATGTTTTCACGAGTTGTTGGTGCTTGTTGAAAAACCTTATCTTTTAGATGACCCCACAGAAAAAAATCCGGCGATGTCAAATCAGGTGACCTAGCAGGCCAATTAATCGAGCCACCTCTGCCGATCCATCGGCCATTGAAAGCACGGTTCAATACTTCCCGTGCTGTTATTGAGTAATGCGCTGGGCAACCGTCATGCTGAAACCACATAATTTGGCGAATGGGCAATGCAACATCCTCAAGTAGAGGTTGTAGTTCATGTTCCAGGAAATTTCGATATTTGATTCCATTTAAAGTACCATCAATAAAATAAGAACCAATGAGTCTGTTACCGACAATTCCACACCAAACGTTAACCGACCAGGGACGTTCATGTTCAACTTGTCGTAACCAGTGGGGATTTTGCACACTCCAGTAATGCATGTTATGCCGATTAACGGCACCATGGTTTGTGAATGTGGACTCATCTGAAAATAGTACATTAGGGAAGAAATTGCAATTCATTTGTAAAGGGTGTCCCAGCAATTGTACGGTGATTTTTCTTTACATTTGTCACGTACATACCACGCGATTTAAGAATATGGAGAAGTATTCAAACCAACAACGTTTAATTATTGTAAAAACACATTACAAAAATAGTGAAAGTTTTGCGAAAACAGTTCGCTAATTATGTCAAGTTTTTGGTCGCAATAATGCGCCAAATGAATCGACAGTGAGGCGTTTAATTAAAAAATTTGAGACCGAATTTACGCTGATGGATCAGAAGATCCTTGTTCGTCGTCGTCCTTGTCGGTCACTCGAAAATATAGCCACAGTAACGGAATCCGTGGCCGAGAATCCAGGAACTTCCATTCGGAATCGTGGTCAATAATTAAACATTTCCAGTAGCACTATGCAACGAATTTTGGTAAAAGATCTGCATTTGCACGCGTACAAGGTTCAATTGGTTCAAGAAATCAAGCCAAGGGACCATGCGCAGCGCCGTGAATTTGCTGATTGGGTGTTGGAACATCATCAAATTAATGCGGATCGTTGACCACGACATTACAACAAATCGGGTATGAAAACACGTATTAACAGTTCACCGCCATTTCGCCGTAACTACAATTCCTTATACGAAAAGGTCAAAATAAAACAGTTTTTATGGAGCTGAAAAATAACAAACGTTTTCACTCACCATTAATATTATGAACAGTTGGAAATTTTTCAAAAATATATTTATATTTGCTAAAAAAATATTTTTATAAAAGCTATGGAGGGGGCTTGGTTATCGACGACGGGCCGTAAGACTTATCTTATCGACTTTACCGTAAGACCCAATCTACTTATCTTCCGTAAGTCCTAAATTTGCTCTAGCGATGGTCGGCTACATACCGACGGTTGACAACCGATCTACTCTACCGATCGCCAATACATTTTCTACAATACCGGCGACCATGTTCGATCTACTTTACCGACTGTCGGCGACACGATTGTCAATAGTAGATGGCGCACCGGCAATTAATTTTCCACTCGACCGGCTGCCAACATTCGATATACTTTTACCGACTGTCGGTAACACGATTAACAATAGTGGAAGGCGCATCGGCGATTAATTTTCTATTCGACCGGCTGCCAACATTCAATGTACTTTTACCGACTGTCGGTAACACGATTACTAATAGTAAATGGCGCATCGGCAATTAAGTATGGGTCAAAATCCGTCAGATGGCGCTGCGACGCTGCACCAATCAGAACACTGGAATCGGTGGCCTTGGGGTGGAGACTGCTGGGGACCAACCAGGGATGGGGGTCGTGGGGGTGGGCCAATCAGGAACGAGCGTGGGGTAGTGGGGGCCGACACGCCCCCTCCACACCAGAGGACCCAATAATGATAAAGCAGCATGTGGAGCAGGCGGGGCCACTGGTGGGGAGGGGGTAGGCCTAGTCAAGACATGCCCTGGCGCCAGGAGGCCACGCCCTGTCTTTCTATACAGGGCCCCTTCTACTACTGTCCAATCGTCGAGAGGTAAAAGCATTGAAATATTCACGTACATATTCCATCGTTCTCCATTCTATTATCACTAAAGAGATTATTAAATCGCGATATGGTGAATCCGCACGATATAAGATGCAGGGATACTCTATGAAAATTGTCCACACACATCCGTCGTATTACTCTGTAGATGTTCGAGGCCGTATTGATAGAACCTGCAGTTTCTTCGTAGTCGTGCGAGATGTTGCAGTACAATCGATATACGTAGCCCGTAGCTATCAAAGTACATTCCTTTTCTGTGATGGTCAATGCACATGATGATCCAGTGCTCTCGAGGTTCGTCGTGGTTAGCCGTATTAACGACGAGTCCGGCCGGTAACGACCATACACGAGGAATTCTGTCAGCCGGGTACATTTCAACGGTTCAAAGCGGTAAATATTGCAGACCCTCGTAGATTTGTCTAGTGTTCATGTTGAACACACAGTTAAAAATCAAACGATGACCTATACGCTTTAACAGTCGTATATATCATATATATAAACTTTATTTCACAGCATCGTCGATCGTGTCACGACTGCATGTTGAAGATTTCTCCTCTATCTTATTTTCTTCCTCTTCGTCTGCCGACCAAACATCCATGTTCGTTTCTCCTTCAAACGGGTGCTTGCGAAGCCAATTTTTTACTTGGCAAGCCTGCCGCATTGCACAGTGCGAAGACGATATATCGCTTATCATAGCCTATCTGAAGTATTGAAAGATTTCGGCATAAATGTATACGATGGTGCGCCCTCCTCATCCTCCAAGTTGGAAATTTCACGACTAGTAATATCGCAAAGAAGTACAGCCTTTTCGTGACCGCGTGTATAGATACGTCTTGATTATCGCGAAATTTCACGCACGTTAGCGTATACTTGTAAGCCGTTCACATCGCTCTCATACCATTCAATACCGTGAAAAAATTTTGAGAGAAAATTATTCTAGCTTCTCGAATTTTGTGATAATTCGGCAAAGTGGCACGGTGGTGCGACGATCGAGTGAGCAGAGTACGGTCTATACCCACCGCTACCACGGCAATTTTCTTCAGAATAAATTCCGAGTCTTTACCACGTATTCCCTTTATATCTACGACGATATCCATTTTCACGTCTAATCTGTGCACATGCTCAAGTTCGACTAATTTGCTACTTACAAAGATGCTTTTACGCCGCTTGACATAAGACAATTCTATACCGTAATCAGTACATTTTTTTGCTTATCCGGTAAAATCTACCATTAGCTGGCGAGAGGCATCGATTTCAAGGATATTATCATATTTCGCGTAGACAATATAATTTATCGTTGAAGCAAGCGCCTCCTAAAATCGTGCCTCTATTCTCACACTACCGTGCTTCATTAAATTCCAATGTGAATTGCTATTCGCGCGAAAGATCAGGTGAATTACCATCGTTCAAAAAATGTATTCCAGTTCCCGAAAATAGCGTTTGAAAAGCCTCAACATACAGATAATTTTTCGTGAAATCCGGTTGCAACGGTTTCGAAGGTATTTGAGCACCATCTACATACAACGAGAGATAATTTATCTTGTAATTTTGGAAATTGAATGAATTTATACTGAAATCGCCGTTAACCGCTTTGTTATCGCCAAAACTGATAATTATACGCTTTGGCAATTAACACGTTGACGGACAGTAGAAACAAGACGGCTGAACGGACGGTTGAACTTGACGGCTATAGACGCAACTGTCCGTCAACGTGTTAACCTAGTACAATATTATCCATCGTCTCTCCATGAACACCAGACTGCATTGAAACGGCCTTCATCTAGACTCTCGTGAGAGGATATTTTGCCGTAGATTTGGCCAGAGTTCTAGCATGCGAGAGCAGCACACCTGGAGCTATTTTCGTTCTACGAATGAGAAGCGATGCCTCGAGAATCTTTAAGCCGCATTAGCCATTTTTTGTATCTCCCACAAGACATAATGAATCTCTAGACCGTACCAGCCGTAGACGCACCTCGACATCGTTAAATAGAAACTACTCCTGTTTGAATATATCGCAATGCAGATGGCCCAGCAAGTGAACAGTTTTTCCGAAATTAAAAAATTCTTTTCTCTTTACAAGACCCGCATTTCCCGTTGTCATATCATCCATTTTTCCGGGGCTATCGTAGTACCAGAGAACACGCGTGAGATGTGAATCTTTGGCAGCTGGACCGTAATTTAAAAGTGTTTCTATGTACGCTTAATAAGCCTAGGCATTATTTGAAGGTAAAACTAGTTTTTGAATCAAGTATATATTCACCTGATTAAACATAGAAGGCAAGGGATTGTTTACAAGGCCGATTACCTTTGGCGCTGTACCCGTAGCAATTTCCGTAGAAGGAGATGTTATTTTCACTCTCAGGCTAAGCATAGTATATCGATAAGATTGATATACTCATCACCCTGCTTAGTAGTAACAAATTCAATAGGTGAATCATCTGTTAGCGAAGAAATTAGTTTACAATACACCCAATTGGAGCTTTCGATAGATGTTTGCGTCGGTGGGAGTGAAAATAATTCAAGTTTATATTTTATACAAACCGATTTTAGACACTCGCACGAGTGTGCATGTAGAAAAGCCGTCTTGTTTCAGCTATCCAAAAAAATTTGTTGACGAGTCTTCTTCTTCTTATTGTTCTTATTATTGTTCTTACTGTGCTTCTTCTTCTTTATTACTTTTCTCCTTATTAAGTTTTTCTTTTTACGGAAGATACGTCGCGGTTTACGTGCATTCAGCATATGAGCAGTTCACGAAATTTCGCACTTTTTATAACCGGACCCCTGCATGAGAATGCCCATTTTTTCAGAGGCCTTGCGTTTAAGATTACCGCCACATGCGGGCGCTTTTTCGAGAATAGCATCTTCCACAGCTATATTTGTATCGAGGATATCACCAGTTACGTATACACCAGCACGCAATCCCTATTTTCCAACTACCTTAGCACCCTTCTTTAAAAGTGACAATACTTGTCGAAACAGGCCCCCGAGAAAGCTACCGATACCGTGTCCTCGTTGATTAGGCGCTCCGATATAAATATGGCTGATACCGTTGTAACTGCGACGACCCTACCCGTGCTGCACACCATCAATATTATCCATAGTGACGTAATCAATCGTGGGACCTTTTGAAATGTAGTGTCACGGTAAATGTTCCCAGTTCGAATGGTATAGCATTTCGAAACTCGTCTCTTATATCGATCTCGATAGTGTATAAATTGTTGCGCAAGAGAGGCATATATCGCGGAGCCGAAAACAATTGAATTTTTATCGAACCGTTCTGAAAGTCGTCAACAGCATTGGGGACGACTCGTAAGAGGGGTGATTGTACATCGCCTTCAATATAGCTCTCGCAGATATCGCTGTATAAGAACATGCTGCCTGGTAAAGCACCAGTGAGCGATGCAGGCCTCGACCTCGTGTATTCGCAATGCAGTACTATCATTACAAACCTACAGGTTTCTTCCGCGAATCCGAGTAGCCTTGCGAGAGCGGGCCATGCGCAAAAGTCATAGTGTCGAAGATCGCCGCATATGCGCGCCACTTCGGCCTGACCCCTCGGAAGTGATTTAAAGCTCAGATGACCAGTCACGTGAGGTATCTTATTTATACTCTCCAAAAGAGCGTCTATAGAGCGATATACACCAGATGGAACTTGGTCTCTATCATCATCATCCTCAAAAGATACGTGATTTCCTACAGTAGGAACATGTAAAAGAGACATCGGGTAAGTAATTTCCACATGAGAAACAGACCATTCTCCGTGAAAACGTATCTGACGTGGTAGTTTCCTAATAAATTTTGTCCTCGTATTATCCGACAAATACTGCATACTACTGTTGTTCGGTAGTACGGCGAAAAAAGAGCTATCCTTGGAACTCACATTTGTCAGAGATGGTGATTCCGAGCGTTCTTCCTCTTCTTCCTTTTCTTTTCTTTCGCCTTCTCAGGTGACGGGGGCACCTCTCTTGGAGGAATACGCGTTTCGCTGTATCGAGTGTGATTATAAGCATATAAAAAATTTTGTAAAACATCGATGTAACGCTTATTTCTCGTGAATGTGAAGTAGCACCACACTTGCTCCGTTATTGTGCGATTAAAGCGTTCGGCAAACGAGGTTTTTTTATCGGGGCTTCGAGCAGACCGAAAATCGATATTTTTTTTCTTGAGAATTTGCTGACATGGAGAGCCGATAAATTCTTCTCGATCATAAATTCGCCTCGATCAATTTGCAATTGCTGCGGGCGACGGTTGTTACTGCGTGCGAGTATGCGTGTGAGACCGCGTGCCACGTTTTCGCTCGTTTTGGCACGCAAAGCCTCGACGCATGCGTATTTGCTCAACACATCGATAATAAGAAGCAGATATGCTTACCCATCGTTGTGCGTAGCTATCGGGCAAGATCAGCTAAATCAGCCTCCCATACGTCGTTTACATTACTCACGTTGTACGTACGGCGAGGAAATCCCCGTATCACGCGACGATGCATGTTATATGAATCCTGTGTCTCGAGCCAGGGTAACAGATTTTTAGGTAAATGGATTCTTTTTCTTTTCGCTTCCTAGCTGTGCGGGGGACTGATATTCGCTGGGATGATGGCTCTCTATTTGTGCGTAGTTTTGCAATTGTTCATCCTCTTCTCCTACCCCTTCCTCCCCTTCGATGATGTCGTTGTCCGCCGTGAGCATTAAATCTCTGTTTGGTCTCGGCCTCGTTGTTGCTGCTGCTGATGCCGCCACTATCACGTGGTAAAATGAGACGCCCCTGCGGTGTCGAGGATGATGTAGGTGTAGGCTCGTATAGTAACTCGCAGTTGTTGATAAATTCACGTGGCATCTGTATCGTTCGCAGGAGTTTGGCGAAGTGAGATCGACCGACGGGTTTCGGACGTTTGTCTGGCGCGCATAGCATCGTTAACGAGATCAATGATATTGGAATTTGAAATTCTTCTGCCATCTATGAAAACAACACCGTTACGATTGCATGTAATTTTTTACCGACTGAACTGCGATGCAAATTGCGAAGCAATGATATTGCTTTGGATTACATTTTTTTTTGGTACCCTATCGATAATAAGTGTGTAATTGAGCCGAGTTGACCAAAATGTATGATTCGATTGTTAGAGATCTTTCTATCAAAAGATCGATAACGCAGGAATCCAGGCGGCGCTGACTCACACCCCGAGTTGCGGTATGCCAAAGTTTCATCTTAGACAATTTTGTCGAGGTTGACGCATAAATTCATAAGTTTAATAAATCTACACGACCGCGTATTTACTATTAATTATTTTCAATGAGTTGACTCTTAAATGAGCTTATACCGCCGTGGCGGCGTTGTCGGCGGCGACTTTTACTTTTGGAGACTATTTGGCAACAGTGGGTGTCTTCATCCTTCACGAGTCGCGATTGTTGCGTCGGTTTCCCGAGCACTGGTTCATAAACTTGGATACTTTTACATTCGAACACATCGTTGTCAAATTTACTTAAGTGCTTCTTCGTGGTGGTTTCGAAGGCATTACTACGGTGTGCAGTTATGGTCCTCTACAACGTTCGCCCGTTGCTCAACATTATGCTGCAGAGCACAATTATAATACAATATAATTACACAAATATTTTTCCTTCTAGCACGTTACCGCTTACTAGCGTCCAGTAGTCGCAGTGATAACGACGCTGTAGAATCCAGTGCCGATTTGTGCTTGGCGTCACCGTCACCATGCACTATAATCTAGGATAACAACCACGTCGACTCAATGGCGATCGTATCGTAACCGGCCAGCAGACTTTGAGGATGCACAAATTGAGATTTCTCCACTTCACCTTGATTGATTTTGTATAAATCATTAAGGTGCACGCTTACCAATAAATGTGAGCCCTGTTGAGCACATTTCAGCTGAGTAGATCCGAAGAAAGCGGTAAAAATGTATCCGAGCTGAGAAGAGGCTGGTGTAGCGTTCTTGGCGGTTTTCACGAGAGTAGCGATAATTATCAAGATGGCTGAGCTGCACGAAAGCGTCGTTGCGCGACGCCGCCGTCAAGCAAGCGATAGATGATACTCTATCACTTGAGTAGTGTGTATACGAAGTGCTGCCTTGGCTGTACGCACGGCAGCCGAGCACAGCACAAGACCAGTAGCAACGAGCTGCCGCACGGCGATCATCGTGGCCGTGCGTCAGCTGGTTTCTCAATACATACAGAGGCCTTAAAATAGATGAGGGGCTACGTCATCTACGGACGGCCCCAGAATTTGGTAAATAAAAATATTTTTTTTAAATATTTCATTTGTACTGTATTGACGTAAATTAATAAAACTTATTTTGTAAATTCAGGGGTACATGTTCACCGTCTCCGTCCGGGGCAGAGGGACATACCCGACAGTCCGGAGACACCACTGCCTCACGAACAGGGCGTTTATATGCCTCAAGATACGGTGATAGTTTACTGGCCTCTGTCGTTTTCGATACCATGGTTTCTTTTTACAACATCATCGTCATCGTCGTACTCGTCGTGCTCGTCTTACTCAATGTGTTCGTTGTCATCATCCTTATCACCATCATCAGCATCACTGTTCGAGAACTCAGGTGTTGGAGAGGTAGTGGACTGTAATATATCGAATCATAAATTAATAGCCGTACACGGATGTTCGTACTGTTGCATTTATTGTTCCACCTGCCAAATGCAGTGGACGATTTTACACATAAAAAACTATTAAATATATTTAAAAAATATACAAAAAAGGTAACGTTTATGAGTACAAAAAATTACAAATGAAGGAATGATTAGTAATTTCGCCACACACGATTATAGTGATCGGTGAAAAGAGCTGACGTGCCAAAGCCACGTGGTAATGTGAACGACGAGACTAAATGTTCATGTTCATTAGCCAATTGATATGCCAGCATCATCAGCTACTTCTTTGATTGTGATTGGGCGATCGTTCATAATTATTTCTTTCAATTTTTCCACGTTTTCATCGGTTCGTGATGTGCTGGGGCGTCCTGGGCGCACGCCACCTTCAACGTCTTCACGGCTATCTTGAAAAGGCTTACATCACTCGTAAACCGTTGTTTTACTCATAGCAGACTCACCAAAAGCAATATTTAACATTTCTAAAACTTGGCTGCACTTTATTCAATTCTTATAACAAAATTTAATACAAATTCTTTGATCCATTTTGAAAATCGCGATCCTACACAGTCCTAAAACACATGTGATCTTTTTGACAGCTGACAATACACTAAATATCCCATATGGCTGACACAGTACAGCAAGTTTTCAGACTAGTTTACCAACATAACAACATTTCCAAAATTCCCGTTATTTTTTAAACACACCCCGTATAATTCGGATACCGCGCTTAATAATACCGATAATATTGATAATGTTTTTCGTAAAGGAAACTGATGATATCTTACTGCCAGGAAACGTTTTGTCCTCGCGGGAGCGGGACGGTATAAATACATACGCCGTTTTGGTTTTTCTAATGCAGCCTTCTACATCTATAAATCCGGGAACGTGGATCCGTAATTCTATCCGTGACATTCATAATTATTATTAGTATTAGTGTGGGGCTTGTCACTGCCGAGAGGCTGACGGTAGAGCGGGGATATCATTTACACCCTTATCACGGTTCACTTATGAAGACCTAAGGGACTTGATATACTACTGTGTTAAAAAAGTAAGGTGAATTTTTAATTTAAACTTCCCGCGTTAACCGAATCGGACAAATGAATTTTTTTCAAGTTGGTAGGACTGTTAGTGACATCTGTGACAAATTACATATCAATATCATCATTAGTTTTTAGTTTACGCTTGGTTTTGTGAACAAAGAAAAGTGAATTTCGCAATTTTTACGATGTCGAATTTTGTTGAGCAAAGAAGTCCTATTTAATTTTGCTTGCGGAATGAAATTTCCGCCGCTGAAACGTATCGAATGTTACAAAAGGCCTTCGGTGACGAGACTATGTCACAGAAAAATGTTTACAAGTGGTACAAAGACTTCAAAGAAGGCAGAGAACGTGTTGATGATTTGGAACGCTCTGGAAGACCATCGACGTCAATTGATGAGCAACACATCAAGAAAATCAAGAAATTGGTACTCGAAAATCGTCGATTAACAATTCGAGACCTTGCCGACATGCTTGCAATATCAATTGGATCAGTGCAAGCAATTTTGAAGGATCATTTGTGCCTCAGAAGAGTCAAATCGCGTTTGGTGCCAAAATTCGCGTTTGGTTCTTCGTGAGTTTTTTGCCAAAAACTCCACTCATGTCGCTCCACAACCACCGTATTCGCCTGATTTAGCACCGTGTGACTTCTGGCTGTTCCCAAAGCTCAAGAGACCACTCCGGGGAAATCGTTTTGAGTCGATTGAAGAGATCAAACGTGAATCGCTACGCGCATTGAAGGCTATACCTGAGGACGACTTTTTAGCATGCTTCAAAGATTGGAAAAAACGTTGACATAAGTGTATTATAGCTAGGGGGGATTATATTGAGGGGGACGAAATCGATTTGGAAGAATAAATAAAAAATTTTAATTTTAAAACAAAATTCACCTTACTTTTTGAACACAGTAATACGCCGTGAATCAGAGTTCAAATATTCTCGCCGCCTATGAAACGCTACGATTCACCGTTACGTACGTAACGGTGTCAGCGGGTCGGACGATCCGAGTGTCAATGGTCACGGGTCGATCTACGACTTACGTAATTCAAAACAGGGATAATTCGTGTTTCCCGCGGTCGATTGTTGTAGCCCTTGCAATTAATGCGCATGAATGCGAACATAGCGAAGACTCGAAAATAGCATGGAATCGTATACGCCATGAGGCGTCAGCCGCCCAATATCCACAAAAGACTCTAGTATTCCGGAAATATAACATTTCTCATCGTATTGTTTATCAATACTACGGCTATCACTGGCACGGATGCTGTCAGTGTTGTTACCTGCATATTTCAATAAAGTATAAACGACGGTGTCCCCCTACCTTCACTTGTGAGGAATCGCCCTATAGCTATGTTTAGATTTAGACTTATATATATATTTTTAGAATGTAAGATACCAACATGGAAATAACAGAAATCTAGATTCGCGCCCTTCGATGCGTCGGTGAGTCGTCGGGGCTAGCTTGCTCGCCCCACAGACCCTTGCTCGACCGCCTCCAAGAACGCACTGACCGGGGGTGGTTTGGCAAGTACGCGGAAACTCCCACCACGCCGCTCCAACTGCGACCGAGCCCGCGTGCCACTGGTGCGCCGGCGGGAAATTGGGACTGGCTGGCTGGCTCCGCAGACGCTTGCTCGACCACGTCCGAGAATCGACTGACCGGGAGTGGTGTAGCAAGTACGCGGAAACCCCCACCACGCCGCTCCAACTGCGACCGAGCCCGCGCGCCATTGGTGCGTTGGTGGGACGTCGGGACTAGCAACCCCACCTACGTTTTCTCGACCAATCACCGACCATCTGCCCACTATATAAGCGAGCGCAAAAACGCCCGTTAGTCAGTAAGAAATCGGCTATAGAGAGTAAAAAATCGACTGCCGAGACGGGCAGTCGGAGTAAAAGATCGACCCCCGAGTCGGTCACAATAAAAACCACTTCAACACCACCACCAGTGCATTGTCAATTCTACACCCTCACCTACCCGGGAACATCGTCCAACAACTCGTTCGCCATCGGTTCGACACTCGGTCCTTTTCAGGACCCGATAAACGTAAGACCAGCGAACGCCCTAGCAAAGCCGCGGACGCGTCTCGCCGCCACACTAAAAGGAGCATCACCCGCGCTCCCTTTGTCGCCTAGCCTCATAACGACGGGGTCAACAGTGTTTTTCAAACGATCGTGCGAGAAAGTCTCACGTTGGCATCGAGAGTCTAGATACGTGATACAAGTGTACTGTGCCAATGAGTTTAACAATTCGTTCGTATGGATACGAGTTTGTGGAGATGTGGATGTGTAATTTTCATATACTACGTAAATCCGAGCCACATATACACGAATCATTAAAAAATCGTCACCTCCTAGGATGTGGCACAAGGGGAAAACATATCGTACATCGATATCTGCTCGTTGTAATTTTATATATACAAGACAGGATGCTACCCAGTGGGACACCTTAAAATATACATCGGTACCTATTGCGACAATTTGTTGGGAGGTTCGCACGATGTTCTCCATGTCACCTTTAACGGTATTGTTCATTGCACTATATTACCTCTGCGCCACATTTTTCACCCTGTGCTACCTGTGCGAATGCACGAGACCACTGTTTACTCTGTGCCGCAAATTTGCTGAGACTATGGCTCAAAACTCATACAATCTTGAGTGCTCTGAGGACGGGACTTTTATGGATACCTGAGTGATAGACGAGGTACCGCAAGCAATAGATCTGAGTTATAAGATCTTGAAAATGACCATGATTTGGGCGTACAAAACAACAACGTATAACGTCGACACACGCAAGGATAGCCTGTTTGTCGATTATGTGAATGCATTTTTAAAGATTACACAGGAGGCTAGCCGGTCTCCTGAGCAGTGTATTGACGACGCGTCGTACAAGCATTACATCGACGATTACAAGCGCGTTGACGGTTTCTGGTTGAACGCTAGTAACATTAAGAAAAATCAAGGATTAGGTTCGGTTGCTAAACTTAGTTAAAATTTGTTCTGGGACAAGTTCGGTCAGCGGGATAACTTAACACGCACGGAAATCATTAAAACTTGCGAGAAGCTATGTTGTATTTGTACGACAATGAGAAAGAAGTTCAACGTTTACTACCGGCCAACGATGATCTGCTATATGTTAATTATAATTGGACATCTCGCGACGAGGCTATTGTCCCCAGTCCGTTAACCGTTAAGTTATAGTTAACGCCGGGGTTACAACGTCCTTCGCACGTCTGAAAATTCATAGCTGTCACAAGCTATTAAACAGACGTGATTTGTACTACGGCACGGACTCTTTTATCTGAACGATTTTATAAATTCGTTCATCTCCGGGGGTGCGAAATTTTATGGTTACACGGTTACTACTAGCGAGGATCCCTAAACGGTAGTGGACAGTGTTTGTAAAATGAAGGGGATAAGTTTAAATGATACACATTCCGAAATCATTCATTTGGCTTCAATAAGTGAACTTACATAGTCAGATTTTCCACATGAAAACAATGTTACGTCCGAGCACGGAAAATTTTCCGAGGCCCTTCATTGACACATATGTACGCGCTAACACCTCCCTCGCCCCCTGGACTGAAATGCGATGCGCCTCTTGCAGTTCCTGTCTGGATCGCGAGTCACTTAAGATTATTACGCGGCGGGTTCTAGGCAGGAAATAGCACGGCGAAAAGTAATAGCCTCCATTCTATGAAGACACTTCAAGTGAAGACACTTTGCCTGGCAATGATCATCTTGCCAGGCAAAGCAGACAAAGCAGAGTCAGCTGGAGTCTGCATTATTATTAGCAGGTGAGGAGAACGACAGTCTTCTTCCGACAATCGGATAATTAATCGCTTAGAGAGAAGCTCCGCGTAGGTGCATGGCAAAGCACTTTATTAATCCTCCAGAATAAAGTTTTGACTTCGGGATACCTGACCGCGAGACACATATAAAACACCAAGAGTAGAGTGTGTTGCGTTTCAGTCCCCTGCGTTAAACGATAAAGAGTATTATAAAGTTATCGATAAAAGTTATCCATAAAGACTATACAATGTCGTGTGTTGCGTTATTGAAACAATATATAGTGTAATATTAGTGACAGAACATAAATAAAAGTCTCCTTGTTTAATGCTGAGGATCTCCGTAAAAATTGTAAGTATGAGTGCGTGAGCGGATGTAAGTGTGTGTATCTAATAAATGCTGACGTTTGCTTTCTTCATACATCACAAGAGATTTACTTTATTTCTTCAACCCTTCCAACATCGAAAGAACCGAGCCGTTTAGGGACGTCGTCGCAGCAATCCCCACTATAAAATAACAATAAGCCCTGCGTTTCACGCACGAATTTTCTTACGTTCCACGTTATCGAGCCTTCAGCTCGGGACGTAACACAATGCATCGCTTCATAAAAAATTGTTATTGTTAAATCGAACGCCCCTGTACATCGTTATCACTCGTACACGGTATAAAACTTGCTGTGTCGTGTGCCTTAAACGTCATCACAAAACATACATTTATCACTGCATTTTGGATATAAAAATGATGAAAACACAGGCGATATTGAACTGTGGGAGAGAGTCGCTCAATATCGTGAACAGTCAATTGATTAATTACATCACAAGGCTCCTATATATGTGACGACAAGGTGGAACCTATGAAGTTGAAATACGATGCTATACGTCGTACGCCGTTTCATCATGTTATCATGCATACAGAAAAAAGAAATGTAAGTCGCGGGCGTCAAACGAAGATGTCATGGTAAATACGGCTCGCTCCCATACGGCTACAGGAAATAAACTACTTATGTTGTTATTGTAACATTAAAGGTTTTATACATATTCCGACTGTTCGAACCCTTTACGTTGCACGGTTGTATAGAAAATGTACTCATTCGTATAGATGGACACACGGTGGAAACATTCCTGGACCTCCGTGATCTGCGACACCAAGGGCTGCGGTAAAACGTACTTTGTGAAAAAGTTTTTGAAGTTTATTTCGCGGATGAATAGTCATTCGAGAGAATTATTCTCTATTATTCTAAGTGGCAGCCCGCATATGCGGAGCTGCATAATTATGGTACGTCGACAGAGTTTCATGAAAGTTTACCACAGAGTGCCGATCAAGCGAGTAGCCCCCGTGCAAAACTCATAATAATCGACGATTTGATGCGTGAGACATCGAACAACAGCGTTGTAGATCTTTTCACCAAAGGCAGCCACCATAAAAACCTGAGCGTTGTCTGAGCGAGACATCTCGCTGAATGCCAACTATATCGTAGTTTTCAAAAATTCTCGTGATCGTGCTCAAATTCAACGTCTCGCACGCCAAGTATACCCGGAAAACCCGCACTTTTTACAAGAGGCCTATAGCGATGCAACGTCCAAGCTGCATGGTTATTTGTTGCTCGATTTGTGTTAAAAACTGGAGATATACAGGGTGCGCCATCTTTTATGTCGATATGTAAACATTGAATAACTTTAGAGAAACAACCGACTTCCATATATAAGGTATTTTTATATAATTTGGTCCTTTACAATTAATTTGGACTAGTTTTTGAATACAACATCAATCAAGTGGGCGCCTTTATTGGCCAATGCAAAATGTGTCCTTTTTGCTGCGTTTTCCATCACTTTTTTGAGCATCTCGGGCGGTATAGCGATGATTTCGGCACGAATGTTTGCCTTGAGCTCGTCAATGGTCTGAGGCTTGTTGGCGTACACTTTGCTTTTCAAATAACCCCATAAAATGAAGTCCGGAGAGGCCAAATCTGGAGATCTGGGTGGCCAGTCAATGTCGCCATTTTTTGACATCACACGTCCAGGGAATTTTCGTTGCAGAAACTGCATTGTTTGATTTGCAGTGGAGCATGGCACACCGTCTTGTTGAAACCAGTAACCGTCCAGACCTTTTTCACAGATTTGTGGGCATACATAATGAGCCAACATCCACCGATATCGATTCCCATCGACTGTTTCGCCTTCTCTGAAGAAAAATCGCCCAATGATGGTTTTGGCGCAATCGCCGGTCCAAACAGTAACTTTTTGGTCATGCAATGGTGTTTCATAGATCTCGTGCAGATTCTCTGTTCCCCAAATGCGGCAATTTTGCTTGTTAACGGCGCCAGAGAGTGTGAAATGGGCCTCGTCGGTCATCAAAGTTTGCTTCCAAAAATCAGGTTCAGTGTCAACTATTCGAGCGACTGTTTGGCCGTATTCCAAGCGACGTGGACGGTCTGTCGGCAATATTCTTCGAGTCTATTGCACTTTATACGGAAACAAATGAAAATCATCCTTCAAAATGCTGTATGTGCTCATAAGCGGTTTCCGATCGCCACCCGGAAACATCGCATTCGGAATAAATGTTCTGGATAAACTAACTGGCATACTCGAAACTTGAAGCTCACGCATCTCTCATTTATTGGTCATTCATATGCCTCTTTATAATTGCGAGACCTGTTTATCATGTTCCTAGCAAAAAGATCTCCTTTCACAGGCCCTATTGTTTTCAACATCTTACAAACAATCATCATTAACGTACCATAATTGATTCCACAACAATTTGTTCTACTGTTTTCTTCTTAAGCAAATCAAGCTTACATCTATGGTTATTTACACCGAATGAAGAATTTTGTTTGAGGCTCTTCCCCTTCTCAGAATCTTCCTCCAACTATCAGAACCATTCCAGATTTCGATCAACGGAGAAATTAAATCCACCTGTATCAATCAACAAATTCGAAGATTACAGCTAGGCTATTTTGCCAATCAACGATAGATATGTCGTTTAACAATTTGAAGCAATCGACAAACTGTGGATATCGCACCTGTATTTATCCCGATAATCCTCATCTTTTTGTGTGGGTATCACGGAAAAAGTTAAAAAGCAGCGGCACTGCTGGCGAATTGCCAGTTTAGTGCGTGTAATGGCATCTAAAGGATCTTCGGGTTACGATAAATGCATCGCGATTTTGAGAGCATTTCAACAAGCCAACACGATACGAAGTGAGTCTGACTCGCGCAAAACAAATTCAAACGCTAACCATTATATTTGTATTTGTCAGTGCGCGTGGTACATTCTTAGGGGTGCCGCGACTCCAAAGACCTACGGTACGAAAGAAGTAAAAAGGAGTGATGTAATACATCAAGACGATGGACAGTTCGATACTCGTAATGGCGCGAGGTCGATCGCTTCTCTGCAAAAAGCACGTTGCAATATTGCGATCTCTTCAACATCTCAATAAGGAGCAACGCGTGGCTGTTTTACGTAAAGCAGATCCAGGCATCATCCGCAGTATTTGTAAGTGCGCCTTGAACGTTCTTTGCGACAACGTGTCTCTGAAGACCGATCAAAGAATGAAATTACGTCGGTACGCTCCCGTTCGCCGTCGTTTAGCCTAATAAAGGCTGCTGCAAGAATAAGAAACGATTCGTTGTTTAGAGTGGTGGGTTTCTGCCTTCTTACTAGCACCATTACTAGGCAGTGTTGTATCGAGTTTGATTGGTGACCGTATCTAATGAAGCATGCAAGAAAAATGGTACTCGTGCCAGAGGAACAGCCATCGTAGCTGGGCGCGCAAAATCATAAGAAACCAGTTTTTAGTATGGAATTGATGCTACGCTGACTAGATTGGACACGGAAATAAATGAAATTTTGAATTCTAATGCATACAAGTATGAGAGAGAAAAGTGGAGTGTATACTTACAAGGAAGGATAGTTTGGTGTCCCCCTCCGATTTTGTTGAAACTCACGTATGTTGTAGAGCATCGAAAACTAAAAGACACGTCTTTTTTTTTATCGGCGGAAAAATATTTCTAAGGGGTGAAATCGCCCTTCAAAGTTAGGCATGCCGAGGGATGATTATGCAGTTTCACCCAGAAGGCGTCAACCGATTTTAATAAAACAAAAACCAAAATACTCCTTATTGAAGACAATAAAAATTCCACGTGAAGTTGAAAAAAAAAATCATTTGCAGGGGTGAAACTGCATAACCACTCTTAACTTTGAAGGGCAATTTCACCCCTTGAAAATGTTTTTCCGCCGATAAAAAAAAATACGTGTCTCTTAGTTTTCGATGTGTTATGTCGCGAAATATTCCACTTCACGTATTCTCCGGAATATTCCTTAGCTGACATAGCTAGATATGAAATTCTAAAAGATAGCTGTCAGACAAGACAGGATGCGAGGTAGACGCCGACGCAGCATGAGGCGACTCGCTAGGCGATCTACGATTGGCTAAAGCTAAAGCTGCCAATTAAAGGATTTTAACAAACGCAATTGCTAACTGCTTTACTAAAACCAGAATTAAATTAGACTCAACAGAGAACGGTTGGTTCCTCGTCAAGTACTCGAAACAACGAATTATTGTACACTCATTTATTAACTTTTAGATAGACAACGGAAAGTTACCGTTGCCTATAATAAATACTTCCATTCATATAAATTCGCGTTTTCATCGATAACTCGAGATCCATCTCCTTATCGGCAAACGATCCCAAAAAATAATAACTTTTTAATATTATACCGAATACCGAATAATCTAATTACCCGGTACCGGCATAACATTTGGTGGCAGCGGTGGGATCTGCTGAAGTTAAGTGATACGTAATTTATTCGGACTAAAAGTGTTTTGGACAAAGTTAAGAATACTCTGAAGTGACGACTACGACTCGCGCAAAGGACGCCAGTGTTGTTCGTAAAACCCGACGAATCTAACGCGAAGACGCGAAGTAAACGTCGGTGCGTGGTGACGTATCGGTCAACCTTTTAAAGTCCCGATTGACGATGTCACGTCAAGTCGCGGAGAACCGCACAAAGTGTGCAAACGAGTACGCGAAGCAGCTACTCGAGAAGAAGCCGTCGTGCAACCATTGGCGACGTGCGAAGGAACCAACGAAGGTACTGGTCAACAGCGTCAGGAAGGACGACAAGGATCAACGACCGAACGGAGCCGCAGGACACCCAGTCATCAGCACCCGAGAACATCGCAATGGAAAGGACCGTCTACCGGATCATCTTTCTGTAAGTGGCGGTTACGTTATACTTATACATATAGCCGATAAACTAAAGCCAGTTAGCAAAAATATTTGGAAATTTTCAAAATAAATATACCGCGTGATTAGCAAAATGCCGGGATTCAGGAGAAGAAAACCGAAACGTAGGGGCAATTCTTTAGAAACTACGATGCCCGGAGAGGAGACAGACCCCGCAGCGGGTCTAGCTGCAGCGATGGGGGACATGGTATACGACGCAAGCAGGGCGCTATCAGAGCTCCCGCAGCCAGGTCGAATCCCTGCCAAGAGACAAGCGGCCCTCGCGGGCCGCCGACAACCGAGTTCGGCGTAAACCCACTAAGGGGTGCATCGTTTCGGGATAATATTAGCGTCGGTAGCGACGATGTGTTTAATAGAGCAACTAGAGAAATAACTCCAGAACACTTCTCCAACGATAGGATCGAGCGGGAAATCGAAAATTTGCGAACGTTAGATCCGGTAGGTTTCCAGGCAGCTACCGGTACAACGACTCGGGCACAACTGCCGGAACGAGTCAGGCTACGATGCGAAGCTCGACTCGGAAAATGTCAATGAAGAGGAGCGCGAAGCGCTCGATGAGATTACAAGGGTGTACGAAGATGTATTCCATCTGCCAGGAAACAAGCTGCCATGCACGCCCATGGTGGAGCACGTGATTCCCCTTAAGGAAGGGGTGCAGCCCATTAAGGTGCACCTATATAGGCTGCCGGAAACCCACAAAAAGGAAGTGGAAAGGCAGACCAGCGAAATGCTAACAGAGGGCATTATCCAGCCCAGCAGAAGTCAGTGGAACGCGCCACTGTTGGTTGTGGCGAAGAAAGCAGACGCCGCCGGAGTAAGGAAAATGAGAGTAGTGGTGGATTTTCGGAAGGTAAACGAAGCCACCATCGGGGATTCATACCCACTGCCCAACATCACAGAGAGACTGGACCAGCTGGGACGAGCCCGATATTATACGACCTTGGACCTCGCCTCGGGATTTCACCAAATTCCGATGGCGCAGCAAGATAAGGAGAAAACCGCATTTTCCACTCCGCAGGGTCATTTCGAATATAACCGCATGCCATTGGGACTTAATAACGCGCCGCCGACCTTCCAGAGGCTGATGAACTCCGCGTTGGCAGAACAACAGGGAGTTAAATGCTACGTGTACCTCGACGACATCGTGATACATGGAAAAACCTTTAAGGAACATAACGACAGGCTGCGGGAGTTGCTACAGCGGCTGAGAGAGGCAAAATTGGCCGTGCAACCTAGCAAGTGTCAATTCCTGCGAAAGGAAACGCAGTACCTTGGCCACATTATTTCCGAAGAGGGAGTGCGTGCGGATCCCCAGAAACTAGAAGCGGTAAGGAAATTTCCGGTGCTGAGAGCCGTAAGAGGAGTTCAATCCTTCCTCGGACTAGCCGGTTATTACCGGAAATTCATCAAAGATTTCTCGAAAACCGCTAATCCACTCACAGAATTAACCCAGAAAGGGGTTAAATTTGAGTGGACTGCAGTAAGGGATGCCGCATTCGAAGAACTGAAGACGGCACTTACCACGGCACTAATATTGCAGTATCCGGACTTCGAAAAGCCGTTCGTCGTGACGACAGACGCTTCGGATCGGGCGCTCGGCGCGATACTTTCGCAAGGCAAAATCGGGGACGATTTGCCCATGTGCTATGCAAGCCGCACCATGACTAAAGCTGAGCTGAATTATACGACTACTGAAAAGGAACTACTCGCGATAGTATGGGCTCCAGCTCAATTCCGGCCATATATTTATGGTACCCGGTTCACGGTAGTGACGGACCACCAACCGCTCACCTGGCTGTTCGGAGTAAAGGACCCAGGTTCGAGATTAATGCGTTGGAAAATTAAATTGGCGGAACATGAGTTTAACGTAGAGATGCGCTAAGTCGAATATTCCTCACTACGAGGGCCTAAGCGAGAGCGAAGAACGAAGCCCGTGAGTTGGAAGAGGACAGCACGACGGGGCAACTCGGCGAATAACCGCACAAAGCGGAAGGCCGAATATGCCGCTTCCAGCCGTGATAACTCGCTGGAGCGTTACCACCGATGGTGGTAACGGACATCCCATTGAGGTCATTTGAAAAGGTCGCCGTCGACATCCTAGGACTGCTACCGGAAAGCGCTTCCGGGAAAAAATACATACTTACATTCCAGGACGCACTTACCAAATACAGTGCAGCGATCCCCCTGCCGAACTAAGAGGCTTCGACCGTAGCGAGGGCGCTTGTAGAAGAATTAATTTGCCGGCACGGAACGTCAGAAATAATACTGTCGGACCAGGGCACGAACTTCCTCAGCTCGACCTTCAAAGAGATGTGTCGACTGCTCCAAATCAAGAAGATACAAACGACTGCCTACCATCCGGAATCAAATGGCGCACTGGAAAGATCGCATCGCACCCTCGCTGAGTACCTGAAAAATTTCATAGACGAGGATCAAGGACATTGGGACGAGTGGCTGCCGTACGCGATCTTCACGTACAACACCACTCCACATACGGGGACCAGACTATCGCCCCACGTGCTGATTTACGGAAGCGAAGCTGAATTACCGACGGCCGTAAGACAGGAGCCCCGCGGCACCTACGAATACGTCGACTACGTCCAGGAACTACGGGAGCGATTACGTGCCGCATGGACTATAGCGCGCAACAACCCAGAAGGCGCGAAAAGACGATCGAAAGAAACATATGACTACAGCGCACAGGAGCAGGAGTACCGCGTAGGCGAACGCGTACTCCTGCGTGATGAGATGGTGCGCAGGGAGCGGTCGGCAAAGCTGACCCCCAAGTGGACGGAACCCCACGAGATAGTGGAAAAGAGGCCCCCTGTCAACTACGTCGTCCAGAAGGGACGGAAAACTCAGGCGGTACATGCCAACCGCCTGAAGCTATTTATAGATCATTAAAAGCTAAATAAAAACTAAATAAAGGTGGGTAGGGAGCTCCACGGAGCGCAAGTTAGGAATTCCAATAAACAACGAGGTAAAATGAAACTTGTTTGATTATAAGAAACATAAAAAATAAAATTGTTGTTTTGAAAGTAGATATAAAAAACATAAAATTTTAAAGGCAGAAATTAACTAATCGTAAACGGTTCCGCATGCGGGACAGATGATCGGGATAAGGCTCCTCGTCCCCGAGCCAAGGGACCCGGCCCCACAAACAATAGACGGCTCGGCGATTGTCTCGGCGGCGGCTACGTATGGCCGAGCGCGCGAGAAACTCATTAGAAAGCCATCTTTGATTTTGTCCCGGTACAACTACCAAACAGCTCTGAAAAAATAAAAGAGGAATTTTTTGGAAAATGTACAAACATTAAAAAACCCAAGGAGGTAAGGAGAATGCTTACAGTTAGCTCTAACACCTCAGGGGTCAAATCGATCCCATTGCAGAAGACCGCTCCATGGGTCGAGGCCCCAGACACGCGAAAAAGAACGATAGATATCCTTGCAGGGAGAATGCTAAGTGAAGAATGAGTAAAGAACCTCTCGTGCGACGAAACCCGCGAGATTGCAACAAAAGAGGGAGAAATCACGCTTTCCTTTATTTCGTGAAATAACACTTTCTGAAACATCCGCCATTGTGCGTCCTGGCATATCGATTGATCAAAATGCATTCTCTCCAGTTATTTGCCATAAGTTAGAAGATGACTATGAGGACGAAAACTATAATGAAGACAATAACATCAACCGATTCGGACTGTGACAAATAAGAGAAAAATAATAATATAATCGCAGACATAGTTTACGGAATAGGAGTCGCACTCTGGGCCTAGGTGCAAGGTGCTCAAGAAAATTTCCATCTTCAAAATCGCTGAATTAGATTATCTGCGGATTATGCCTACTGGGGACACCACAAAAAAAACACGCCATAAAATCTACCTCGTGATAGTGTGGAAATAAGTTTACAAAGTAATTATAATTAAGTAATGAGTAGTCAAAAACAATGAAATAAATAAAAAATAGGGAATTTGACGATTTTTCCGCCGCTGTAAGTCGTTACATATCAGAGTTTGTTGAGAAATCAGCTGACGCACGGCCACGATGATCACCGTACGCAGCTCATTGATACTGGTGCTATGCTGAGCTCGGCTACCGTGTGTACAGCCAAGGCAGCACTCCGTAGACACGCTACTCAAGCGAAAGACTAATATCCATCGCTCGCCTGACGGCGACGTCGTGCAACGACGCTTTTGTACAGCTCAGTCATTTATATCTTGGCCAAAAGTATTAGGCACCCCAAATAAATTCTCGTATCCGGGAATAATATTGAAGGAAATAAAAAAATCAATAATCTAAATGTTCGGTGGTGATCCAAGTGTAATTTGATCAATATTTGGTTGGACCACATTTAGCCTTAATTACGGCAGCGACTTTTTTGGGCATGGAGCTCACCAAGTTACCACACATTTCGGAGTCTATATTTTCCTATTCTTCGCGCAACACTTTTTTTAGCCCTTCTTTCGATGTTATCACGTGGTTTCGGATGTTTCGCTTTAATATAGTCCATAAATGCTCAATGGTATTGAGATCCGGGGACTGTGTTTGATGGCCTCCATCTTACGAACACCGAAAATCTTCGAAATTGAAGGCATCAATGCATCTTCGAGCACGGATATGTATTTTTTCGAGTCCATACGTCCTCCACATATGAACATTTTCCCCACACTACTCGCCGCTATGGAACCACATACCATGACACTCCCTCCTCCATATTTTATGGTTGGTACGACACACTCTGGATGGTATTCTTCGCCCACTCGTCGTCTCACGAAAGTTGTACCAGCAGTCCCAAAAACCTGTTACGATACGGATAAAATTTGATATATCCAAAGAAGTTCGAATCACGTGAGCATGAATTGTTATCGAGTATTTGGGTTTCTAACTAAACAATAATAGGTTTTTCGTCCATACTGGAAAATTAGATTCATCGGACCATAGTATTTCTGACCAATTTTCTTCGGAAAAATGTTGATATTTTTTGGCCCATAATAAGCGAGCTTTTTTGTTCTTTTCCGACAACCAGGGCTTCTTCTGGGCTTTGCATTCTTTAAGGCCAGCTTCCGTAAGCCTTTTTCTCACCGTTCGGGATGATATTATCGTCTGCGTCTGCTTGGCAAGCTCAGCAGTTAGTTCAGACGATGTTTTTTTACGATTTCTTAAAGACGATCGTATCAATATGCGGTCTTCGCGAGGTGTTGTGGCTTTTTTTCTCCCTGATTTCTTGCGACTCGAATGGCAACCTGTCAGTTTTATGCGTTTTATGCCATATTTCACAGCGCATCGTGAACGTTTGACTTGCTTCGCTATTTGTGTTTGTGTCCTCCCTTGGCGGAACAAAACTTCAATTTCCACACGTTGTGTCAAGCTGAGCTGACGTTTTTTCGCCATTTTCTCGAAGAATATAGTATAAACACGTCGAATTTAACAAGTTTAACTCTAATTGCACGCTGTTATATTTTGCCACTGAGTGGTAATCGCAGACTGACGACGTGCCAGAAAAGCCGAAATGTCGTATCGCATAAGTAACATGCAACATTGTTTCTTTCCACGCAATACCTCGTGTACACAATTTTGTTTTGAGACACCCAAGGTCAATGAATACAAGGAACGACTGCCGGAACAAAAAATTTGCGGCTAACCCGAACAAATATAGGTGCCTAAAACTTTTGACCAAGGCTGTATTTTTCACTACTTCCGTGAAAACCGCCAAGACCGTTACAACAGCACCTTCTCAGCTCGGACATTTTTCACCGCATTTATCGGATCTACTCAACCCAAACGTGCTCAACAGGACTCAAATTAAACGGTAAGGTGGGATTTTGACAATTTATACAAATTCAATCAAGGTGTAGTGGATAAATCTCAATTTGTGCGTCCTCAAAAGTCCCACCTCGTGGCGTGTTTTGCAGCGCGGGCTGTTTCACATCTTCTCTCACACATTTCGTGGCACGCAATTAATATAATTGTACGTGCGGTTCAATAATTTCCTTTAAAATCATTGCTCATTTATTATTATTATTTTTTTCTAGCTGACCGAAGAAAGTGGAAATAAAGACCATTTTCTCTATCTACATCTTTGGTCTGGTTATTTCATCCCTGTCATGAATGAAATCTCATTCTCTTCCAATATCTTTCAGATTGCACAACACATCAGACAAGGGTTCGCAACAGAGTTATAAATAAAACGTTTTCACAAAATACGTGTGAAATTTTGTCTTCTTCACATTCGTTTTGAATATTTTTTGTCGTAGGATCAACCGTTGAGAAATTATATTGAAAAAAAAAACGATTTTTAGCACCTTTAATCCAAGATGGCGGCTTGCGTATCCCTTTCTTAAAGTCGAGAACTTAAATTTTTCATCAGGGTTCGAACCTACACAACATATTTCAAAATGGCTTCTACACCATCTTTTGCCAGACAAAAACCCCCACGAAGTGCAATGTCTTATTTATTATGACTTTACGCGATTACAATGTTTTTTTCAACATTTTTCAAAATTATTTACCGGCTAATCTACGATTCCTGCGCCATAAAATATTCCTCAGCTTCATCGAAAATTTTATTTCCTTGCCTTTATAGCTCTTTTCGGACTTTTCGAGCGTCTTTCGACGATCGTGAGCTGCGGCGATGCTGACGAACAAATCGTTTTTCATGAACTGTTGAGTCTAAACTTTCCTTGGCATTTCTCGTATGGCCGCCCTAGCATCTTTGAAGAAGATCATCTTCGTAGATGGAGAGAATATATTTCTGCCTATGTGGCTATAGTGGTGCAGGATGTTTCCAAACTTCTCCTTTAGCTTGAGCTCATTTGGTAGAAAGTGGTCATTATAGCTGTTTCATACTTTCAACACTGTCTACATTTCTCCTAATGACTAAACTATAGTATTCTGTCATGTTTTTAATGAGCTTATCGATAAATTTACCTCTTTCGCTAAGTTTATTTGTTTTTTATACGTTGAGCCGAGTTTCCATTTTTTTCCCAAAATTGTTTTTTCTATCCAAAGTTGCCTTCACAGTTTTCGTGCCTCCATCCCCACTGTATTCAAGTCGATCGTTCGAATGGACCTGCGACGTGCTCCGGTGCCGATCGGAAATTAGTGAGGCAGTCGGTTTGTAATATTAGAAGGACTTTGAATTTTGTTATGGGAATTTGTATTTATATTCTTGAGATGTTACTCTAACATATTAAGGAATGACATTTTTTCCATTTTTTTAAGATGATAAGGAAATCTTCCCTCTTAAAGAGCTCGTATTACTTTGAGGTGTATCCGTGACCAGTTTGAATTTTTGCCTATATACGAGGGCTATTTGAAAAGTTTCCGGCTTTTTTAAGAAAAACACATATTTTGAATGTGTTACTCGATACATGTGATCCAACGTTTCTCCCCTCCTTTTAAACCACCAGAAAAAAATTGATTGTCTAAATATGAAATATACTGGAAAACGCGGTAGTTTTCCACCTTAGCATTTGACTTATATTCTTCTCCCCCGAGAAATTTTTTCAAATTAGGAAACAGGAAAAAGTCACCGAATGTCCGTCGGCCGAGGGCCACTTGACGTATTTAAGCCTGATAGACTAACAGTGGGGGGAAGGGGTTCGAAAATACGAAGGTGACGGAGAACGCGATCTACTGTATTTCACATCATCCCTAGCGAAGAGTACCGACGGCTCATTTCTGAGGGTAATTTTCTGATGCGAAAGAGTCGACGTCATATTCTTTTCTCCACGCGCTGCGACCACCACTAACCAGAATTTGAACCTCGCTCTGCTTCATACGAACCCGCACAATGTCTCCCGCATAATAATCGAAAGTTTTACCACCGGCTACATGTAATTTTAGTGTCATGATTAAATCTTCCGCGGTGTTTATCATTCGACCATATACTCAATTTGGCGCATCTCCCCATAATCGCGAAATTACAGCGCTCACATACTCCGGTTCAGAACCAGATGAACTAAAGGTACTCCAATTTTTCATGTCCTGAAAGAAATCCTTCAAGGGCACGTCGACTCCGGTACCGTAAAATATGGGGGTATTTGTAACTTTATTTTGGAACGACAATTTTTCTACCATAATCAACATGATAGTCATTAAGACCGTGGCGTTAAGTGTGGTGTTCGAGGGGGTGGTATCGTTCGATTCCCCGGATCCATTCCCGGTATCATTAGGCATGGCGGCCGACAAAACTACCGATGCAATTATATTTTTCTAATTTTAGAAGTAAAGACTTTCTGACGGTCAGCTAGATATTGCTGCACGCAAAAGGAATGGCGAGATATTAAGAAAATCTAAAAATAATAAAAAATTCATTTTTAATATTTCGTAACCGCCAGTATTGAGAGATTGAGCACTGCGGTATCCCACCGCTGCCACCAGATTGTTCCGTTTCTAGTCGAAGGCTTGGTGACGCAAACGCAAGAAATCCTTGCGTGAAGCGCAGGATTTATTATTATATTGATTATGGGATTGCTGGGCTGACCACCTCTAAACGGGCTCGGTCTCTTAAGGCTGGAAGATTTAAGAAATTCCTGTAATAACCAAATCGAGTTTTGAGACAAAAGGAATACTATCAAAGTAGTATGTGTACACCTTTGCTCCATCCCACTCCTATCCCCACTCCTTCCCCCACCACGCGGCTACCCCCACCACCCCACTTTTCCACCGCCGCGCTACCCACTCTGCTTGACCAGTGTCGGTAACATGGAGATGGTAAAGTGAGGTGGTGTGGGTACCTTGGTGAACAAGGAAGAGTAGAGATAAGAGCAGGATAGAGCAAAGGTGTACACATACTTGGAATAAAATTTTCAACTCACCCTTGTGTTGGCGGCATCTGCGACGACTCTCCAGGGTGACGGGCACAATATTCAGTCCAGGACACACACATATGCACACTCTCTCTCTCTCTCTCTCTCTCTCTCTTACTCACGCACTCACTTACTCACTCACTCAGTCACGCACGCACACGCTCACCCACGCATCAAAAGCCGCAGCTACGCGCCCTGGTAATACGAATTACCCGCACCCATGGAGCGTGGGCATCGGCAGGGGTGGGCATACGTATCCCGATCAGCGTATCGTTACCGCGCGTTACATCGATCCGGTCTAGATATCCGTCCTCGTCAATTAAATGATCGAGGCCGAATATCGTACACTTCACGAGCAACACAGGTAACTCGCTAATCAGTGTCTCGGGGTGATATAGTTGCTGCCAATCGACGTATACCGATTCATCGATATCGACAAGCAGCACCTCACAGCACCCGTCATCGTCCATGTCTATGATCTCACCGCGCATAGCCCTTTGATGCCGCACAACGACACATGAGGCTCCCGCACACAACTCCTCAAATTTAAAAACACTCCTGTCCACAATTCCGTCAATATATAACCGCTCCAAATCGTCCTCTAACCTTAGCCATACAGCACACATTAGTTCAGTGCGCAGGAATATCGTGTTATCCCACGCACCGCAAACCACCCGAAACACAAAAGCCGCGGCTAGCGCGAAGTTATCGTACCGCAGATACATTTTTTTCTATTTAAACTCGCGACGTGCACTGCTAAAAACAGACTGAATGCTCCGGATGAGGCTGGCGGTGATCACAGCGTTTGAAGATAACAAACCCCCCTCTGAGTCATAACTAGGTGTGCAGCGCTTTATATGCAATGTCAGCAGTTTTGCACGTGTGTACCGCTTTGCGCTGTGCTTCTCGTGAAGCGAATGCTCTGCAGTAAAAGACGCAGAATATGATACCGTGCCGCGAGAGACCTCGATTATAATTTATATATAATTATAAAAGAAGAGACACAGTAAACCGATGTATTTGTTTTTATTTAATCAATATTTTATTTAAATCACTCTACAGATATTTACCGTCGTATGCAACATCCCTGCAAACACGGTAATCTTCGCTCGGAGACTCCTCTGCCGTTAAATTTATTTTTATCACTGTCTGATCGTCGAGAGGCAAAAGCATTGTAATATTCACGCACTAATCTGCCGTTTTTCGTTACATTATCGCTAAAGAGATTATTAAATCGCGACATGGTGAAGCCGCACGACATAAGGTGTAGGAATACGATGCAAAATTGTCCACACACATCCGACGTATTACTCTGTAGCTGCTTGCGGCCGTACCGATAGAACTTGCAGTTTCTTCGTAGTCGTGCGAGATGTTGCGGTATAACCGGTGGTAGCCCGTAGCTATCAAAGTACATTCCTTTTCCATGATGGTTAACGTACATGGCGATCTAATGCTCTCCAGGTCCGTCGTGGTTATCCGTGTTGACTACGAGTCCGGCTGGTAACGACCATACACGAGGAATTCTGTCAGCCGGGTATACGCCAACGGTTGAAAGTGGTAGATACTGCAGACTCTCGTAGATTTGTCTAGTGTTCATGCTGGACACATAGTCAATGATTAAATGATGACCGATACGCTTTGAAAGGCGTATATGAATGCAAAATTTATTTCACAGCATCGTCGATCGTGTCACGACCACATGATGAAGATTTCTCCTCTTTTTTATTCTCTTCCTCTTCGTCTGCTGACCAAACATCCATGTATGATTCTCCTTTAAATGGATGCTCGCGAAGCCAATTTTTTATTTGGAAAGCCTGGCGCATTATACAATGCGAAGACGCTGTATCGTTTATCATAGCGTGTCTGAAGCATTTTCGCAAAGATTTCGGCATAAATGTGTACGATGGGGCGCCCTCCTCATCCTCCAGGTTGGAAATTTCACGACTCGTGATATCGCAAAGAAGTATGCGCGAAATTTCACGCAAGTTAGCGTATACCTGTTTACAGCTCACATGGCCCTCATACCACTCCAGACCGTGAAAATATTTCGAGAGAAAATTATTCTGGCTTCTCGATTGCTGTGGTAATTCGGCAAAGTGACTCGGCGGTGCAACGATCCAATGAGCAGAGTATGGTCTATCCACTGCTACCACGGTAATTTCTTTCGGAATAAATTCCGAGTCTTTACCACGCATTCCCTGTATATCCACGACGATATCCATTTTCACGTCTAATCCGTACAGATGACCGAGTTCGACTGATTAGTTACTCGCGGACACGCTTCTACGTGTCTTAACACGAAATAATTTTATGCCGACATCAGCACATTTTTCGCTTATCCGGTAAAATCCACCATTACCTGCCGAGAGGCATCAATTTCAAGGACATTATCATATTCCGCGTAGACTACACAATTTATCGTTGAAGCAAGCGCATCCTCAAATCGTACCTCTATTCTCACACTACCGTGCTTTATTAAATTCCAATGTGTATTGCTGTTCGACGAAAGATCGGGTGTCAAATCAAAAGCAAACAGACGGTATCCATCGCGATAATTATCGCGATCGATCGAATTACCGTCGTTCAAGAAATGTATTCCAGTTCCCGAAAACAACGTTTGAAAAGCATCCACATATAGATGATTTTTCGTGAAATCAGGTTGTAACGGTTTCGAAGGTATTTGAGCACCATCTACATACAACGAGAGATAATTTATCTTGTAATTTTGGAAATTGAACGGATTCATACTGAAATCACCGTTAAACGCTTTGTTATCGACAAAACCGATAATTATACGCTTCGGCAACTGACCTAACACGATATTATCGATAGTCTCTTCATGAACACCAGAGTGTATTGAAACGGCTTTTACCTCGACTCTCGTAAGAGGATATTTAGCCGTAGGTTTTGCCAGAGTTCTAGCATGGGAGAGCAGCACACCAGGAGCTATTTTTTTCTACGCACGAGAAGCGATGCCTCGAGAATCTTTAAGCCGCATTGACCATTCTTTGTATCCCCCACAAGACAAAATAAATCTCTAGACCGAACCAGCCGTAGGCGTATCTCGAAACCGTTTAATAGGAACCGCTCCTGATTGAATATATCGCAATGCAGATGACCGAGCAAGTCTACAGTTTTTTCGACATTTAAAAATTGTTTTCTCTTCACAAGACCCGTATTTTCCGATGTTATATCATCCATTTTTCTAGGCGTATCGTCGTACCAGAGAAAGCTTGTGAGATGCGAATTTTTTGCTGCTGGACCGTAATTCAAAAGTGTTTCTATGTACACTCGATAAGCGTAGGCATTATTTGGAGGTGAAACTAATTTTTGATTCAGGTATACATCCACCTGATTAAACATAGAATGCAAGAGATCGTTTACAGGGCCGGCACTTACTTTCGACGATGTGCCCGCGGCAATTTCCGTAATGGTAGGAGATGTAATTTTTACTCTCAGACTAAGCATAGTATGCGCGAGATCGATATACTCATCACCCTGTCCGGGAATAACAAATTCAATCGGTGAATCATCTGTTAGCGAAGATATTGGTTTGTAATACACCCAATTGGAGCCTTCGATAGTAGTTTGCGTCGGTGGGAGTGAAAATAATTCAAGTTCCGATTTAAGACACTCGCACGAGTGCGCATGTAGAAAAGCCATCTTGTTTCAGCTATCCAAAAATATCTGCAACTGTTCGTTGACGAGTCTTCTTCTTCTTATTGTTCTTATTATTCTTCTTCTTCTTTATTGTTTTTCTTTTTATTACACTTTTATTTTAACGGGAGATACGTCGAGGTTTACGTTCGTTCGATGAATGAGGAGTACGTGAAATTTTGCGCTTTTTATAACCGGACCCCCGCATGAGAGTGTCAATTTTTTCAGAGGCTTTGCGTTTGAGATTACTGCCTGATTCTCGCGCTCTCTCGCGAATAGCATCTTTCACAGCTATATTTCTATCGAGGATATCACCGGCTACGTTTACACTAGCGCGCAACGCCTCTTTTCCAACTGCTTTAGCGCCCTTCTTTAAAAGTGGTAACACTCGACGAAACATGCCCCCGAGAAAGCTACCGATACCGTGTCCTCGCTGATTAGGTGTTCCGATATAAACATGGCTAATACCACCGTACCCGCGACGACCCCATCCGTGCTGCACACTGTCAATATCATCCATAGTGGTGTAATCATTCGTGGGACCTTTTGAAATGTAGTGTCACAGTCAACGTTCCCTGCTCGAATGGTATAGGATCCCCAAATTCGTCTGTTATATCGATCTCGATAGTGTGTAAATTATTGCGCAAGAGAGGTATATATCGTGGCGTTGAAAACGATTAAATTTTTATCGAACCATACGGACAGTCATCAGTATCAATGGGAACAACTCGTAAGAGGGGTGTTTGTGCATCGCCTGTAATATAGCTCTCGCAGATATCTGTGTATAAAAACATGCTGCCCGGTATAGCACCGGTGAGAGATGCAGGCCTCGACCCTGTGTATTCGCAATGCGGTTCTATCATTACGGGCCTACAAGCCTCTTCCGAGAATCCTAGTAGCCTTGCGATAGCGGGCGATATGCGAAAGTCGTGGTAGCGTAGATCGTCGCATACGCGTGCCACTTCGACCTGCCCGCTCGGAAGCGATTTAAAGCGCAAATGATCGGCCACGTGAGGTAACTGATTTATACTCTCCAAAAGAGCGTCTATAGAGCGATATACACCAGGTGCTACTTGGTCTCTATCAGCGCTCCTCCGTGTCAAAAGATTTAAACCCGATAAATCATTATCACCATCCTCAAAAGTTACGAGATTTTCTAAGGTAGGAACATGTAAAAGAGTCATCGGATAAGCAATTTCCACAAGAGAAACAGACCATTCTCCGTGCAGGCGTATCTGACGCGGTAGTTTTGTAATAAATTTCGTCGTCGTATTAATCGGAAAATACTGCATACTACTGTTGCTCGGTAGTACGACAAAGAAAGAGCTATGCTTGGAGCTCATATTTATCACGGACGATGATCCCGAGCGTTCTTCTTCTTCTTTGTCCTCTTCTTCTCTTTCGTCTTCTCAGATGACGGAGGCACTCGTACTCGTGATAATTCTGCCTCGTAGAAAATACCGTCGATAGTCTCGTTATTCAGATCGTGTAAAATATACACGAATGGTTCTCTATTCACCGATATTCGTTGAATCTTGAATAATTCCTTGAATAATTTACTCCAACCACGCTCATATCCTTTCACGAAAGCTGCTTTAGCTGTACTGATACGTACCAAGTCACCGACGCTGTATTTCGGCTTTTTAATTTTTTTCGCGTTACGCTCGTAACGCCGTGCTAAATTTTCTCGGGCTATAGAGGCATTTTCGAGGGTTACCTCGCTCGGAGGAATACGCGTTCCACTGTGTCTAGTGTGATTATAAGCATATAAAAAAGTTTGTAAAACATCGATGTAACGCTTATTTCGCGTGTATGTAAAGTAGCGCCACATTCGCTCTTTTATTGTTCGATTAAAGCGTTCGGCAATCGAGGCTTTTATATCAGGGTTACGAGCAGCGCGAAAATCGATATTCTTTTTCTTGAGAATTGGCTAAAACGGTGCGCCGATAAATTCTTTGCCTCGATCAGTTTGCAATTGTTGCGGGCGATGATTGTTACTGCGCGCGAGTATGCGTGTGAGACCGCGGGCAACGTTTGCACTCGTTTTGTCACGCAAAGCCTCGACCCACGCGTATTTGCTCAACACATCGATAACGACAAGCAGATACGCGTACCCATCGTTGTACGTGGCTATCGAGCGAAGATCAGCTAAATCAGCCTCCCATACATCGTCTATATTACTCACGCTATACGTACGACGGGGAAATCGTCGTCGTACGAGGCGATGCATGTTATATGAATCCTGTGTCTCGAGCCATGGTAAAACATTTTTTCGCGCTACTCTTCGATCCACCTGGGCCAAATTTTTTGCTCGAGAATAGGAAGCAGGATGAGCGGTGTCATAATAGATTTTTTGAAGAATTTTCATAATTTTAGCGATGACCAGTTAAATGGATTCTTTTTCTTTTTCTTTTCTAACTGTGCGGGGGGTCGATATTCTGCTTGTGCGAAGTTTTGCAATTGTTCGTCCTCTTCTTCATTCCCCTCCTCCCCCTCGATGATGTCGTTTTCAGCCGTGAGCATTAAATCTCTGTTTGAGTGTGCGGTCTCGGCCTCGTCGTCGTTGTTGTTGTTGCTACCGTTGCTGCTGTTGCTGCTGCTACTATCGTTTTTGCGCGGTAAAATAAAACGCCGCTGTGGTGTCGAAGATGATGTAGGTGTAGGCTCGTGTAGTAACGCGGGATCACCGATGAATTCACGCGGCATCTGTATCGCTCGCAGGAGTTTGGCAAAGTGAGATCGTCCGATGGGTTTCTCGCGTTTTCTAGCTCGCATAGCATCGTTAACAAGATCAACGATATTGGAATTTGAAATTCTTTTGCCGTCTATGGAAACAACGCCGTTACGATCCCATGTCATTTTTTTACCAACGGCGCTGCGATGCAAATTGCGAAGCAACGATATTGCTTTAGATTAAAATTTTTTTGGTACGCTATCGATAATAAGTGTGTCATTGAGCCGAGATTTAACTTTGTTCATTAAAACGTCGTCGGATTTATTCCCGTGGCTATCGAGTATTGCTACTTTTCGTTTTGATGAAATATTCGGTACGGCATTATCGTACTCGACCATGTGAAGATAATGCTGTAAAACCTGTTGGTACGCTATCCACTTCTCTCTCTCGCTCTTGTACGAGTGAGAGTTTAGAATTTCACTCAGCTCAGAGTCGAGGCGCGATAATGGCGTACCGGTAGTCTCTACGGAAGGCAACGGGTCTGCACTAGTAGTAGTAGTAGTAGTAGCAGCAGCAGCAGTAGTGGCGAGTCCAGCGAGACGACGTATGTTATCATGAGGAATAAGTACTATCTTTCTGGCATATTCCATGTCTCGCATAGGCCAAGACAGGCGCAAGAAGCAACTTGAGAAATCCGACACAGTGCTCGACGATGATCTTCCTCTTACCGCTCCAATTACCCCTTTTGGCGGCTAGTCGTCGAAGAATTGTCGCGTGCCTCCGAAGATGATTCTTTTGCACGTTATTCAGACTCACGTTTCCCTGTAAAACGTTTAGAGCACACTCGCATATCAGCGTACAAGCGCTACATCTGCTTTGCGCAAAATTGCACGTCGTTGCTCTTGCTTCAGATAACACAACGCTTGCAATATAATTATCTGCTTTTTATCGAGAGGTCCGCGCAACGCCATTACAAGCGCATTACTGTTACATCGCGCGACGCATCGCGAACTTTTATTGCTTTTTGAGGCACGTAAACGTAATGGTATTGGTCATCGGGAAATATACAGGCGCGAAATCGACAATTATCAGGCGTCGATTGTTTCAAGTCGAATAATAGATAGCCATGCGGTGTGGCTGTTGCATCGAAATATACTTCCTGCAAAAATCGCGGATTCTTAGGACATACCTGGTAGGCTAGGTGCTGAATTTGCGCGCGATCTCGCGGATTTTTGAAGACAACGATATAATTAGCGTTTAAGGAGATATCGCGCTGCCCGTGACCCTGATGGAAGAGATTTTGCGTGATGAAAATGACACTAAGATTTTTATGATGGCTACCCTTGGTGAAAAGATCGACCACAGTATTGTTGGATGGCTCGAGCATTAGATCGTCAATGACCACAAGTTTAGGTCTTGCATCATTCGAGTAGTCTACTACTTGCGGTAAACCCTCGCGAAATTCGATTTTATCACCGTACTCTGAATACCCGGACTGCCACTCTGAGTAATAAAAAAGTACACGCTCGAACGGGATATCCGTCATTTCGCGCATGTATTTAAAGAATTTTTTTACAAAATATGTTTTACCACAACCCGTAGGACCGCTTATCACAGCTGTCCACGGATGTTTCCAACGTGTATCCATATCGACGGGTGTCTATCAAAATCAATCAGCAGACTCTTAAATAAGCTTATACCGCGGCGGCGGCTGCGGTGGCGGCGGCGGCGACCCCGCGGCATCAGCTATTTTCGTGGCCTTAAAGAGCTGATAAGACGCGGCGCGCCTGCACTAGCTGATGAGGCGCGGGCCCGCGGTATAAGCTGGTGTTTACGCTGTATGTAAATTAAATAACGATAATTTTTATGTTTCTCACAAATAAAGCAATATTTTTATTTCACTATGCATACATCTCTATATACAAATTTTACGAATCATCAAATTCTAAACAGCAATATGATATCCACGGATGTAGCACGAGAAAGTCAGAACAAAAGGAAACACTCGATAAGAAAGACGGGACAAAAGGAATCAATGATGAGAAAGTCAGAACAAAAGGGAACGGTAGAGAGATAGCAGCTACTGTTACGAATAGCAGCACAAAAAGAACGATCCGATAACGGTTTTATACATAATTTATCAATTTTTTTCAATGTATTGTACACAGTAAATATGTTACATTAAATTAGACAAAAAGATTATTTTTAAATATCGCGAATTCAGCCGTAAAACTATATACTTTTTTGCGTTATACTAATTAGCGTATTTCACAATAGCCATACGGTATAGTAGAGTACAGCCCGTGCCGTTTTCACTTCGTGTTAACAGGTTCGCATGATTTCGTTTCTTTACGCGTTACTACATGATGAAATTCCGTACGTCGAATAGCGTCGAATTTTAAAATAATAGGTACGCTCCTTGCTCCTGTCACGAAAGATCGTAATGCGTTATAATTTAGGTGACGGCTATTCGCAAAGTTTAGCGTGATACCCTTCACTTTACATTTTTCAATAATCGTACCGTCGGGTTTACGAACAAGGTATGCGTAAAATTTTGGTCCACCCGAAACGAACGAAGTTATATAACTACCAGGCCCGTATTCACTTAATTCATCCGTAAGATCTCCTAGAAATTGACCGATTGGCGGCTCATACTTGGTACCACCGGGATGGCTCACGTAAATACAGGAGTCCGTATCGCAGTACAATATTCGTCGCCCGAGCCCCTCAAGATAACTGTATAATTTTAGGCGTGCCTGTGCCGTCGTGTATGCTGCAATCACGGCGTTTGATGTCGGTGATGGTTGGATAGCATCGCGGTGGCTCACATAGTTTACATACCATACATAATCTTGTTATTAACCGGTAGCATCCCCGTCACCTCAATCTCCGGACTCGTTAGTAAATTCATTAGCTTCGCGCGCGTGAAAACGATAACGGTTTTCGTGAGATTCTCTCGTTGACCAAACTTTCCCCAGAATGAATTAAGAGCCAATTTCGCTAGTGAACGTAAACCCGGATTTGACTGCAAAGCACTTCGCTCGAGATATACACCCTCAGACTTCTTGTACAATGCTATAAAACGCTCTATTGCTTCCTCGTCATCGTTACACTCTGTTGGCGGACCACTCGCCTCCTGTTTTATTTTTAGGAATGTATCGATGTACTCGGCAAAATGACCGCCTCGTCGCGTTTTCGAGTCATACTGCGTAACAACGTATTGCCAAATTTCATATATACGCGTCACTTTATATCCGAGCGACACAGCTTTTCTCAGTTCGTCCACGACCCATGTGCCTTTAAACGCTCGCACAGTCGTGTCATCGTGTGTACAAACCTCGGATGTGTCCATATCTGTACAGCACGTTCTACACAGGGGGAACAGTAGTTTCCCATGCATGCGAACAGGCAGTACGGGTATATACAAATCGCGCGGTGCCAGCACGGTACACTTCACAAGACCCTCGACGACACTTAGATCGTTTTCAAGTCCTACGAGTTCTCGACACTCGTCACCTACGTACAATTTCGGGTGTCCAACGGGATATTTTCCATTCTTACATACCCACGGATACAGCGAGCAAACATCCACATAGCGTATCTGCTCCCCATTCGCGACGTCGTACAAGCTTACAAAATTTTCCGTTCGACCGCCAAAGAATGCATCGCGTGGTTCGAGAGGCGCCTGCTTGACCATGGTGTGATTTTTCACGTATATCGACATTTCCTCGTTATTCTCGAGTAATGTGTCAAAATCGCATTCCCATATTTCGGTTAGAGTGTACCCTTTCGATCTGATTCGCCCGGAAATAAGAACGGTACGCTCGTATCGCTCATCCATTGTATCGCCGAATTTAGTTCGAGCATCTCTATTCACGCGAAAACATCGCAGACAACCGTGCCAAAAGCCGCCGTGAAATTGAAGAACGTGATGGACCCCCGCATCCACGTAGTAACCGTCCACGGCCGGAGGGCGATACTCTCTCGTGCGTCCAGCATGAGCGATAACGCAGTTGAGCTCACGCTCGAGCCATACGAGCCATACGACGGCCTTGCGCGATTGCTTATCGCCCCAGTGATATCCTCCTGGTGGTAACACCGCAATGCGATCTTTCTGTAGAAAATTCTTTCGAAATACTCTCATACATGCTGATGCTATCGTGCATGCTTCTGTAAAGGGGCACACGCTCCCACAACGTATAAGTAACTCTCGAAAAGCTAAACACGCTCGTCTCAAAACCGTAACATCTGTACGACAATATTGCACAAATTGCGTCGCAAAATCAAATTTATAATCTACGCGACTCGATTCTTCCTCATACCATTTTAAAAAGCGCTCGCGATCCGCTGAGAACATGGTATCGGGTGAGTAAAAATGCAAAGCCGGCAGAGGACCTGAGTAATTCTGATATTCCGGTGTGTTGAATAAATGGGGAAATGTACCTTTTGCCACCTCATCAGCGAAACCAAAGGCCTTACGTAAAGCGCTAAGAGCCATGGGTAAATAGTTTAGACTATCGAGAAAAACGACATCGCCAATTTTCATCGAGACAATCTTCGTACCATTCATAATCAGAGAGGGCAGCTGTGTTTTTTGCACCTCGATTAAATACCGTAGAATAAATTGTGCGTCGAAACCTCTAGCATTATGGGCGATGCAGATGGTCTTTTTAAATTTTTGCGATAATGCCAATTATACGAGATCCCTAACAGGATCATCGATAAACACGAATTTACGTTTACCATAGTTAGCACAATCGGTCTCTATATCTGTGATATCCAGACATGCCATACATACGCATTGTGCGACACATAAATTCGGCTCGTGAATTCGTGTCGATTTATCATCATGCAATTGCTCGTGTTGCTGCGTCTCAAAATCATAAAATAAAAATTTCGTGGAAGACTTGTCTTTTTTCTTCTCCTTTTGCGCATCTGATTTCTTAAGAGGTGCTATAAAACATGCAAGCGTAGTCGGCCGCGTTTGTTTGCATGTAGTACAAAACGATATACCACATACATGCATCTTTTTATCTGTGGTTTTAATCATACGCGAGCAGCCTCTACAGATTTTCAATGCGTTACAGACGCTGTACCGTCTACATTTACGAGACGTGATACCCGCGGAGCCCTCACTCTTGTGATGAGCGAGGCAAAAAGCACCAAAGAACGAACGATTACAGTCTGCGCAATACTCAGGCTGAGAGTCTCTATTACCGTTGCAATAAGTGGATTTACATCGAGCACATTGATAGCTACATCGATGCTCGAGTACTCGAATATACTTGGAATTACATTGCGTGCAGAACCCCCGACTACCTAGCGCACCGGCGAGATTTAATATCGGTTGATAGTGATGAGAACGCTCGTAATAGAGAATAAAGAGTGTATGATTAATTTTACCTGTTGCGTTGAGTACGTATTTTCGCCCATCGTACAGGGCCGGAACGCGTTTTCCGAAGGTGAGAAATTCATAAACAACAATCGCTATACCCTCGTGAACCAAGTACTCCTGAAAGAGCTGAATTTCGCGCGCACTGCACCCTCTAGACGGTGTCGTTACCCCTGCATTACGCGTGAGTTCTATCGCTGTTGTATATTGCGCACCTCGAAGCCCGTTCCGAATTTGACACCATCGTCTGTGTAGCTCGCCCGTACGTATTTGACCGCGTTCGGCATGCGCTCGGGCTGTGACAAGGGTTCGTTGTAGACACAAATTATCGCGATTACTTACGCGTAAAATTGACTTTTTTGCTATAGACTCGTGTGTAAGCCTAGTGCCCACACCAGCTCCTTCGACGCCTCGTACTATACATGTCGTCATTCTACATGTACCAGCGTCTATTCGAAATTCGCGCGCGCTCTGAGCTACACTATTAATTAGTCGCCATATATCGTCGGGAACGATGTCACGAGCTGGTCGAAATGATAACCATACAGGTCCTTGCGCAAAAGGCCGTACGCTCAGAGTCATACCCACATAATCATGTCCTTCGCACGATTCTGTAAGACGTGTGAGAACATCTCGTACACCTCCCTGGAACCATGTCAGACGATCGATACCGACCGGTGGCTGACGAAAATAAAAATCTGTCTCTCGACCCTGCATCCTAAAGCGTGAAAAATAACGTCTCTGCTCGTTGTCGATACCGAAACGTTCACCAGGAGGCAAAATATCACCACCCCGTGCAGCAGTCCTTCCATCGCCAGTCTGTCCACCTGCAGGCATAATTAAACCATTTATTAGAATTTTTATTTAATTTACTTTAAATTTTTGTTTGTCGCTGGCTATATACTATGCATATAATTCGTGTAACGTAAGAATTACAAACTTATATTTGCTTCTAGTCCTCGAATCCGTTGACTGCACCCGGGAACCGCCGACGCATTTCGTAAACCAACTCGATTGTCGGCGGTCTCGGCACAGTGAATCGTGCAAAGCGAAAAACGTTTGGGTCCGTCTCGTACCCTGCTTTTTCATTTTACTATTATTATCCGCGTAATTTTTTTATTTTTGTCAGCGTAGTTGTATTATTAAAAGCTTACCTGAATCTACAGGGTCCTTCTCCTCTTCCTCCTCCTCCTCCTCTTCTTCTTCTTCTTCTTCTTCTTCTTCTTTTTCTTCTTCTTCTTCTTCCTCGCTGTCTGTATTGCTGTTGGCATCATCGTTTGAACTGTATTGTCGCGATGGGCCTGCGATGGATTCATCTGGTTCTCTCGAGGGGCCTGCCATGAAAAGACTGTTCGTAGGTTTATAACCGCAGAATGGCTGGGTAAAATTTATCCAGCGTTTCCCTACGGTGCTGTCGCCATCGTTGTCCCTGCTATGATCATCTGAATCGGTTCTACCCTCCTCATCGAAATCATAGGTGTCGGATCCCATTTCTGCGTCCTCATACCGTCGAACTATATAAAAATCTTATGAAATAAAGGAAATAAAATAAAAGTAATTAGCGCTGTATATTACTTACGTCTTTCATTGAGTATGGGTTGCAGAGCAGTCTCATTCAGCCAACCTCCTCGACGAATAACACGCACCACCGAATCAATAATTATTTGATTATCAAACAATCCAATATTATACGCGTCAACTGAATCGCGTTGATGACACTCGCACAGCATACCGCGAATTTTACGAACAACCGCCTGTGTCGGAAGTTCCTATAGGGTGATCTGTAAATTTCTTCTACCCCAGCGCGAACGCAACGACGGTCTACGCTTCAATATAAATTCTATCAATTTTGTTATCAATGAGCGCTTTACCACTCTGACCATGATTGTGTTGTTAGAGTAGTAGTAGTAGTAGTAGTAACCACAGTAAATCAGACAATTAACTAGAGAATTTTCAAAGCGGCTCACTTTTATATATATTCCTTTAACAAGCTCTCTCTCTCTCTCTCTCTCTCTCTCTCTCTCTCTCTCTCTCTCTCTCTCTCTCTCTCTCTCTCTCTCTCTCTCTCTCTCTCTCTCTCTGCATATACTGCAACGATGTAATGAATACGACTAACCAAGAAGATGGCCGCACGCGATCGCTTTACAAAAGCAAGACCTAGGGAAATATTTAGCGATGGTGATGTACTTAGTTATCGAGTTTCGCTGATGAAAGTCATATTGTTTTCATCTAATTCCAGGGCACTCGGCCATGAGGAAAATCATCAAATTTCACCGACGAATATTATTTAGTTTTCATGGTACATATTATCTGTATGTCAATGTGTGCGTGTGCGCATAAGTGTGCGAGAGTATGCAAGAGTTTTGGGATGTATCTGCTGCTGTTACTAGGCTGTTGAGGAGAATGCGACAAATATCAAAGGATATTGGCTAGCAATTTTCAGGCGTATGATTTGCAGTATCAAAAGAAGAGGCAATGCAGTTAGGTGGTGGGGGAAATCTGTATAAAACGGAGTATGAACACCACCGACGATTCATTCGAAAAGTTACAGTCATAAAAAGCCTCATGCGATATCGCTGTATATAGCGAACCCCGTTATGTACGGTTTAAATAAATCATTTGGTAAAATAATCGTAGCCGGGTTCGAGTTGAACTCTACGTGTACGCTTACACCGGTGGTGAAAATATTGTCGAATACTTTTACCGGAATTACACTCGCTGCGGACGAGTGGCGAGTGTTTAAAAGTGATTTTTCTCGCGTACAACAATATTTCGAAGCTCATGGGACTGATGCCGAGAAAATGTGTAATACCCGCATAGAGCACACAACGCATTACACACTTTTAACCTCGTGTTACCAGCACAGAGCTGTGTCATTTGGTAAAATAAGCGGTAGCGCTGATAAGGAATACGAGAATCAAGAGGAATCTGGAGAATCGAAACGGAAACGCTTCCGAAAATACTTTCCAAACATTGTTCTTCAGCGGTCTACATTTGATATCCTCGTCGAAATAAGTAGAAGAATTGATATTCATATGCAGGCTCTAGAGAGCAAAAGTGAAACGATTCAGAGGTGTATGAACGAGGTGGTATCATATGTCCGTGAAAAGATAGTTGCCAGTGAAATGCCTCGTGCAGTAGCGTATGAGATCATCGGTTCCAAGGACTTCTTTGAAGAAGCGCTCGAACACATCGCGATCTTGCTAACGCCAGAGGATACGGAGTTTATGAAAATTATTTTGTCCGAAATAATTGTGCTGTTTCGTGGTCATATCGCTGATCATGCATCGGGTGTTGCGTTGCGAACGCAATAATTCTACGTATGTGCAGCTATTTGTGATAAAGAAACTGTTGTAAATAATTGTATATAGTGTACATTTCGCTCGAAATATTATAAAGTATACACCGATGTCAGTCACAGTGAGAGAGAGAGAGAGAGAGAGAGAGAGAGAGAGAGAGAGAGAGAGAGAGAGAGAAAGAGACAGTCGTAAAACTGAAGCATCAGCAAAGGTCTGCGCTACAAAGAAGACGGATCGCTCGTCTCTGTTTCATTAACACAGCCGATCATGGAATACGTGCCGATGCCGATTAGCAGCAAAGCAGCAGAGCTTGGTAAGTAAAAAATATAAAATAATTTTAAATCATGTGATATTTATATTTAATTTAAAAAATAATGTTATGCAGAGCGAGCAGCCCCTGCATATGAGCCGACACCGAGGGTTCGTTATTCGTGTCATGGAGAGCGAGAGGAAGATACATATACTGTACAGATAGAGCTAACTTCGGGAAAGAAAAGTGCTACCCGACATCCTCATCCACAGTTGTCGTCGGTGGCAGAAGATCATCAACGCTGCCAACTTTGTATGAGGCGTGGCATATCAGGTAAGACAATATCGATTATTCTGTACACGATGTTTTTTATTGATCAGTGCGCTCAATTAAATAGTTGTTTCGTTCTTTTTTCAGAAGTACACTATGATGACAACGTCCACAGCGAAAAATAATTTAAAAGCAATATTACGAGTGATAATGCAAATTAATTCCATATAGCGATAAAAATAAAATTTACGGTGAAGAAATCTCCGAGCGTAGATGACCGTGTTTGTAGGGCTGTTGCATACGACGGTAAATGTATAAAGTGCTTTCCATAAAATATTGGTTAATTTAAAAATATCTGATCTTACTGTGTCTCTTATTTTTATAGCATAATAATTAGAGAATTATAATCGAAGTCTTTCTCTCTCTCTCTCTGTGAGGGATCATATTCTATATCTTTTACTGTAGAGCAAGCACTTTGCGAGGAGCATAGCGCGGGGCTATGCATGCTCGAAAACCTCTTTCGTTACATTCAAAGTGATGGATACCTAGTTATGATTCATAGGAGGCTGTTATCTTTATGCCCGTGATACTCTCTAGTAGCATCTCGAGCATTTAGTCTGTCTTTGGCATCCTACTTGGAAACAATAAAAAGCAATATGTATCCACGATACGGCAAGGAGATTTTAAGCGACGCGTTTTGGTGCCGATTAATGTTTGTCGAGAGTGTAATGAGTGTGTTTCTGCGTACGCAGGAAATGTGCGATGCATACGACGAGCTGGAAGAGCTCCTACGTAGTGTATATTTAGTGGAACGTCGTGGAAGACCCATTGAACTTGGGGAGTTGCATATCGGCATGTCCTGTATTGTGCCTCGTTTCAATAACGTTGTCCGCGGGGAAGTGGTTTACCCGGACTTTGATGGGTACTGCGAGGTGTTGCTAGTCGATTTCGGTGAAACTATTTACATCGACTGGTCTCACCTATTTCATCCGGAGCCTCTAGCAAGTATGCTGCCGGTTCTTGTCATGGAGTTTTCCATATACGGACTCGAACGCGTGGATGTTGCAGGTATCGAGCAGCTCGTCGAAGAAGCGTGCGGTGGAGATGACTTGATCGCTGTCATGATGCGACCTCTTGCCGGCGATAGCGTTCCGCGGGTTTGCTTATCGAACGGTGAACGCGTGGATGTGGCGGCGTTTATTATACAAGCCCTCGGTGATGAGATAGATATCGGCTACGATATCGATGCCGTGGACGAGGGCTTTGACGAGGACATAGTAATGAATTAAAGACGCTGTGCATGTGTATGTGTGTGTGTGCGTGTGCGTGTGTGAGAGAGAACATTCGAGAGACAGGAGTTTAAAATCGCTTTGGCAGGAGGGTAGGTGCCTACAACAGCTGCGGTGGTGGTGAGTACATAATTTTATTCATTTTTCCAAGTATGTGTACACCTTTGCTCCATCCTATTCTTATCTCTACTCTTCCTTGTTCACCAAGGTACCCACACCACCTCACTTTACCATCTCCACGTTACCGACACTGGTCAAGCAGAGTGGGTAGCGCGGCGGTGGAAAAGTGAGGTGGTGGGGATAGCCGCGTGGTGGGGGAAGGAGTGGGATAGGAGAGGGATGGAGCAAAGGTGTAAACATACTACTCGTATTGTTACAATCCCCTCCGTTTTCGCCGTTCCAGCTACACCTTTAATGGTATTTCTCCCACCTATTATTTGTTTAATATTTCTTTTATCATTCAAAAATGTACTACTAACCAGAGAAACATTGGATCCAGAGTCATATAAACCAATTGCTGGGCAACCATTTGCAAAAATCTTAATTTTAATAAGTGGGAGGACTATTCGTTTTTTGCCTCCTCATGACTTGCTACTACTTCCTGTATTTCATTATTATTTGTAACCTTGATATTTTCGTTCTTTAAATTTTTTATTTGCCTATCTTTATTACGGCATGCACTTTCTAAATGAAATCTATTTTTGAAACCTAACCTATCACAAATGCTACATGGTCTTCTTTCATTTAGAATTCTCTTGTTTACATTATCATTTTTCGATTCGTTAATCTTACCAAATTGTTTTAATTTTGACATTAAATTTTCTATATTTATAATAGATTTTCTATCTAACTTATTTTGGATAAAATTTGGTAAGCTAATTACAATCATGTTAATTTGTGTGTTTATAGACAAGCTATCATCCGCTTCTAACAATAATCTTCTTTTCTTTAACGCATATTCTAATAGCGAGCCATTATAAAACTTAAAGTTATAAGCATACGTTATATCTGTCCAAGACTGTGCAGAGAAAGTATCAATAAAGGCGTTATTCCATGCCTCCCAATTTAGCAAAGAGTTCTGCTTGACAAATACATTATACCAATCTAATGCAGATTTCTCTAAAAACAATCTTAATACTTCAGCGTATTTATTTTGGGCAATCCCCACTCTGTTACACTCCTGCACAAATAAATTAATCCAAACACTCGCATTTATATTTTCACCGTTGAATTTTTCAATCACTATATCCTTTATCAGAGAGCTTGTTTTTCTTTTAAATGTTACTGCTGACTCTCTGTTTACATTTGACTCTTGCTCTGTGGTAACCTCTTCCAAATATTCGTCATACAACACAACATTGCCTTTTGTGTCCAGATAAATATTCTCAAGTTCCTTAGATAGAGTCAGCACAACATTGCGAAATTTATTCCGAACTTTTAAACTTTTAACGACATTTTTCACAATTGGATTTTCAAAAAGCTGTTTATGTTGAGCACTAGTCTGCTTATCTGCTGGAAACAAAAAACTTTCCTCTTGACCAAGCAGCTGAATTCTTTTCACTTTAACTACAGTGCTTCTTGTATCTGCACCAGCCTCCGAGACAAAATAAAACTTTGCTTTATTCTCCATTGTATTGATTTGTAAGCCACTATTTAAGGAAGTTCAATGGAGTGAAGGTTCGGTTTAAGAATCAACACGCATGATGCAGTAATCAACTGAAATATTAATGATATGTACACATTAGCAAAGGCCAGAAATATTACAGTAAACGAGTAAACTTAAAACTAACCTGAATCAATACAATTGCCGATAGCAAACCTTTATCTATCTCCGTACGATAACATCAATGCTCTCAGCTCGGAGTCTTGTTACATACTGACTCTCACGCACGAGTCGACAAGCAGCGACAAAGCCAAGCTTGATAACCTACGAGCTTACATATATTTCTGTAGGTCTGTATGTTTGTATGTCCAGTCATAGCTCCCAGAGTTTTGAAGCTAGCCCTGCCCAAAGTGGTTGGTTGGGTGTGTATTGACCCTGGCCACAACATAGGGGGGTCATGACCCCGATCAGGGTCCCGGGGGCGTCTCCGGGGGCAAAAAGGTGTTTCTGGCACTACACAAAGTACCCGAAGGAGGCAGAATGTTAAAAAGTGTAATTAGGAAAAAATGATCAGGGCATAGGGTTTAAGAAAATCAATGACCTCAGATCCAAGGTCACTTATTGACCTTGACTTAAATTTCAGGGGATGGATTGATAATTGAGCAGATTGTCAGCAATCACTGTCTCCGGGATATAAAAATCTTAAATATTCAAACTGAGTTAACTAAAAGCATGTTTAAAGGGCAAAAAATGTGACAGTGATTTCTGTCAGTTCCACAGAGGTCGCTGTCCAAAAAGTTGAGGTAATGGATGAATTCAATAAACACAAGCCTGTAGCTTTGCATTAAACTGTCAGTTCTTTTTAAAATAATCCATAACCAAAAAAATAACTATGGGACCTAAACGAAAATCTGGCAACTTAAGCAGTAGTTCTTCAGCTGCAAGAAAGAAGCAACAGGTCAGATCAGAAGAATCTGAGGAAGAAACTCAGGCCAGGCTTGCTGCAAATCAAGCACGAAATGCAGCTGCAAGAGAAGCAGAAACCATTGTGGCAACTCAGCCACGTCAGGCTTCTGATAGGGCAGGGCATGCAGCTGCAAGAGCCATAGAGCCTCCTGCTCAAAGACACACACGACTTTCTGCAAATCAAGTACGAAATGCAGCTGCAAGAGCTGCAGAAACCACTGTGGCAACTCAGTCACGTCAAGCTGCTGATAGGCAAGGCATGCAACCTACAGATCAAGACCTTGGCAGGGGTTGCTAAATGCAGCATTCAAGTATGACACGAGCATCAACTTTAAGTTTCATACTAAGTTACAGATTGGAAGAATGTCTGCTCTATGTGCTTACTGTGGTGCTAAGAAATGGAAAAAGGAGGCTCCTGGTATATGCTGCAGTGGTGGGAAGGTAAAGCTGCCACAACTAAGTGAGCGTCCAGAGCCTCTCAAATCTTTGCTGAATGGTTCTCATCCACAGTCAAAGCACTTTCTCACCTACATCAGAAACTACAATCACTGCTTCCAAATGACATCCTTTGGTGCCACAAATAAGGTGTCAGATGAAGCCAATAGAAAAGGTGACTATATGCGAACATTTAAAGTGCAAGGACAGGTTTACCACACTGCTGGTTCACTGCTGCCAGCTCCTGACAAAGATGGCATTAAAACAGAAAAAGTATTGCAAATCTACTTTATTGGGGATTCAGAGAGGCAAAAGAATCAACGGAAATCCTTCAACCCACAAGCAACGAATGATGAGATTATCCTTAGTCTTCAGGAAATGTTGCATAATTCAAACAAGTATGTCCAGGGTTTTAAGACAACTATAGAAAAGATCACTTCCAATAACATGAGAGTGGTAATCCGGGCAGACAAAAAACCTGCAGGTGAACATGCTGGTTGCTTCAATGCCCCAGTCCAAGATGAGGTAGCAGTTCTCATTGTGGGTGATCCTTCCTTGGGTAATCGTGATATTGTACTCCAAAAGAGAGATAGTAGTTTGGTCAGGGTAGCTGATACTCATCGAGGATATGATCCTCTGCAGTACCTGCTTATGTTTCCACTTGGTGAAGATGGCTATCAGTTTGAAAACATGCAAATTAGCCCTGCTACTGGCCGGTACACTGCCAAAAAGGTGTCATCCAACAAATTTTATGCCTATCGTATAATGGATAGACCAAAAGACTCATGTCATCTGCTCCTGTGCAGGCAGCTTTTAAACCAATTTTTGGTGGATATGTTTGCAAAGGTAGAAACGGAACGGCTCAGGTTTCTCAGGAATGAGCAATCTCGACTGCGAGCTGAAAATTATCACCAGCTGAGAGAGGCTGTTGCTGATGCAACAATAGATGACTACAATACATTGAATGATTGCAGTGTTGGTGACAACATTGGTAAGAGAGTAATCCTACCTTCAAGTTTCTCTGGCGATCCCCGATACTTGCAAGAGTATGTCCAGGATGCTATGTGCTATGTAAGGACCTATGGCCGACCAGACCTCTTCATCACCTTCACCTGCAATCCAAACTGGTCAGAGATCAAGATTGAACTGTATCCAGGTCAGTCACCAAATGATCGCTATGACTTGATTTCACGTGTCTTCGGCCTAAAGGTAAAGAATTGTATGGAATTGATCAAACAAGGTCAAATATTTGGTGTATACCGATGCCACATGTACTCTATTGAATGGCAAAAGAGAGGATTGCCTCATTTGCACTTCTTGGTCTAGCTGAAAGAAAAACTAAGACCAATCCACGTTGACACTTTCATTAATGCAGAGCTCCCTAATCCGGATGAAGATCCTGTGTTGCATGATATTATCAAATCCAACATGATACATGGACCATGTGGTGCACTAAATCCTAAATCTTCTTGCATGAAAAATGGAAATTGCACAAAGAACTATCCAAGGCCACTCCTTCAAGAGACCCAGACTGGTGAAGATGGCTATCCTCTTTATCGCAGAAGGCGACCAGGAGATGGAGGGTTCACTTGCAAGAAAACTATAGGCAGAACTGAACATGAAATTGATAACAGATGGGTTGTCCCATACTGTCCACTGCTCTCACGAATATTTAATGCACACATCAATGTTGAGTACTGTAATTCAGTCAAGTCAATCAAGTACATTTGCAAGTATATTAACAAAGGCAGTGACCAAGCAGTTTTTGGCCTTGGAGAGGGCACAGCTTCAGCTGCAGCAAATCCTCAAAGAAATCTTGCAGATGAGATAAACAATTATCAACTGGCTAGGTACATCAGCAGCAGTGAGGCTGTGTGGAGATTGTTAGAGTTTCCAGTGCATGCGCGATACCCACCAGTTGAACGATTAACTGTTCATTTAGAAGATGGTCAACGGGTGGTGTTCACTAGGGAAAATGTGCAGCAAAGAGTGCAAGAGCCTCCTGTAACCAAACTGACAGCTTTCTTTCAGCTGTGCCAAAGGGATGACTTTGCAAAAACAATCTTCTATTGTGAAGTTCCTAGATACTACTCATGGCAGAGTAATAAGTGGAAGAAACGAGTTTGTGGGGGTGAGGTTGAAGGACAAGATGATGTAAGGTCGAGCCCTGCACTGGGTTGTGTCTACATTGTGCACCCAAACAGTGGAGAAATGTTCTACCTGCGCCTACTGCTTCACTCAGTGCCAGGTCCTACATCATTTCAATCACTAAGAACTGTAAATGGCACTCTTCACAACACTTTCCGTGAGGCCTGTCAGGTTAGAGGTCTCCTGCAGAATGATATGCAGTGGGAGAAGACTATCCAAGAAGCAACACTATTTAACATGCCTGCCAAATTGAGAAATCTCTTTGCAGTTATACTTGCACACTGTTCACCTTCAAATCCACTTCAACTGTGGACCAAACATAGAGACAGTATGACAGAGGATATTTTATATGCAGCAAGAAGGGAACATCCACCAATGAGTTTGACTTTGACTTATACTGATGCTATGTATAATGAAACCTTGATTCGGTTAGATGAGAAAGTCATGTCTATGGTTGGCAAGTCTCTGGAACAGCTGGATCTTGGTCTCCCTCCTGTGCAAAGAAATGCCTCACATGCCCTCAGTAGAGATATGCTTAGAGAGACCAACTACGATCCGGTAAAGCTGGCAGCCCATGTCAAAGATATCAGAGGGAACAAAAAACTTACACCTGATCAAGAACTTGCATTTGACAGAATTGATGGTCTGCTCCAAAATAATGCTGGTGGTATTGTCTTTCTTGATGCCTCTGGAGGTACAGGAAAAACGTGGGTACTTGCCTTTTGCTTGACCATGTTCGATCCCAGAAGCAGATTGCTATTGCTGTGGCCTCTTCAGGAATTGCTGCAACATTGCTTTTCGGTGGTCGCACTGCTCATTCTACTTTTAAGCTTGATGTCCAAAATGTCTACAGTTCCGAGAAGCAGTCAGTATGCAACATAAGTAAGCAATCCGGGCTAGCTGAGGTGCTTAAACAATGCAAATTGATAGTGTGGGATGAGTGCACCATGGCAAACAAGCATAATTTTGAGACTGTTGATCGAACTTTGCGAGACTTTCGAGACAAAACCAAAGTAATGGGAGGAGTTTTGTTGGTAGTGGCTGGGGATTTTCGACAGACATTGCCTGTCATTGCGAAAGGAACCCCAGCAGATGAGATTAAAGCAAGTTTGAAAAAATCATACCTCTGGAAAGATGTGACGAAGCTAAGCTTAACAACAAATATGCGAGTGCATTTGCAACATGATTCTACTGCTGGACAATTTGCTCAGACACTACTGCAGGTTGGTGAGAATAGACATCCAGTTGATGAAAATTGTCAGATGCCAATACCACCAGGATTAGCCAATGTGGTAAAGTCACTACAGGAACTTCAGTTTAATGTCTTTCCTGACCTTGCTCAGAACTTAAAAAACCTAGATTGGTTGTGTGAAAGAGCGATATTGGCACCTAAAAATGATGCTGTGAATCAAATCAATTCCAAGATACTCCAACAGATCCCTGGTGGAGAATTTGTATACAGGTCCATTGATACTACAACTGACAGTGAACAAGCAGTTCAGTATCCAACTGAATTCCTTAATTCTCTTAATCCTTCAGGCATGCCACCTCACCACTTGGTGCTGAAGGTGGGTTGCCCTATTATTCTGTTACGAAACTTGGATGCTCCAAGGTTGTATAATGGCACCAGACTGTGTATTAAAACACTTCATCAGAATGTGATTGACGCTGTCATCTTAACAGGTTGTGCAAAGAAGGATACTGTTTTCATTCCCCGCATTCCTGTCATTAATGAAGATGTTGTTGGTTTCAAAAGACTTCAGTTTCCAGTCAAACCTTCTTTTGCCATGACCATTAACAAGTCTCAAGGACAGTCTCTTAAAGTAGCTGGAATCCATCTTGAGAGTCCCTGTTTCTCTCATGGGCAACTATATGTAGCTTGCTCTCGAGTAGGTTCTCCAAAAAATCTCTTCATTTTTGCACCAGGTGGCAAAACAGTAAATATTGTTTATCAAGAAGCACTTTGAACTGTGGGAACACGAGGAAAACTGTAAATCCTCAGCTCTGAACCTTAGCCATTTAAGCCGGGCAACGCCGGGTACCCCTGCTAGTAATTTATATATAATTATAAATTAAGAGACACAGTAAGACGATGTATTATTTTTTAATGAATCAATATTTTATTTTAATCACTTTACACATACTTACCGTCATATGCAACATCCCTGCACACACGGTAATCTTCGCTCGGAGACTCCTTCGCCGTTAAATTGATTTTTATCACTGTCTGATCGTCGAGAGGCAAAAGTATTGTAATATTCACGTACCAATCTGTCGTTTTTCATTACATTATCGCTAAAGAGATTATTAGATCACGACATGGTGAAGCCGCACGACATAAGATGCAGGAATACGATACAATATTAGATAGAACTTGCAGTTTCTTTGTAGTCGTGCGAGATGTTGCGGTATAAACGGTGGTAACCCGTAGCCATCAAAGTATGCTCTCCAGCTCCGTCGTGGTTATCCGTGTTAACTACGAGTCCAGCCGGTAATGACCATACACGAAAAATTCTGTCAGCTGGGTATACGCCGACGGTTGAAAGTATTAGATACTGCAGACTCTCATAGATTTGTCTAGTGTTCATGCTGATCACATAGTCAATGATCAAATGATGACCGATACGCTTTGAAAGATGTATATATATGCAAAATTTATTTCACAGTATCGTCGATCGTGTCGCGATTACATGATGAAGATTTCTCCTCTTTTTTATTCTCTTCCTCTTCGTCTGCTGACCAAACATCCATGTATGATTTTCCTTTCAATGGGTGCTCGCGAAGCCAATTTTTTATTTGGAAAGCCTGGCGCATTGCACAATGCGAAGACGCTGTATCGTTTATCATAGAGTGTCTGAAGCATTTTTGCAAAGATTTCGGCATAAATATGTACGATGGGGCGCCCTTCTCATCCTCCAGGTTGGAAATTTCACGACTCGTGATATCGCAAAGAAGTATAGCCTTCTCGTGACAGCGTGTATAGATACGTCTTGATTTTCGCGAAATTTTACGCAAGTTAGCGTATGCTTGTTTACAGCTCAAATCGCCCTCGTACCATTCCAGACCGTGAAAATATTTCGAGAGAAAATTATTCTGGCTTCTCGAATGCTGTGGTAATTCGGCAAAATGACACGGTGCTGCGAGGATTCAATGAGCAGAGTACGGTCTATCCACTACTACCACGGCAATTTCTTTCGGAATAAATTCCCAGTCTTTACCACGCATTCCCTGTATATCCACGACGATATGCATTTCCACGTCTAATCCGTACAGATGCTCGAGTTCGATTGATTAGTTACTCACAGAAACGCTTCTACGTCTCTTAACACGAAATAATTTTATGCCGACATCAGCACATTTTACGCTTATCCGGTGAAATCCACCATTACTTGCCGAGAGGCATCGATTTCATGGACATTATCATATTCCGCGTAGACTACACAATTTATCGTTGAAGCAAGCGTATCCTCAAATCGTACCTCTATTCTCACACTACCGTGCTTTATTAATTTCCAATGTGAATTGCTGTTCGCCGAAAGATCGGGTGTCAAATCAAAAGCAAACAGACGGTATCCATCGCGATAATTATCGCGATCGATCGAATTACCGTCGTTCAAGAAATGTATTCCAGTTCCCGAAAACAACATTTGAAAAGCATCCACATATAGATGGTTTTTCGTGAAATCAGGTTGTAACAGTTTCGAAGGTATTTGAGCACCATCTACATACAACGAAAGCTAATTTATCTTGTAATTTTGGAAATTGAATGGATTTATTCTGAAGTCGCCGTTAAACGCTTTGTTATCGACAAAACCGGTAATTATACGCTTCGGCAATTGACCTGGCACGATATTATCGATAGTCTCTCCATGAACACCAGAGTGTATTGATACGGCTCTTACCTTGACTTTCGTAAGAGGATATTTAGCCGTAGATTTTGCCAGAGTTCTAGCATGCGAGAGCAGCACACCAGGAGCTATTTTTGTTCTACGAACGAGAAGCGATGCTTCGAGAATCTTTAAGCCGCATTGACCATTTTTTGTATCGCCCACAAAACAAAATGAATCTCTAGACCGCACCAACCGTAGTCGTATCTCGACACCGTTTAATAGGAACCGCTCCTGATTGAATATATCGCAATGCAGACGACCGAGCAAGTCTACAGTTTTTTCGACATTTAAAAATTGTTTTCTCTTCAGAAGCCCCGTATTTCCCGATGTTATATCATCCATTTTTCCAGGGGTATCGTCGTACCAGAGAACGCTCGTGAGATACGAATTTTTTGCTGCTGGACCGTAATTCAAAAATGTTTCTATGTACATTCGATAAGCGTAGGTATTATTTTTAGGTGAAACTAATTTTTGATTCAGGTATACATCCACCTGATTAAACATAGAATGCAAGAGATTGTTTACAGGGCCGGCACTTACTTTCAACGCTGTACCCGCGGCAATTTCCGTAGTAGGAGATGTTATTTTCACTCTCAGACTACGCATAGTATGCGCGAGATCGATATACTCATCACCCTGTCCAGGAAAAACAAATTCAATCGGTGCATCATCTGTTAGCGAAGATATTGGTTTGTAATACACCTAATTGGAGCCTTCGATAGTAGTTTGCGTCGGTGGGAGTGAAAATAATTCAAGTTCCGATTTAAGACACTCGACGAGTGCACATGTCGAAAAGCTATCTTGTTTCAGCTATCCAAAAATATCTGCAACTGTTCGTTGACGAGTCTTCTTCTTCTTATTGCTCTTATTATTATTCTTCTTCTTTATTACTTTTCTCTTTATTACACTTTTATTTTTACGAGATATACGTCGTGGTTGACGTTCGTTCGATGAATGAGGAGTTCGCGAAATTTTGCGCTTTTTATAACCAGACCCCCGCATGAGAGTGTCAATTTTTTCAGAGGCTTTGCGTTTGAGATTATTGCCTGATTCTGGTGCTCTCTCGCGAATAGCATCTTTCACAGCTATATTTCTATCGAGGATATCACCGGCTACGTTTACACTAGCGCGCAATGCCTCTTTTCCAACTACTTTAGCGCCTTTCGTTAAAGGTCGTAACACTCGACGAAACAGGCCCCCGAGAAAGCTGCCGATACCGTGTCCTCGTTGATTAAGTGTTCCGATATAAACATGGCAAAAATCGCCCTACCCGCGACGGCCCCATCCGTGCTACACACTGTCAATATCATCCATAGTTGTGTAATCTATCGTGGAACCTTTTGAAATGTAGTGTCACAGTCAACGTTCCCTGTTCGAATGGTACAGGATCCCCAAATTCGTCTGTTACATCGATCTCGATAGTGTGTAAATTATTGCGCAAGAGAGGTATATATCGTGGCGTTGAAAACGATTTAATTTTTATCGAACCATACTGACAGTCATCAGTATCAATGGGAACAATTCGTAAGAGGGGTGTTTGTACATCGCCTGAAATGTAGCTCTCGCAGCTATCTGTGTATAGAAACATGCTACTCGGTATAGCACCGGTGAGAGATGCAGGCCTCGACCATGTGTATTCGCAATGCGGCTCTATCATTACAGACCCACAGGTCTCTTCTGAGAATTCTAGTAGCCTTGCGATCGCAGGCGATACGCGAAAGTCATGGTATCGTAGATCGTCGCATACGCGCGCCACTTCGACCTGCCTGCTCGGAAGCGATTTAAAGTGCAAATAACCGGCCACGTGAGGTAACTTATTTATACTCTCCAAAAGAGCGTCTATAGAGCGATATACACCAGGTGCTACTTGGTCTCTATCAGCGCGTCTCCGTGTTAAAAGATTTAAACCCGATAAATCATAATCATCATCCTCAACATTTACGAGATTTCCTACAGTAGGAACATATAAAAGAGTCATCAGATAAGCAATTTCCACAAGAGAAACAGACCATTTTCCGTGCAAACGTATCTGACGCGGTAGTTTTGTAATAAATTTCGTCGTCGTATTATTCGGAAAATACTGCATATTACTGTTGGTCGGTAGTACGACAAAGAAAGAGCTATCCTTGGAGCTCATATTTATCAGGGACGGTGATTCCGAGCGTTCTTCCTCTTTGTCCTCTTCTTCTCTTTCGTCTTCTCAGATGACAGAGGTACTCGTACTCGTGATAATTCTGCCTCGTAGAAAATACCGTCGATATTCTCATTATTCAGATCGTGTAAAATATACACGAATGGTTCTCGATTCACTGATATTCGTTGAATCTTGAATAATTCGTTACTCCAACCACGCTTATATCCTGTCACGAATGCTGCTTTAGCTGTACTGATACGTACCAAGTCACCGACGCTGTATTTAGGCTTTATAATTTTTCTCGCGTTACGCTCGTAACGCCGTGCTAAGTTTTCTCGGGCTATAGAGGCATTTTCGAGGGTTACCTTGCTCGGAGGAATACGCGTTCCGCTGTGTCTAATGTGATTATAAGCATATAAAAAATTTTGTAAAACATCGATGTAATGCTTATTTCCCGTGTATGTAAAGTAACGCCACATTCGCTTTTTTATCGTGCGATCAAAGCGCTCGGCAATCGAGGCTTTTATATTAGGGTTACGAGCAGCGCGAAAATCGATATTCTTTTTCTTTAGATTTTGCTGAAATGGAGCGCCGATAAATTCTTTGTCTCGATCAGTTTGCAATCGCTTTAGGCGACGATTGTTACTGCGTGCAAGTATACGTGTGAGACCGCGGGCCACGCGTATTTGCTCAACACGTCGATAACAACAAGCAGATACCCATCGTTGTACGTGGCTATCGAGCGAAGATCAGCTTAATCAGCCTCCCATACATCGTTTATATTACTCACGTTGTACGTACGACGGGGAAATCGTCGTCGCACGAGACGATGCACGTTATATGAATCCTGTGTGTCGAGCCATGGTAAAACTTTTTTTCCCGCTACTCTTCGATCCACCTGGGCCAAATTTTTTGCTCGAGAATAGGAGGCAGGATGAGTGGTGTCATAATAGATTTTTTGAAGAATTTTCATATTTTTAACGATGACCAGTTAAATGGTCTTTTTCTTTTTCTTTTCTAACTGTGTAGGGGATCGATATTTTACTTGTGCGATGTTTTACAATTGTTCGTCCTCTTCTTCATCCCCCTCCTCTCGTTCGATGATGTCGTTTTCAGCCGTGAGCATCAAATCTCTTTTTGAGTGTGCGGTCTCGGCCTCGTCGTTGTTGTTCTTGCTACTTGTATGATAATGAGTGTGAGTGAGTTTGATGTATTGATAATGGTTCACATAAAATTATTCAGAACTCTAACAACTAAAAACTATCTGATGCGACAGAGCACCATAAGAGAAATTGATCAGTGCACAGAGTGAGCACCTAGCCAGCTTGAGTAACACATAATGAATAGCAATGAATGTAGTGCTCTGTGCAGTGAACGTGTATCGTTTGAGTATGTTTAATCTGTCGACCGATAGCAGGTCGATGCATTCGCACGTAGCATGTCAAGTGACAGATGCGAATAGTAAGGTTAAGGATCCTGGTGACAAGTATAAATAATTAAATGCACTCAGTATGTAACAATAATAGATTCAATGTTTATTTAATTAATTAACGCTGATTGCATAAAATACCTGGTGGATACACAAGAAATGTAATTTGATTTGTTCTGGCCTGTGTGTTGATGTACTGGCGGTGAGTAGGTTCTGAGGCCTCTGAGTTGACTTGTTGATTCCGTGTGGTCGATCCTGGTGATAAAGTCTGATTGTAGAGCTCTAGTAAAGCCACACGGCAGGCTGGTGAGTGTTCTGACGCCAATGAACGGTGCGAGGCAGAATGGCGTCTCTGCTGCCAACGAACGAACCACGCCGTTGACGTTTATATGAGTGCTGCACTAGTCCTGTTGATTTGCTGTGATTTGTACTGACACTGATTTGAAACACGGGTGATTTGACCAAGAATGTAATACACTATAATACTGAATGCACACTAAAGTGAGTGGAACGACTGAATATCTCTGTGAGTTTACACGGGAACGTGTAGCGCGAGCGACTCTAGTGAGAACAAATGGCCACATCCGTCGACCACGAGGCAGAGTATCAAGAGGGCGGACGTGCGTCACAGCTTGGTTGAATTGTGATTCGCCGCCAGCGATGGAAAGCGAGCCTTGTGAGTGGTCTTGCCGCTGGGGCCACGCTAGCAACGTTGGCCGCTTGAGTGAGCTTCGATCGAGGATGTGAGCTGATGGACAATGTGCTTGAGTGCGCGGTTTGTTGACAGCGCCAGAGAGGGTGAAATGAGCCTCGTCGGTCATCAGAATTCGCTCCCAAAAATCCGGCTCAGCTTCCTTCATTCGACTAACTATTTCGGCGCGTTCTTTCGGCGTATAGCGATACATGGTTAAAATTGTACTGAAATAACCTATACGAAACGTGTTGTACGACGCTGGTCGGTTAAAATCTGTCAGAGTTATTGAATACTTCCATCGACCAGATTGAGATGGCGCACCCTGTATTTAAAGAATTTTTTGACAAAATATGTTTTATCACAACCCGTAGGACCGCTTATCACGGCTGTCTATGAATGTTCCCAACGTGTATCCATATCGATGAGTGTCTATCAAAATCAATCTCTCTATCAAATTCAAAGCTGACTCTTAAATAAGCTTATACCGCGACGGCGGCGGCGGCGGCGGCGGCGGCGGTGACCCCGCGGCATCAGCTATTTTTGCGGCCTGCACTAACGGATGAGGCGCGGGCCCGCGGTATTTACGCCGTATGTAAATTAAATAACGATAGTTTTTATATTTCTCACAAATAAACCAATATTTTTATTTCTCTATGCATACATCTCTATGTGCAAATTTTACGAATTATCAAATTCTAAACAGCAATATTATATCCACGGAGGTAGCACGAAAAAGTCAGAACGAAAGGAAACACTCGAAGAAAGACGGGACAAAAGGAATCAACGATGAGAAAGTCAGAACAAAAGGGAACGGTAGAGAGATAGCAGCTACTGCTACGAATAGCGGTACAAAAAAAAACGAATCGACAACGGTTTTATACATACTAAATCAAATGTGAAAAAATTTTTTTTTTTTTTTTAATGTATTTCACACAGTAAATATGATACATGAAATTAGACAAAAAGATTATTTTCAAATATCGCAAATTCAACCGTAAATCTATATACTTTTTTGCGTTATACTAATTAGCGTATGTCACAATAGCCGTACGGTACAGTAGAATACATCCCGTACTGCTTTCGCTTCGTGTTAACAGGTTCGCATGATTTCGTTTCTTTACGCGTTACTACATGATGAAATTCCGTGCGTCGAAAAGCGTCGAATTTGAAAATAATAGGTACGCTCCTTGCTCCTGTCACGAAAGATCGTAATGCGTTATAATTTACGTGACGGATATTCGCAAAGTTTAGCGTGATACCCTTTACTTTACATTTTTCAATAATCGTACCGTCGCGACTCGGGTTTACGAACAAGGTATGCGTAAAATTTTGGTCCTCCCGAAACGAACGAAATTATATAACTACCAGGCCCGTATTCGCTTAATTCATCCGTGAGATCTCCTAGAAATTGACCGATTGGCGGCTCATACTTGTTACCACCGGGGCGACTCACGTAAATACAGGAGTAGGTATCGCAGTACAATATTCGTCGCCCGAGCCCCTCAAGATAACTGTATATTTTTAGGCGTGCCGGTGCCGTCGTGTATGCTGCAATCACGGCATTTGATGTCAGGGATAGTTGGATAGCATCGCAGTTGCTCACATAGTTTACATACCATACATAATCTTGTGATTAACCGGTAGCATTCCCGTCACCTCAATCTCCGGACTCGTTAGTAAATTCATTAGCTCCGCGCGCGTGAAAACGATAACGGTTTTCGTGAGATTCTCTCGTTGACCAAACTTTCCCCAGAATGAATTAAGAGCCAATTTTGCGAGTGAACGTAAAACCGGATTTGGCTGCGAAGCACTTCGCTCGAGATAGACACCCTCAGACTCCTTGTATAGTACAATGCTATAAAACTGATCTATTGCTTCCTCGTCATCGTTACACTCTGTTGGCGGTCCACTCGCCTCCTGTTCTATTTTTAGGAATGTATCGATGTACTCGGCAAAATTACCGCCTCGTCGCGTTGTCTAGTCATACTGCGTAACAACATATTGCCAAATTTCATAGATACACGTCACCTTATATCCGAGCGACACAGCTTTTCTCAGTTCTTCCACGACCCATGTGCCGTCAAACGCTCGCTCAGTCGTGTCATCGTGTGTATAACCCTCGGATGTGTCCATATCTGTACAGCACGTTCTACACAGGGGGAACAGTAGTTTCCCATGCATGCGAACAGGCATTACGGGGATATACAAATCGCACGGTGATACCACGGTACACTTCACGAGACCCTCGACGACACTTAGATCGTTTTCAACTCCTACGAGTTCTCGACACTCGTCACCTACGTACAATTTCGGATATCCAACGGGATATTTTCCATTCTTACACACCCATGGATACAGCGAGCAAACATCCACATAGCGTATCTGCTCCCCATTCGCAACGTCGTACAAGCTGACAAAATTTTCCGTTCGACCACTAAAGAATGCATCGCGTGGTTCGTGAGGCGCCCCAATTTCACGGCACCTTTTGGCGACCATGCCAAAAGCAGCCGTGAAATTGAAAAACGTGATGGACCCCCGCATCCACGTAGTATTCGTCGACAGCCGGTAGGCCGGTCGGAGAACGATACTCTCTCGTGCATCCAGCATGAGCGATAACGCAGTTGCGCTCACGCTCAAGCCATATGAGCCATACGACGGCCTTGCGCGACTGCTTATCGCCCCAGCGATACCCCCCTGGTGGTAACACCGCAATGTGATCTTTCTGTAGAAAATTCTTTCGAAATACTCTCATGCATGCTGATGCATTGTGCATGCTTCTGTGAAGGGGCACACGCTCCCGCAACGTATAAGTAACTCTCGAAAAGCTAAACACGCTGGTCTCAAAACCGTAACATCTGTACGACAATATTGCACAAATTGCATCGCAAAATCAAATTTATAATCTACGCGACTCGATTCTACCTCATACCATTTGAAAAATCACTCGCGATCCGCTGAGAACATGGTATCGGGTGAGTAAAAATACATAATCGGCCGAGGACCTGAGTAATTCTGATATTCCGGTGTGTTGAATAAATGGGAAAATGTCCCTTTTGCCCCTCATCAGCGAAACCAAAGGCCTTAGGTAAAGTGCTAAGAGCCATGGGTAAATAGTTTCGACTATCGAGAAAAACGACATCGCCAATTTTCATCGAGACAATCTTCGTACCATTCACAATCAGAGAGGGCAACTGTGTTTTTTGCACTTCGATTAAATACAGTAGGATAAATTGTGCGTCGAAACCTCTAGCATTATGGGCAATGCAGATGGTCTTTGTAAAATTTTGCGATAATGCCAATTACACGAGCTATCTAACAGGATCATCGATAAAAGCGAATTCACGTTTACCACAGTCAGCACAATCGGTCTCTATATCTGTGATATCCAGACATGTCATACATACGCATTGTGTAACACATAAATTCGGCTCGTGAATTCGTGTCGATTTATCATCATGCAATTGCTCGTGTTGTTGCGTCTCAAAATCATAAAATAAAAATCTCGTGGAAGGCTTGTTTTTTTTCTTCTCCTTTTGCGCCTCTGGTTTCTTAAGAGGTGCTATAAAGCACGCATGCGTCGTCGGTCGCGTTTGCTTGCATGTAATACAAAACGATATACCACATACATGCATCTTTTTATCTGTGGTTTTAATCATACGCGAGCAGCCTCTACCGATTTTCAATGCGTTACAGATGCTGCACCGTCTATATTTACGAGACGTGATACCCGCGGAGCCCTCAACCTTGTGATGAGCGAGGCAAAAAACACCAAAGAACGAACAATTACAGTATGTGCAATACTCAGGCTGAGAGTCTCTATTGCCGTTGCAATAAGTGGATTTACATCGAGCACATTGATAGCTACAGCGATGCTCGAGTATTCGAATATACTTGGAATTACATTGTGCGCAGAACCCCCGACTACCTAGCGCATCAGCGAGATTGGCTGGTAGTGATAAGAACGCTCGTAATAGAGAATAAAGAGTGTATGACTTATTTTATCTATTGCAGTGAGTACGTATTTTCGCCCATCATACTGAACCGGAACGCGTTTTCCGAAGGTGAGAAATTCATTAACAACAATCGCTATACCCTCGTGAACCAAGTACTTCTGAAAGAGCTGAATTTCGCGCGTACCGCACCCTCTAGACGGTGTCGTAACCGCTGCATTACGCGTGAGCTCTATCGCCACTGTATATTGCGCACCTCGAAGCCCGTTCCGATCGTTGTAGACACAAATTATCGCGATTACTTATGCGTAAAATTGATTTTTCTGCTATAGCCTCGTGTGTAAGCCTAGTGCCCACACCGGCTCCTTCGACGCCTCGTACTATACACGTCGTCATTCTACATGTACTAGCGACTATTCGAAATTCGCGCGCGCTTTGAGCTACACTATTAATTAGTCGCCATATATCGTCAGGAACGATGTCACGAGCTCGTCGAAATGATAACCATACAGGTCCTTGCGCGAAAGACGGTACGCTCAGAGTCATACGCACATAATCATGTCCTTCGCACGATTCTGTAAGGCGTGTGAGAACATCTTGTACGCCGCCCTCGAACCATGTCAGATGATCGATACCGTCCGGTGGCTGACGAAAATAAAAATCTGTCTCTCGACCCTGCATCCTAAAGCGTGTAAAATATTGTCTCTGCTCATTGTCGATACCGAAACGTTCACCAGGAGGCAAAATATGACCTCCGCGTGCAGCAGTCCTTACATCGCCAGTCTGCCCACCTGCAAGCATGATTAAACCATTTATTAGAATTTTTATTTTAATTAATTTAAATTTTTGTTTGTCGCTAGCTATATACTATGTATATAATTCGTGTAACGTAAGAATTACCAACTTATATTTGCTTCTAGTCCTCGAATCCGTCGACTGCATCCGGGAACCGCCGACGCATTTCGTAAAGCAACTCGATTGTCGGCGGTCTCGGTACAGTGAATCGTGCAAAGCGAAAAACGTTTGGGTCCGACTCGTACCCTGTTTTTTCATTTTATTATTATTATCCGCGTAATTTTTTAATTTTTGTCTGCGTAATTGTATTATTAAAAGCTTACCTGAATCTACCGGGTCCTCCTCCTCCTCCTCGTCCTCCCCCTCCCCCTCCCCCTCCTCCTCTTCTTCTTCTTCTTTTTCTTCTTCTTCTTCCTCGTTGTCTGTATTGCTGTTGGTATCATCGTTTAAACTGTATTGTCGCGATGGACCTGCGACGGCTTCATCTAGTTCTCTCGCGGGGCCGGCCATGAAAAGACCGTTAGTCGGTTTATAGCCGCAGAATGGCTGGGTAAAATTTATCCAACGATTCCCTGCGGAGCTGTCACCATCGTTGTCCTTGTTATGATCATCTGAATCGGTACTACCCTCCTCATCGAAATCATAGGTGTCGGATCCCATTTCTTCGTCTTCATACCATCGAACTATATAAAAGTCTTATGAAATAAAGGAAATAAAATAAAAGGAATTAACGCTGTATATTAATTACGTCTTTCATAGAGTATGCAGAGCAGACTCATTCAGCCAACCGCGTCGACGAATAACACGCACCACCGAATCAATAATTATTGGATTATCAAACAATCCAATATTATACGCGTCAACTAAATCGCGCTGATGACACTGACGGCACAGAATACCGCGAATTTTATGAACAACCGCCTGTGTCGGAAGTTCCCATAGGGTTATCTGTAAATTTCTTCTCCCTCACCGCGAACGCAACGACGGTCTACGCTTCAATATAAACTCTATCAATTTTCTTATCAATAAGTGCTTTACCACTCTGACCATGATTGTTTTGTTAGAGTTGTAGTAGTAGTAGTAGTCACTACAGTAAATCAGACAATTAACTAGAGAACTTGTAAAGTGGCTCACTTTTATATATATTCCTTTAACACGCTCTTATTCTCTCTCTCTCTCTCTCTCTCTCTCTCTCTCTCTCTCTCTCTCTCTCTCTCTCTCTCTCTCTCTCTTTCTCTCTCTCTCTCTCTCTCTTTGCATATACTGCAGCGATGTAATGAATACGACTAACCAAGAAGATGGCCACACGCGATCACTTTACAAAAGCAAGACCTAGGGAAATATTTAGCGATGGTAATGTACTTATTGTTAGTTATCGAGTTTCGCTGATGAAATTCATATTGTTTTCATCTAATTTCAAGGCCCTCGGCCATGAGGAAAATCATCAAATTTCGTCGACGAATATTATTTAGTTTTCATGACACATCTTATCTGTATGTCGAGGTGTCCGTGTGCACATAGGTGTGCGAGAGTATGCAAGAGTTTTGGGATATATTTGTTGCTGCTGTTACTAGGCTGTTGAGGAGAATGCGACAAATATCAAAGGATATTGGTGAGCAATTTTCAGTCGTATGATTTGCAGTATCAAAAGAAGAGGCGATGCAAATAGATGGTGGGGGAAATCTGTATAAAACGGAGTATGAACAACACCGACGATTTATTCCAAAAGTTACAGTCTACAAGGAAGCAATAACAATGGCAAATAACGGTGCTACGTCTCACGCGACATCGCCATATGTAGCGAACCCCGTTATGTACGGTTTAAATGAATCATTTGGTAAAATAATCGTCGCCGGGCTCGAGTTGAACTCTACGTGTACTCTTACACCAGTGGTGAAAACATTGTCGAATACTTTTACCGGAATTACACTCAGTGCGGACGAGTGGCGAGTGTTTAAAAGTGATTTTTCTCGCGTACAACAATATTTCGAAGCTCATGGGGCTGATGCCGAAAAATTGTGTAATACCCGCAAAGAGCACACAACGCACTACACACTTTTAACCTCGTGTTACCAGCACAGAACTGTCTCATTTGGTAAAATAAGTGGGAGCGCTAATGAGGAATACGAGAATCAAGAGGAATCTGGAGAATCAAAATGGAAACGCTTCCGAAAACACTCTGCAAACATTGTTCTTCAGCGGCCTACATTTGATATGTTGGTCGAAATATGTAGATGTTTGAGAATCCGCTTGGTGATGGTATTTGACAGATCTGAAATATATTGAAACTAATGAAGCTTCACTCGATGACAGGGTGAGAATAAACCAGACACATAGATGTTTAATTAGAGAAAGTGGTTTATTGAACCTTCCGCATAACTACAAACAAATCATATAATTTTGAGCAAACACTAAAAGTGAGAATAGATAAATTAAAGACCAAATTTAGAAAAAATACAAAATAATATAAATAAATGCACCAAAAAACTGAGAATAAACAATTGAATTTAAATAAGTAAACTGGATTTGATTGTCTGAGCTGAGAGCCAGCACACAATTAACACAATTATATTAATTGTGTGCTCTGAGTACTGAGAACGTTGTACGCACCGCAGCCAATGCTGCGGAGCATGCAACGCAGTGAGATGTATGAGTGCGTAAGGTGTTATTATAATTCACAGGAAACTCTCTGCAGCTTAATGCAGAGAGGTTGCAGCGAACAAATGTGAGCACTTGCAATTGACATTGCTTGAGTGCTCTATACGTATGAGACAAGCTACGCAGGCAGCACTGCGTAGCACAATACAACACATAATGAGGATGCACAAAATGAGCAGTGTATAGCCGCTGTACTCTTCCAGCAGATATTCTGGGGAAAAGCACAGTGAATATAGTACACCTGCATAATTATATTAATTATACCGGCAAATTATGGTGAGAAAAATGTGGCTTGACATGTGCTGCAATGCCGCCAAAAAGTCAAGCCAAAAATGTATCAGGGGTACAAATTGAAAATGCGGGTTTGATAACAGATGGCGTTACTAACGCTATACGCATCAGGCAGTACTGTGACTATGTTCATGTCAAAGCTACGTCTTATAGCTTTAATTTTCAGTATGTGTCAATTTGTCGCAGTGTCAAATTCATAGTTTTTTTGAGCTCTCAATATGTCGAGTTTCGTGCCAACAAAACAGCATTTGCGGGAAGTTTTAATTTACTTCTTTAATTTGAAGAAAAGTGCTGCTGAAGCACATCGATTGGTCTCCGAGGCTTATCCGAGTCATGTTCCATTGGTTTCAACGTGCGAGAGATGGTTTGTGCGGTTTAGAAGTGGTGATTTTGACGTTGAGGACAAAGAGCGGCCGGGCCAAGTGAAAAAGTTTGAGAATGCTGAATTGGAGGCAATACTCAATGAAGACTCGTGTCAAACTCAACAAGAGCTCGCAGATTCATTGGGAGTGACACAACAAGCCATTTCCCATCGTATAAAAGCCCTCGGAATGATCCAAAAGCAAGGACATTGGGTGCCGTATGAGCTGAAGCCGAGAGACGTCGAGCGCCGTTTTTTTGCATGCGAACTGCTGCTCGAACGGCAAAAACGGAAGGGTTTTTTGCATCGCATTGTCACTGGTGATGAAAAGTGGATCCATTACGATAACCCGAAGCGCAAAAAATCATATGGTTACCCCGGCCATGCATCATCATCGACGGCCAAACCAAATATTCACGGCGCCAAGCTCATGCTCTGTATTTGGTGGGACCAGCTGGGTGTGGTGTATTATGAGCTATTGAAATCGAACGAAACCATCACAGGAGCACTATACCGAACTCAATTGATGCGTTTGAGCCGCGCACTCAAAGAAAAACGGCCACAATACGAGCAAAGACACGACAAAGTAATTTTGCAACATGACAACGCTCGGCCACATGTTGCAGCGCCGGTCAAAACATACCTACAAACGCTGAAATGGGAAGTCTTACCCCACCCGCCGTATAGCCCAGATATTGCTCCTTCCGATTACCACCTTTTCCGATCGATGACACATGGCCTAGCTGACCAGCGCTTCCATTCTTACGAAGAAGCCCAAAAATGGGTCGATGACTGGATAGCAGCCAAGCCGGCCGAATTTTTTCGCGACGGTATCCGTAAATTGCCAGAAAGATGGGAAAAAGTTGTGGCTAGCGATGGACAATACTTTGAATAATTCATTTGTTACCATTTTTTCAGAATAAACGTTCAAAAATAGAAAAAAATCCCGCATTTTCAATTTGTACTCCTGATAGATGTACCGATGAGCATGCAACTCTTCGTTACCATTGAATTTGCGGTAAATTATAGCAACGTACTCGTACCTGATTTTGAGTCCTGTTGAGTGTGATGAGAGCGTCCAAAGCGAAAAGCAACGAGAAAAGTCCAAGAAAATGGTGCGCTGTTCCTCGATGTCGTAGCAAAAGTGACTGAATTTTCAATATGGCTGCGGAATATGAAATTAACGTTGAGCGCTGAAGTCAGTTGAGCGAGATAGCCGGTGAGCGAAACCGAAGTCAAGCGAGAGAGACATCCTCTCGCTCGACGCGGCGTGCTAACGAGGCACATCCTCGGCTTCGCGAAGCCCTGCCTCGGCTATCTTCGGCTCAACCGAACGACGTGTGCTTGAGCACAGCAACAGGTCGACGCACGGCGAATATCGATCGCCGTGCGCCAGCTGATTATCCAACAGTAGAAGAATTGATATTCATATGCAGGCTCCAGAGAGCAAAAGTGAAACGATTCAGCGGTGTATGAACGAGATGGTATCATGTGTCTGTGAAAAGATAGTTGTCAGTGAAATCCCTCGTGCAGCAGCGTATGAGATCATCGGTTTCAAGGAATTCTTTGAAGAAGCGCTCGAGCACATCGCGATCTTGCTAGCGATGGAGGATACGGAGTTTATGAAAATTATTTTGTCCGAAATAATTGTGCTGTTTCGTGGTCATATCGCTGATCATGCATCGGGTGTTGCGTTGCGAATGCAATAATTCTCCATATGTGCAGCTATTTGTGATAAAGACACTGTTGTAAATAATTGTATATAGTGTACATTTCGCTCGAAATTATTATAAAGTACACTGAGGTCAGTCACGGAGAGAGATAGAGAGAGAGAGAGAGTCCTAAAACCGAAGCATCAGCAAAGGTCTGCGATAGAAAGAAGACGGAGCGCACGTCTTTGTTTCATTAACACAGCAGATCATGGAATACGTGCCAATGTCGATTAGCAGCAAAGCAGTAGAGCCTGGTAAGTAAAAAAATATATAATAATTTTAAAATCGTGTAATATTTATTTTTAATTATAAAAAATAATGTCTTGCAGAGCGAGCAGCCCCTGCATATGAACCGACACCGAGGGTTCGTTATTCGTGTTATGGAGAGCGAGAGGAGGATACATACACTGTACAGATAGATCTAACTTCGGCAAGAAAAGTGTCACCCGCCATCCTCATCCACAGTTGTCGTCGGTGGCAGAAGATCATCAACGCTGCCAACTTTGTATAATGAGTCGTGGCATATCAGGTAAGACAATATCGATTATTCTGTACACGTTGTTTTTTATTGACCAGTGCGTTCAATTAAATACTTGTTTCATTCTTTTTTCAGAAGTACACCGTGATGACAACACCCACAGCGAAAAATAATTTAAAAGCAATTTTACGAGTTATAATACAAATTAATTCCGTATAGCGATAAAAATAAAATTAACGGTGAAGGAATCTCTGAGCGTGGATTACCGAGTTTGCAAGGCTGTTGCATACGACGGTAAATGTGTAAAGTGCTTTCCATAAAATATTGATTAATTTTAAAAATATCTGATCTTACTGTGTCTCTTATTTTTATAGCATAATAATTAGAGAATTATATGATAATTAAAGTCTTTCTCTCTCTCTCTCTCTCTCTCTCTGTGAGGGATCATATTCTATATCTTCTACTGCAGAGCAAGCGCTTTGCGAGGAGCACAGCGCAGGGCTATGCATGCTTGAAAACCGCTTTCGTTGCATTCAGAGTGATGGATACCTAGTTATGATTCATAGGAGGCTGTTATCTTTATGCCCGTGATACTCTCTAGCAGCATCTCGAGCATTTAGTCTGTCTTTGGCATCCTACTTGCAAACAATAAAAAGCAATATGTATCTACGATACGGCAAGGAGATTTTAAGCGACGCGTTTTGGTGCCTAGTAATGTTTGTCGAGAGTGTGATGAGCGTGTTCCTGCGTACACAGGAAATATGCGATGCATACCACGATCTGGAACAGCTCCTGCGTAGCGTGTATTTAGTGGAACGTCGTGGAAGACTCATTGAACTTGGGGAACTGTATATCGGAATGTCCTGTATTGTGTCTCGTTTCAATAGCGTTGTCCGCGGCGAAGTGATTTACCCGGACTTTGATGGGTACTGCGAGGTGTTGTTAGTCGATTTCGGCGAAACCATTTACATCGACTGGTCTCACCTATTTCATCCGGGGCCTCTAGCAAGTATGCTGCTGGCTCTTGTCGTGGAGTTTTTAATATACAGTTTCGAACGTGTGGGTGTTGCAGGTATTGAGCATCTCGTCGAAGAAGCGTGCGGTAGAGATCGCTTGATCGCTGTCATGATGCGACCTCTTGCCGGCGATAACATTCCGCGGGTTCGATTATCGAACGGGGAACGCATGGACGTGGCGGCGGTTATTATAGAAGCCCTCGGTGATGAGATAGATATCGGCTACGATATCGATGCCGTGGACGAGGGCTTTGACGAGGACATAGTAATAAATTAAAGACACGACGCTGCGTGTGTGTATGTGTGTGTTTGCGTGTGTGAGAGAGTACATTCGAGAGACAGGAGTTTAGAATCGTTTTGGCAAGAGGGTAGATGCCTACAACAGCTGCGGTGGTGAGTACATAATTTTATTCATTTTTCCAAGTATGTGTACACCTTTGCTCCATCCTGCTTTTATCTCTCCTCTTCCTTGTTCACCAGAGTACCCACACCACATCACTTTACCATCTCCACGTTACCGACACTGTTCAAGCAGAGTGGGTAGCGCGGCGGTGGAAAAGTGAGGTGGTGGGGGTAGCCGCGTGGTGGGGGATGGAGTGGGGATAGGAGTGGGATGGAGTAAAGGTGTACACATACTATTTATTAAAATTAATTCCTTAACCATCCACACATTCAGTCGCGCACACAACTGACATAATTCGCTGGGGTGCTATTTATTTTTGTCCTTTTCGTATTGGTTTCACTTTCGGCGTATTCGTCCTTTACTTACAATTATACTTAAACTAGGTATTTCTTAAAGATTAAAATCTATTTATAAATTATCGTTCTAGTGTCTTTGTAAAATGATACACTATTGTCTGTTTATATTTTTGATAAAATACACTTAAAATAGGCGGTGGACTGACATGCGGCGTACTTTACCTTCGGAGTTCTTGAAACGACTCGTGGTAAGGTGTCCCGGAGCCAAAAACCATTTAGCAGAGATTTATTAAATACTTGTGCAATGCACCTTCGTAGAGTTCCCTTCGTAGCGAGCACTACAGCAATCGAGGGAGGACTACCGTCCTATTCGCTTGACCGGAATCCGCCGCGCGACCGTGTTAAGTGACTTGTGCGCGCCCTATTCCAAATAAGAAAAGAAAATACTGATAACTGAGCTTTTCACACCGTAGTTCAATCTTGGCGCCGAGGTCGGTGTTAACTCGTCCTCACTTGCCGAAAACGGCACTCGAAAATTTGGAGCATTTATTTTAAGAAAACTATTTTCAATATGGTTTAGTTATAGCATAATCATTCACATAACCCAAAGTCTAAGCTTAGTGAATGCTCCGATAATGCTGGTAATTCTACATGTAGTTCAGGTCAAATTTATGTTGCGATTCCCCGAGTAACAAAACTGCAAGGATTATATTTTATCAATTGGTATTCAGCGGCCGCTGAATCAAATGAATCATTTATAATGGATCACAAGAGATGACGAAACGAGTACAGCCAAAACCTTATGACCATTATTATCACAGATTGTATCCTGAAAATACAATATGTTGTTTGGGCAGTACGTAAAAAGTTTGAAAAGTGAAACAAATGCCGTTGATTTTCTTCCATTTTACATAAGAGAATTTTCTAACAGCGATAGTTCATCGTGCTACGCCAATAGTACCAGGTCGTGTATTGCACATTTTTCTTTCATTAAAAAAGCGACAGTCGATTATAATATTACGGATATTCTGGGATCTTCTATTAAATCATATTCATTCAATAATGTAACTACTAACACACTATAAGTACGATAATTTGAGTTTTATACCGAAATAGCGCAACACGACGTTATTGAGTTTATCGTTTCTCTTTGTTAATAAGTGTATAGTATTCGTCGCACTATAAAACCTCAAATTAAGATGATAATACAAATAATACTCTGTTACTTGCGTCATCTGTTAGTGAGAAAACGCTGAGGTTACAAGATACATTCAATTGCAATCTAAAAATGTGGACATAAAAGTGAAATATGAATTACCTTTGTTGTATGCACAGTATAATATCTGTAACTCGAAGTATCGAAATTGATTCTTTGAGAACAAAATAACGAAGTAACAAAGAAAAGTTTCAATACGAAAGCAATATCCACGCCGATAATATAAGTTAACGACCTTAATTGTAAAGTAATAAGTGCATTTTTTATTTTGGTGAGAATGTTAAAAATGACCATTACGTGGGAATGTTGCGAGGTAAATGTACTGCTTGGTTATTAATAAACGACTCGATAATTGGTAAGCGTAGTTGTCATCAAGATGCATATGTATTATTTTCAGAACGACCGTAGGGTCATATTATTGTATCATAATCAAACGCCGAAACAATAATTTACTTGCAACTCATTAGTGCATATAGTATCGTCTTTTGCAAATATTGGGCCTGGAAAAAAGTTCGTGGTGTTTTTCCCGATAGATGGCATCAATTCCAAATAAGTCAGGAAACACAGATCGCAGCGACACCACTAAACGCTCGTTGGAAAGGTGACGCTTTGAGCGTTACTTTGAGTGTATAAACATCGAAATTGGTGCAGTGGTTGGAAAGTTGTTTGTGTTTAAAAGTGGAGAAAAGTAATGAAAAATTGCGCTATATTTTGCGATATTATTACGACAAAGGGGAGAACGCTGCGCAGGCTTGTGAAAAAATTTGTGCTGTGCACGGTGAAGGTACTTTATCAAAATCTGCTGCGCAGAAATGATTCGCTCGCTTTCGTTCTGGTAATTTTTATGTGAAAGATGAGTCACGCTCTGGTCGTCCAATCACTGAAAAAGCTGATGAAATTCTTGAAAAAGTCCAGCAAGATAAGCACATCAGCAGTATCGATATTGGTACGAAGGCATTGACCACAAAACTGTTTTGAACCATTTACATAAGGCTGGCTACAAAAAGAAGCTCAATGTATGGGTTCCTTATGAGTTGAGGGCGAAAAACAAGATAGACCGAATTAACATCTGCGATGCGCTGTTGAAACGCAATGAAATCGTGCCATTTCTGAAACGTGTCATAACCGGTGATGAAAAATGGATCACGGCAATCGGAAGCATCAAAGATCGTGGACAAGGGATGGTGAGCCGTCACAAGCGTTCGCGAAGCCAGGATGATGGCGAAAAAGGTGATGCTGTGTGTGGTGGGACTGGAAGGGAATCGTCCACCATGAGCTACTTCCAGTTGGTCACACGATTGAGTCTCAATTCTACTGTGGACAACTAGAGAGATTACGCCAAGCAATTGAAAGAAAACGGCCCGAATTGATTAATATGAAAGGTGTTGTCTTCCATCATGACAACGCCCGACCACACACTTCTTTGATGACCCGTCAAAAATTGTGAGAGCTTGGTTGGGAAATTTTGATGCATCCACCATATAGTCCAGGCATAGCACCCTCTGACTATCACTTATTCCGATCTCTGCAGAACTCTCTCAATCGAATTAAGCTGCTTTCAAAAGAAGCGTGTGAAAACCACTTGATTCAGTTTTTCAACCAGAAACCACAGAAGTTCTTCACCGAAGGCATCATGGCTCTACCCAAAAAATGGCGAAACATTGTCAATAATAATGGAGCCTATTTGGTTTTTTTTTTTTTTTCGTGAAGTTGTTAACCCGGGCACTCAGTCTCTTTGACCATTGTGCCCAGGCCCCTTGCGGAAAAAACCTCTCATCGTAACGGTCCCGCGATTAGTCCCGTCTCTCGCGCAAAGCGCAGAAGTCCGGCTGCCCCCGAGACCACCAGGTTGAAGTTGTTGTTGGCAGTGGTCCTTAGGACATCATTTCTGACGTCCGCGAGCATGGGTTATTAGATGGAGGGGTGTATCCTCCCCATCGTTGCACCTACTGCGAACCGGGTCTTGAGCTAGGCCCTGTCGAGTAAGGTGTTTGCCCAAGTGCCAGTGCCCGGTGACCAATCTTATAACCAACCTCAGTTGAGTTTGGTCGAGGCCGATTAGTTCGGTTCCTAGCTTCTCCGAAGGCCCCGAAAACAGGGCCCTAGTATGCTTTATTTCAGGGTCTCGCATCCAGAGTTCCTCGAAGCGGTCCGTGGCCCACTTCGTTGCCCTTCCCCGCAAAAGCTCTCAGGTGATGCCGACAGGAAACAAACCAACTGGATCGTGCCGTAAAGTTCCAAGTCTGGCGAGCGCGTGCGCCCTTTCGTTGCCCCGGACGCCGCTGTGACCGGGCACCCAGAGCAACTTCACTCTGTTGACACTGCCTGTCCGTGTCAATAGGTTTTTATGCCGGTACCGCGTAATTGGATAACTCGGTAATCGGTATAATATTAAAAAGTTATTATTTTGGGAACGTTTGCCGATTAGGAGATGGATCTCGAGTAATTCGTGTAAACGTGAGTTTATGTGAAATGGAAGTATTTATTATAGGCAACGGTAACTTTCCGTTGTCTATTTAAAAGTCAATAAAAGTACAATACAATAAATTGTGGTTTCGAGCCCGTACGAGGAACCAACCTCTCGCGTTTGAATCTACTCATAGAATTTAATATTTCGGGCCAGTCCGACCCGCGATCAACCGTTCAGGTTGGTGTTAAACTTTAGACTGATTTAGGCAATGCAGTTATTCACTCCTTTGAACTAAATCGAATGTCGCAATGAATTTTATAATAATCTTTGCTTGCGAATTCCAGCAAGTCGTAGCTCGAGCTCGTAGCATTCATTGCTCGCAGCTCGTTGCTTACGTTTGCACATTTTTTCTACTTCAGTAAGTGGCCTCACGCGAAGAAGGAACAATGGCGAAATAATATACAATACTCAATACAGTCCCTGACCAGCCCGGACTTGACCGGTATTATTGGATTGGTGATATTTGGTTTAATAAATTCATTTTCACACTATAAGAAAACCAGTTGAATTTTACTAAAAAAAAACGCCACGAACTTTTTCCCAGACTAAATATATTATCATACCACAGTGGTTTCTCACGCAGAAATCTGTGTGGGAACTCGAGCACTCAGTCAAATCCCAATGGGGATTTGTAAGGGATGCCCTATAAATGGAATCCTTTCAGGATCTTAGGTGGAACCGGGGTTGTTTTTTAATTAAAGCTGACAAACAATTTTTTATTTTAATTTTCGGTAAAATCTAAAGCGGCATTTGTTGAGAAGTCCCCGAAATGAGCATCCTTTTAGGATAAATAAACAAAGGGCATATATTTTCAAATAATAAATGGTGATGGCTATCTGTATTTACAATACAATAATGCAAGTAGATTAACCTGGTTTTTTTTGGCATAGGGGATGTTACGCTCCCTCTGTCCAGGACCTCTACTGCGGACCAGTAGAGGGCTCGCAACATCAATCCCAAGCCAAGGTGTTAACTAACGTGCCGAAGGATGTATGGCACGAGGGAGTGGTGTTGCGAACGGTGCCTCTGAGATAACGTGCGACCTCCCAGAGTATTATCCCAACATGCGGGGTTCTGTGGGGTTGGACAATATATTTCCCTAGCTGCTCCTGGGCCTCCGATGGATATTGAAGAAACTTTGGGGGATAAGGGGGGTATTCGTAGCGGGAAAGAGTTCAAAAACGGGGTCGAGGGCGCTCCTGGGGAAGTTTGCAGTCGGACTTTCATCGACATAGAAGGAGCTTTTAATAGCACTTCATATGAAGTGGTGTGTCGCAGGGTGGCAGAGCATGAGGTGCGAGAGATGCTGATAAGGTGGATCGGTAACATGCTATGTGTCCGCAATCTGGAGGTCACGCATGGTGGAATAACGGTGCGAGGATCTGTGGATCGGGGGTGTCCGCAGAGACGTAAACTCTCCCTCCTGTTTTGATGTCTAGTAATAGATGGTAACAGGGATACTACGCACAGGCGTATGCACGTGATATCCTCATACTGCTGACAGGACCCTTTGTTGGACCGCGTATTGAGCTCACTCAGAAGGCGCTAAAAGTGGTCGAGCGGTGGTGCCTCAAGTCGAGTATATTGGTTAATCCTGATAAGACCGAAATAGAGGTATTCACGAGAAGGTATAAACCAGAAGCGGCGTAAAGGCCTGTTCTCTTTAGTACGGCGCTGATGTACACCAAACTGGTAAAATACCTAGGGGTATCTCTGGACATCAAGCTAAGTAAGAAGGAGCACCTCGACGGGCAGTGCAAGAAGTTTGTGATGACTTTCTGGACGTGCAGAAGGGTATTCAGGACAACGTTGGGTCTGAGACCGAAAACGGTTGAATGGCTTTAAACGGCAATCCTGCAGCCAAGACTGTGCTGGCGGTAATATGGTGGCCAAGAGGGCAGTTGATAACTGCAAAGGTGCAGTTCGCTCGTCTGAGGGCACTGGTACTGAACGATATTACAGTGGCAAAGAGAACCACGCCGGTAGCGGCTATGGATGTTCCCCTCGGAATCGAGTCTCTTCATATTACGCTGCAGCACACCTAATTACCGAAAGAAGCCTTGGCGGTGCCTACACTGAGCTCTCAGCTGGACAAAACACAAGCCCGCTACGTCTTCGGCAACCGGTACAAAGTGGTGTTACCAGCACGTACAGATTGAAAAGACCCGAAGGATCTTCTTCCCGGTAATGGAGACATCTGGTATACAGATGGATCCAGAGCTGGGAGGCTATCGGGGACCGATGTCAGCGGCAGAAGCTGCTGAAGCCAGATTTCGATCCCTCTGGGCACGCAAGAACCGTTTTGCAGGCGGAGCTGTACGCGATCCTGGCGTGCGCGCGCAAGTTGCGAGAATTGGAGTGAAAAAGGGCGTGCATAGGAATATGCTCGGATAATGGAATTGCTCTGGGCGCGCTCAATTCGCATGTAATCACATCAAATTGACCAGCCGGGAATCGCTGCAAGAGCTCAACTATGAAAACGATGTAAAAACTACTCTGGGTACCGGGACACTCCGATACCAGAGAAAACGAGAGATCCGATTTGCTAGCTGAACGGGGCTTCAGTCAAGAGCTCGTCGGCCCGGACCTCGTTACGATTCCAGCTTGCCACGCCAAGCTACAATTCAAATGGTGGCTCGAGGACCGGCATCGGCAGTACTGGGTTAACTGTGAGGGGTGCCGAAAGCAAAGGCCCTCTTCGGTGAAACGCTATGGGAGGATAGAGCCGCGGCGCTCCTCTCTATGAACATTCTCATCTGAGATATCGCCAATACAGGATAGGTCTTACCAATGAGCCTGTGTGTAGTACGTATGGAGAGGACGATGAAACCTCTACACACCTCTTATGCCGATGTCCCGCCCTTAGCGGGATCAGGTACTTTACGCTGGGCTCGGTCTTGCTGTTACCCGGACATTAGGAACCTACTCGCTGCCCAACTCCTGGACTTCTGGTAGAGGTCCAGGTAGGGATGTTTTGTGGGAGATTCCGAACTAAGGGAAGGTACAATGGGCTATGCCTGCGTGCCGATAATCCCCGATGATGATAGTAGTTTTAAAAAACTCAATTTTTTCTATCTAAATTAAACTATTTTCACAAGATATCATACGCAATTGTTAACGTCCGTTAACCAACACAAAGTATGGAAATATGCAGGGAATTGAATGACTAACTCTAAAGACTGAGCTGGATGTCGACCCCCTCTAAACTAACTTGAAAAAAAAACATCCGGCCAATTTCTCATCATTTACATTTTTTGTTTAATTTTTCTCGATTTTTGTATTTCACACGTACTTCTACTACGGTCAAACATAAATAATAAATATTATATATTTGATATCACATTTTGCGTGCAAACGTATTTAGTGGAACGTCACCAACGAGCATGGTCCACATAAAAATCTTTTAAGATCCAACAAGGAATCGGAGCCTATGTGATCCTTTCAGCATCTGATAGTATCGAACCTGGGGCCTGGGCACAATCAGGTATCCAGTCCGGAATACGTTGTGGAATATTGTTCATAACTATTTCATGTCGGTCTTAAGATCCAATCCGGTCTTGTCGCATCCCTATCAGTAATCCGGGATAATTACGGGAATCTATCCGGTTCCCACCTCAAATTCTGTGAGCGTTTCAAAAAGAAGTGAATTCTGACAAAAAAACTTTCTTCAAAATTGAAAAAAACGTACGCCAAGTTTAAAAAGTAATGGCCATTACAACAAAAAATAAAATCAAATATATAAGCCAAGCAAAACACCTCGGTCATGTACCGAGAAGTTTCTTTAAAAAAACTTGATATGTCAGCGACTAGCTCCCGCACATAATCCATTGAAATATGGACGGGATTCCAACTATTACTATGTTATGGAGAAATCTTTGCATAATTGATTTTAACAAACTAGAAACGACATACTAGGTGTACCGGTTAATAATGGGGATTTTTTTCAATAGATGGAAATACAGGTATATTGTGTGACAGGATATTTCTGATTTCCTGTCACAAAGTCAGACGGAACGGCGCTGACAGGTATTGACCACCTCGTTCGGCCAAGAATCCTTCCCAAGGCGAACCAACAAGGCAACTCTCTTTAGCGTGCCTTCACAATAAAATTAATTTCGTGTTTTTTTTCGTTTTTTTTTCTGCTAATCATCAATCTCGATCGGGCGGCGTTCTTGTCACCGCATTGCAAGCAACCGTGAGAAGGGCAAGAGCGGGAACGCGGAAGGAAACTGTTTTATCGACGGGAGAGAGAATTTCAAGTTCCGTAGTCGTCGAACTGGGAGGCCCTAACTACAGTAATGATGTCAGCGCTCTCGTAGAGAGAACCACACATGCGACCATCCCGAGAGCATCTGATGGGGGCCGGAAGATGCAATCATCCTTGGCGGCATTCGAATTCTCGCTGCACTGCAAAATCTCTTTCGCTTCACGCTGCTGATACGTCCGAGGCCTCTAGGCTCTCGCTAGTGCCGTTGCCGGCTCGCATATTTTAATCATGTGCAAGTATAGTTGTAATACTTTGAATTTTACTGGTAACCAAGATCTGGGGGGTGGGAGTCGGTCGGCTCAAACAACGAGAGCTGGCGTATTTTCGAAAACTCTTGCGCCGTATATCATGGAACGAGGACGCTTCCGCCGTGTTTGCTATCATATCTGTCCGACGAGAAACCGACACCTGTCCACCGCGATTCTGGACCATTGCGACACTATTTTTTTGAGAGGCTCCCGGTACTGTAACCTTCCGGTAGGGACGTCGTTTGTCTCTGGTTTGAGTGTACGAGGTAGCTCCATTATTTTTGTAAATATAAGCGCTTCAGATTTTACGTATGCAGGGCGAGTGTGATTTGATACGAGAGCAAGATTGTGTGTAAAAGCTGTGCGTCGATAACTTTGAGAATACCGTTGAGAGAGAGAGTCGCGTTCTCGTTGGAATTACTAGATGTATTGTGCTGTGTGTGCGAATCGAAGTACCGGTCGAAAGAGTGAGGGTCCGAAGTAGAGAGCTGTCCTGGATTGATTCCGATTATTTATTTGACGGTTGCTGTTTTATTTATTCGCTGTTTGCAGTGTTGTTGTCTGTTCCGTTATTTATTTGTCTGCGTTTTTTCTATTATTTGCCTTTTAAACTTTATAGTTGACCTCTGTTCGAATCTGCGATTATTCTTCATTATATTTCATACTGGAATCCTGTTTTTAATTCTTGGACGATTATTTGTTATATTTTACATTTTACTTTCGGCTTAGTTACTGACCAGTATCTATTACGTTTTATGTTCCATCTTCGTCTTAATTTCTAATCGTAATTTATCATATTTTATCTTCGTTTTAATCTGGATCACTGTTTGTTATATTAAATTTTATTTCCGTTTTGATTTTCTGACCGTTATTCACTATATTTTAGTCTAACCTTGCGAACCAGGCACACCGGGCGGGCGAGTAATGGTGTGTGTGCAGAGAAGTATGAATGTTTTATTATTGTCATCAAGTCCGAAATCACTTCTCAAATATTGTTGGAAATATTGAATTAACGGGAATCTAGCACGTTGCAATTTGTCGCTTCCCGACGGTGTTTTCGAGAGTAGTGACTTGGCTCTCTATTAAGATTACCGAGATCAATAAATTGATTATTTTATTCCCGCCTTCAAACACCGTGTTAAGGGGTTATACGCAGTTATGATTTTCAAAAAATCGATATTGCATTTTTGTAATGTACATACATTCAAAAGTATACACACAAAATTTCAAGTCGATCCGAGCAATACTTTCGGAGTTATACCTATATATGTTGTAACGGTAAATTTGTGCCTCAACGCACCACGTTACCTATGACTGGTCCAAGTTATTTTTTCCTTCCTTTTTATTTTCTCTTTCGAGATGGGCGCCAGGCGCTTTCGCGCCGGAAGGAAAGAATACCGAGTTGGATGACCAGTCTCGACCCAGGCCAGCTACAGCTGTTCAAGGCAGAGTGGGTGGTTCGGACTATCAAGTCACTAATTAGTCAAAAATAAAATATGGTCAATAAATAAGCCAAACGAGAACCATGAACGAAGTCAGCTAAATAAATAATAAATAAATAAATAAAATAATAACGGTAAATAATTTAAACAACAATAGCAGGTACGGGACTTACAAACTTCTTTATTTCTGGCGAATAGTTATTCATTTCCAATAAACACCAATTTAGAATTCAAATAAGATGCCCCGTAAAATTAGTCTCTCCTTTATAACAATTCTCTAAATCTAGTTGGATATCTTAATTTTAATCTTTGAGTCGGAAATAGCAGTTATCCCGTTCTCTCTCTCTCACTCTCATACCCGGTAGATGCTGTATAGCCTGTCTCGCTCGCTTCGAATTTCGAACAATATTCATCGATAAATTTTCGACGTTCGGTAGTCTCTGTTCACAGCCCGCGATACGGCCTATCCCGAGCTAATCCCACATACATCGAAAAAAACCATAACAACGGGACGTCAGGAGGTCACGTACGCGAAGCTACCGACGGCTCGATATTTCAATCCTGAGATTTATATATCATGTAAAAGACAGAAACCCAGGGATCTTCCGCAGTTCATAAGATATAAAATAACGGATAAATGACGACTAATAATTAAATAATAACCAAAATAATAATGATAATAAAATAATTAACATCAGAATAATCATGTCAGTCAATAATTAGTTTGTGGAATGAAATATAATAAAACGTAACAAACAATCGAACTACGCGAGATACGCCTCGGACCGTACGAATCCCTTGAATCCACGTCTAAAATACGGGACGACGGCCGACTACGCTCTCCGCGATTCTAGGTTAACGTTAACACAATCATAATATAATAATAAAAAAATAAATAATCAAATAAACAAAATACATAACTAAATAATGAATAAATAAATAAATCAGACAGAGAAACGCCGATTAATTTGACTGATACGCGACGCGGTCTACCCCGTGCCAGTCCCTTTTACATCCAAATTACAACGGGACGACGGGCGAACTCGCGCACGACCTTCTACATTCAAACGAAAGAAAACTCAAACCAACTCGTGTACCTCCAAAGCCCACAATTCGACAAAATCCGTGACGCAGTCTATTTCGTTCCAATCCCACACAAACTAATTAACCAATTCCAAAGTACTCCGGGATAACGGCTTAACGCGCGCACGGTTTACTCGTCAACAGAAATAATTAATTAATATAATGACTTTTCCCCGGCCTCTATACGTTACACGATCGCGAGGTTATTCTTATCAAACGCCGCGATTCCCAATACAAATTGACACTCTGCACGCAGGGTACTCGAATCGCAGGGGTGACCAGGCTCAGATAAATTTCAAATACACCAGTTAAGTAATAAAATAATAAAATATTAGCAAAAGACCGTAGAAGGGAGAGGAGCTCACCGGGACGATGACGAAGCGATGTTTTCATGCTCCTGGAATTCTCGAGCGGACGTGGAAATATTTATTCCTCGATTTCCTCCTTTCTCAACGATGGTGGACAGTAATAAGCTTGTACGTGTGATGCCTCAGAATAGATCGGTCTCAGAATAGAGCGGGACACAGAGATAAGTAATGTCACGTCTGCCTCGCTCAACGGTCACCGGGAAAAAGCCTCGAGGTCCTGCCGGCACGCGTGCCCGTGAACTATGATCCCCACTTAACCCGCTAGACTCGGTTAATTGGGGGAACCTGTGTCGCACGATGACCGCGACTAGCGCCTTAGCTGGACGACGCATAAATTAGCCACAGATAATACAGAGAGTAGCTTTGTCCGGCAGATGAATCCCCTGAGCTGGATGGACTGCGGCAAGTAGATGATAGCTGCAGATAGATAGCAGCGTATCGTTTGAAAATAAACGTCGAGCGGGACGACTGTATCTCCCAACAGAGAAAGACGTAAAATATCGGCTTATGTAAAATATCGAATCCTGAAGCCAGCAATCGATGGGTACGGTGTGATCCTCCTCCTCTTCTCTCCCCGATCCTCCCTCGGTCGTGTCGATCGCATTATACGTATATATAAAAAAAATAAAGCAACAAAAAAAAATAAAAATAAAGAATAAAGAAGCCCTGAAAATCCACCCTACAACCCTGCGTGATCGTGTAGGCTTCCGTTGAGCGAGGAGGACGCAGCTCGAATTTTCTGCCACGTTACAATGTAGAGACGCCTCGGCGCGTTTGAAAGTAGGTGGAGCAGAGGCTCAAGCGGCAACTGTTTACCTGGACCGTTGCTCCTTTTACATACCTGTGTATTGTATTCTTATACATTGTCTGAGAGTGTAGTAGTGTTTTCCAATTTACGAAGACCTCAGCAGTGAGACATTATTAGAACGATGTGTAGGCGGCTTTACACAAAATAGTAACGAGAGTTACAACCAAATCATCTGGAAAATTACGCCGAAAATCATTCCGAGTGGCTCAAAAATTGTTGAAATGGCCGCAAATATCGCCGCCGGTATGTTTAATGAAGGTTCAATTTCACTTTTGTACCATATGAATGCAATGGGACTGTCTTTGGCGCCCAATGCGCATGCATATGTACAAAAGGAGGACAAAGAGCGCGTTACGCTATCCGAGCGCAGAGCACACGAAGCGACACGAGAGGGAAGGATGGCTCGAAGACAACACCAAATTGAATTGCTGGAGGCTGCTGAAGGAATGGAGGGTTTATTATATGGCCCTGGAATAGACGACACCATGTAAGTTGAAAAAAAAATTTTGTTCTATGTGTGAACCGGTCTTGAAACTTTAAACGCGTTTTTCTCAAAACAGCATTTTTCAAGTCGGTGTACACGATATCTCAAAAACGGCTTGTTCGATCGGTCTAAAATTTTAACACAATCTTCTGAGATACATTTCGTAGTAATTAATCGTTCCTTTTGTCAATCCGATACTTATTTTCCATTTTATGAACAATTTAAGGCCAAATTTTACATAAAAAATCGAAACCATTTTTTCGAGAAGCCGCCATTTTGTGAAAATTCAATATTTTGATTAGTCGAACAATTAATTACTAGATAATCTAATATATTAACGAAATTTGTTTGGTTTTTTGATTTCAGATAATCCAATCTTGAGTTACGATGTACACCGTAAATCGTCTTTTTTTAGAGGTTCCGGAAATCGCCTGCAGCGCCCTCTATAATCAACATTTTTTAAAATAAAAAATTTGTTTACGTTCTTGAAGGATGCTTTTATAACCACAAAAATTTTCAAATTAATAAATTCAAAAGTCTCTTCAGGATAAATCCTTGAAAAACCGTCTTTTTTTTGCCTCATAACTGCGTATAACCCCTTAAGATTTTCTCTGAGACACCTGTAACTGACCCATCCCCTTTACCATTCACCAAGGCTATAGCGAAGCCGAGCCGGCCCCGTGTATTCCGCGTGCAAATTAAATTCGTTTCGTGAAATAGTTTATTTCACGGGTCTGGCCGCCCAACACACGAGAACACGGGGCTTTGTGACCATCTGCGAGAGCTTGAAGTGTTGGAATAGGATAAATTGATTACAGTTAATATATTGTAATGGTATTTTACGTTATCATCACCCTTAAAGGGTTTTAGTTCCAACTCGAGCAGGGAAGAAATTAATATAGGCTTCAGTATTAGGTAAAAGTATGGTTTATTAGACACATTAGACAGATAAAAGTTAAATTATTTGTATGATAATTAAATATACTCCTTTTTACTTAGTTTTGGTGATTATGCACCTTACAAAAAAAAACTTGACCCGGGCTTACGCATGCCGTTATAATCGTGTCCGCACGAAGTAGGAGATTTTATATTGAATTATTGAAATATTTTCTTTAGTTATATGGTAACATAGTTTCTACACAAGGAAAGAGCCTGCTGGGCTTGCCATCGTTAATATATCTATATCGGCTCTGTTATTATTCCTCGCTTTCGGAGGTAGCCTATTCTATACATATATTGAGTGGACTGTAGTGGGGACGGAGCTCTCGCTCGAGCTCTCCTGGCTACGCGATCTACTCGCTGGCCCCGCCGCTGTTCCGGTGGAGGCGTCAGCGCGGTGCATCCTCGGTGCATCGGCGCATCGGAAATGCGACAGGAGCGTCTCTAGCTAGTTTTTAGGGTGTTTTTTTTAAGTCCCTATGGATTTAATATTTTTTTTATCCATACCACTTGGTTTATTTTCGATGGGAGATCTTGTCGGCTTGGATGCTGGGCTGCTTGGCTAGTGGCTCAGTAGTTGGCCTTGGGAGATGTTCGTCTTAGCTGGCTCAGAGGTAGCAGGTCTGGTCCTTGGAGTGGTGCGGTTGAAGATGCTTCACCTTGGATTGGTTAGGTGGTCCTCCTTTTAGCTGGTTGGCTGGTCCTCCTTTGCTTGGTTAGCTGGTCCTCCTTTGGTAGATTCCGGATGTTGGCGAATGTCTGTGAACAGAATTCGCTCCGACTATGGTATGTCGTGTCTTTTATACCGACTTCCCCGCTCTTCTTCCAAGCTCTGCCGGTATAGCAGGGTATTACTGTATCGGATAGTCGTCGTGTAGCCCATCTCCTGTAGCTCATTTGTCCCGTTAATTTCCTCTCCTTGATTATAGTGATTAATGTGGTTCCTCATGGATTCTTCTTCACACATTTCTTGAGACTATCGTCTTACGGCTTGATAGTATTACTATAGCTCAAATAACGGTAGTTTATCGTTGGTATTTATAAGTGTGGGTATAGTATGGTGTGGATCCCTGTGTTTGTATATGTAGGTCTAGTTTCGGCTAGTTATTCTGGCGGTATATTTAATTATAAGACGAGTTTGTCGTCTTATTGTCCCCCGATCCGAGGTGAATTCCTTGAATCGAGGATCTGTTATTGATTATTTTCTCTCTTACTTTATCTGTCTCCTGTTCTGTCTCCATGGTCGATATTTACTGTGTCTTATTTCCTATCGCTTATCTATCTCTTCGTGCTCCTGTTTTCGCTTATTGGTTCTATTTGTGTTCTTATTTCCTCTACTTGTCTTATATTCATAGCTCACTTATTCTATTTTTATTTTATTTCTAATCGCTTGTCTATCTCTTCATGCTCCTGTTTAATTCGCTTATTGATCCTATTATATCTGCTATTTGTCTTATATTTATAGCTCTTTTATTCTATTTGAAAAGCTTACTTAACGTGGTAAAATCTTTTTCTTTATTTTATTATTTATATATTTTTATATTTTTATTCATTGTTATCTATTTCCATTTGTTGTTTTTCGGTGTTTAGTGGTGATCGATTTGATTTAGACTATTGCTCCTGCTTTAATTTTGGCCCACGATAGTGCTACTTATCCCCTCTATACTTCCAGGTTCCCACCCTCGGACATTATCGTCCGTGATTTTAATTAGGCCGTCACCGTCGATTAAATATTTCAAATCTTAGCGTTTGGCTTTAGGTAATATTTCTGAAATTTGAAATATTTTTCCTTTCCAACTTTTAATTTTCTGTTTTTTTATTGTTATTCTTCGGAATTTCCAGATTTTTACGTGTTCTCTTGGCATCGTTCGTTTGATTTTATCTCAGTATTTTATTTTACTTATTACCTTCAAAGTTGGGTCGATACTGGTTATCGATCTATGATTACTCTATTTATTACCATCCGTTATCCTGGGATTTGTTTATTTTTGGGGAATGAGTAGGGGCGGTCTCTTCTGTATCCTTTGATCGATGGCTTATCTTTGGTGTTCGGTGCGTTGTTGATCGACCCGTGGTATTGAGCTTTTAATTTATCCTTAGAATGGATGAATTTAGAATTTAGTGCTTGCGTATTTTAATTTATGTCTATAGTTCCTGCCACAATCAAATTTCTTTTTCTTATTCTAACTTCTTATTTCTAATTTTCTTATGTTTCTTATTCTACATGTGAGATGTATATTTATTCTATCATAGTATTATTCTAATCTTGATTATTATTCATTTTTATCTTATGCTAGTACTTATTACTTTTATTCTGTCTCTTTATTATTGTTCTTTTCCTCGGTGTCTATCTCTGTACAGTATTTTGTCATGAGACTGGCATGGAATTTTCCGCGGACTTTTCTAGTGAGTGGGTCTACTAGTAAGTAGGTTGCTAGACATATGCATTTGTCTATGTGGTATGGACCTTCTCGTAGAGGCAAGAATTTAGAGGTGATTTGATTCGCGGGATCCGATACATTGAAAGCCTTCACTGACACTAGACTTCCTTCTTCGAAGTTTGTTAGTCGGTGTGTGGCATTAAATCGTTCGGCCCGTTTTGCCCCCTTTTTAATTATTCTTTCTCGTAGTATTCCGATTTTAGCCTCGTAGGTCGATGGGTCGTCCTCCTCACTTGCTGGGATGCCCAACCATTTATTCCACAGTCGGACTGGCTTTTTACCCCGTTGTATGATAGTTCTGTGGGTGTAAATTCGGTGGTATCGTGGTGGGATTCGTTAATACAACTTGTACTACTTGTACCCATTTATACCACCCAGCGTGGTTTTCTTTTAAAAACGTCCGGAAAATTCGTCCTAGCTCGCGATTTACTCTCTCCACGATATTCCCTTGAGGGTGGCGAATCGAGGAGAATACTGCCTTTATCTTCTCTTCTTCCAGTTTCCTTAACCAGTTTTTCGCGGTAAACTGCGTTCCATGGTCGAACTGGATCATTGCTGGTTTTCCGAGCTGTGGGATGTAGTCATTGAAGATCCTTTTAATTACAGTTGTTGTGTTTGCTTTTCGCATTGGAACCAATACCACGTATTTGCTGAATGCATCGATGGTGACGAGAATATGTTTTACTCCTTCAATTGATGCCGGGAGTGGTCCATAGAAGTCAATTGAGATCAAGTCCCCCGGCTTCTCAGGAATAATCGTCTGCATTTCAGCGAAATTGGTTTGTGTTGTTACTTTGCTGCGTTGGCAGATATCAGAACATGTCAGGAGTGACCGGATATATTTTCCTAGGTGTGGATACGAGAAGTCTTCTCAATTAATTGTCGCACTAAGCATTTTGGTAGCACGACCTTCCAGCTTTTAGTTTTGATCTTTTTCTGGAGGATTCCTTCTTGTAACCGGAATTTTTTTTCTTCTTCGGTATTTTCTTCTTTTCCCAAAAATTCCATGATATCACCAAGGTCTTTTTGGTCTCTCTGAAGTTTCGCCATTTTTTTTATTTCCTTGATCAATTCTTTTGAAGCTTTGCGTGCCAAGGTTGCTCCGATCACTACTAATCCTTTAGTATTCCTTTCGTATCCTTCCACTCGGCTCAGAGTGTCAGCAACAGTATTTTTGTGCCCTTCGAGGTGTTCTATATTCAGATTATAATCCTGAATTGATAGAACCCGCCGCATTAATCGTTCTGCCGTGAATCGACATGTCTTGAGGAAGATTAATGCTTTGTGGTCTATTTTTATTTGAATCTCAGCGCCTCGTAGGTATGTCCTGAATTTTTGTAACGCCCATACTATTGCTAATAACTCTTTTTCGGCGGTCATGTAGCCGTGTTCTGCCCCCTTAAGAGTTCGGCTTGCGAATGATATCACTTCGCTTTCACCTTCCTCGTTGTTCTGTGATAGGATGGCTCCAAGTGCATATCCGCTAGCGTCGGTTGTTAATGTGTGCGGTTTTCTGGTATCCGGGAATCGAAGGATGACTGCTTCGCAGAATAGGTCTTTAACTCGATCGAAAGCTTTTTGTTGTGTTGTTTCCCATTTCCATCTCACACTCCCTTTCTTAGCAATTCCAATATTGGGCCTGTCTCGTGCGCATGTCGATTTGAAAATTTCATGTAGAAATTTATCAAACCTAAAAATCCTCTTAATTGTTTTAAGTTTGGCAGAGCAGGATAATCCTTAATAGCCCGTATTTTCTCTGGATCCGGTTTGAGTCCTTCCGTTGTGAGAACGTGGCCCAAGAAAGACACTTTTCGGAAAAAGTGTGATTTTGTCAATTTTAATGTCATCCCGTGCTCCTCGAAACGTTGAAAAAGGATCTCGAGGTGCGTGAGATGCTCATTTTGATCTCTAGATAACACTAGTAAATTAACACTTACGTCCTTAACACTAAGTCCAATGCTCTTGCTATGCTGGTTTTTAGTCCAAAAGGCGTAACAGTGAACTCGTAACACTTGCCGTTGTGTTGAAAAGCAGTGTATTTTCTAGAGTCTGGGTGTAATGGGATTTGCCAGAAACTGCTTGTGAGATCCAACGTTGAGATGACGGATTTTCCTCCGCATCTCTGAAAAATTTCCTCGATGGGTGGTGCGTTGTTGTGGTCATTTACCAGATAGTTGTTTAGTTCTCTGGCATCTAAACACAGTCGCACACTCTCATCGTCCTTGGTCACTGGCATTAACGGATTTATATAGATACTATTTGATTTTTGTATCACACCGTAGTCGAGCATTTTTTCGATCTCTCGTTGATCTCGATCTCGTTGTGCCAGCGCCACTCGATATGATCGATGGAAGTATGGCTTTGGATCTTTGAGTATAAGATGGTGTATATATTTAGACATCCTTCCTGGTCTTCGGTCGAATACTTCTTGATTCCTCTCCACGATTTGTTTGACGGTTGTTTTTATGGTAGTTTCGAGATCGTGGCATTCCTTCATCTTTTCCTCGAATTCTACCTCCGATAATTGGAATTCGAGGGGTGTTTGTAAAGACTCTTCCTGTATGGCACACGTTTCTCTACTTCCTTCCTTCTGTTTTTCGCTAGGGTTTATTAATTTCCACAATCCTTTTTCTAAATTAGCCACGACCTTGTCTTTGACTGCCACACATTTGCTGTGAGCATCGACGGAAATTTGTAGGTTTATCATCCCGTCGATCCCAATCAGGATAGGTCGTAGCAATTTCGGGACGACTAGTAATTGTAGTGTTCCTTCAGATCCGTATGTTTTTGCTTCCACTATTATTTGTTTCTTTCTCGAATTTTTCATAATACTGTTTAAAAAATTCTTCGGAAATACAGCTCACCCCACTGCCGCTGTCGATCAAGCTTTTCACAGATAATCCCTCGTTTCCTACTGGAATCTTTGGGCACCGGGGGTGTATATCATCATACCATTTCCCCTCTTTCTTTGGTTCTTCTCGTAGAAATTCCCGTAGATCTCCGGTGACTGTGAATACTTGGTACTTCCTCGCGTATTGGTCATTGCCGCTCTTTCGTATTGCCTTCTTCTCGGATGTCTCTCGCTGATCATTGGTGGTACTTGGGGTAGTGATCCCTTGTTCCCGTCCAGATGATTCCAGCATCACGATATCCTTTGGAATGGCTTCACTATTGGATGGCTCACTGACGATTTTCCCTGTGTCTGCCTTCGACTTTTCTTCCTTTTTTTACTTTTTATTTCTCTTCGCTCTTTTCTCTTCTGATTTCTTTTTTCTACAGTTACTTCCTCCTTTCGTCCTTGTTTTTCCTTTTTATTTACCGTTGCACCTCGTGTTTCTTTTTCTTTTTCGAATTTCTGTACGGGCGCAACGTCTAAGCGTTTCCCGGATTAGTATTCTGGGAAACGTTTAGTTGTGCTCGCATTCCCGGTGTAATTGTGTTTTCGAGGAATGGTCCAGGGGGATATCCCTGGATTGCATTCGTCTGTCTATATTGTTCTTCTCTAGCCGGTGCCTGTTGCCATGTTGTCGCTCCCTGGTTATAAATTCCTTGTGGCGTGGGTGGAGGTGTGGGGAATGGCTGCAGTGGTCACTGAGGCACCTGCTGCCATGCTGTATATCCTCCATTGCCATTCTGAGCAGAGGTCTGCCAGCGTGGTCCGCTGTTAGGTAATCGCGATGGTTGCCACTCGTTCGTTGATGGTCCCCGCCATCCCTGGTCCTTCGGTCTCCCGCGTCCTTGAAAATCCCTCCTCTGGTGCCCTCTCTTGCTATTGAGAGGCTCCGCCATGTCAATGCTTTCGAGAAGTTCGAGGAATTCTGGAACGTTACTGATCTGCCGGATCCGGACGGCGCACAGTGAGGCCGATTCCCGAAAAGCTGGTCAAAAGTCGAAAACGTAGTTCTTTCTGTTTGAGATATAGTATATAAGGGTTTTTGGGGTCGCTGATTACGAATCTGAAGTCAAAATTGTAAAAAAACAAAATGGCGGATTCAAAATGGCGATAGTAAACCGAAAATACTTAGTTATAATAAGGAATGTTTATCGAATTTGTATGAAACTTGGTTTCTCTAATTTTTCGAGGTCGCTGAATACGAATCCGGTGTGAAAAAAACAAAATTCAAAATGGCGGATCCAATATGGCGGACGCAATTTTCGTAATCGGCCAAATTCGCTTGAAACTTGTTATTTGGGGGTTTTCGAGGTCGCTGAATACGAATCCGGTGTGAAACAAATAAAATTCAAAATGGCGGATCCAATATGGCGGACGCAATTTTCGTAATAGGCCGGATTCGCTTGAAACTTGTTATTTGGGGGCTTTCGAGGTCGCTGAATACAAATCCGGTGTGAAACAAACAAAATTCAAAATGGTGGATCCAATATGGCGGACGCAATTTTTGAAATCAACCGGATTTACTTGAAACTTGTTACTCGGGGGTTTTTGAGGTCGCTGAACATGAATCCGATATGAAAATAACAAAATTCAAAATGGCAGATCCAAAATAGCGATTATAAAAATTTATTAACTTTTTATAAATCTGTAAGTAAATTATATATTTGATAAAAAGTAATAAAACATCTACTTTTACATCTATAATTGTATTGATTAAAATCACTTTTGAAAGACTTATTTTATACTATTTACAAGTTACATTTCCTTTTTTTATTGAAGTGAATGTACTTCAGTTACATGCAAGTAATTATTTCTTTGAAGCACATATTTCTTAAAATCATTTTCTGAAACAAAATAGATTTTGTGAAATAAAATTAACATGTTCAAACAGTTAATTTATAATTATTTTAGTTTAAGTAAACATTTTTTAAGATTACTGTATAATAATTTGATTTACAGTTTTTAAATAAATGTATTTGGATTACAGAGTAATGATTTTCTTGTTTAAAAGAAATATTTTGTACATGATTCAGATAAGTAATTACATTTTTTATCATTTATAAAAATATTGAAAAATGTATAATTCAAATATATAAGAAAGTGTAATAAGGAACACGATTTTTTGAATACTAACATATTTATTTGAGAAATACAGTACAAAGCCAAATTCAAAAAATAAATTTATATTCACAAGAATATTGTTCTAATATTAACATAAAAATTATTCTTCATCATCAGTCGAATTGTCTGTATAAAAATCTGAAGAATCTGACGACATCGAAAAAGAAGAGATAGAATCATCAGTAGACGCATAAACAGTTGGTGAAGTAAGCAAAGCAATTGTTTCCGGAAATAAGGATTTTAATTTCTTATGTGGCAATTTCTTTAAGCTTGATGTATACGGATCTGATGCCACTAGCAAGCGCAAGAAAAGATCTTCCATCGATTTTGTTCTGCTGCATTTTCGTGCAAAATCTTCACGGTATCTTTTAATATATTTATTACAAGACTGCTGTGCATCTTCAGACATTTGTCCGATTGGCAATAAAGCAGATTGTATTATTTCAGAGCCGTGAATTAAAAGTTTATGAACAGAAGTAGGCATGTAGAACCAGGGATATAAGTCGACGAATTTTCGAGCTGTTTCTATTGTGTATTCTTGGAAATGTTGTACATTAATTTCATGACCACTTGAAATAGGTTGTAAAATAACATGGAACCTTTTAATAACATCTTCGTCAACGCCCGTTATAGTAGCGGAAATTGATGCATTTTCGAAAAATCGGAAATTGCGTCCGCCATATTAGATCCGCCATTTTGAATTTTGTTTTTTTGACACCGGATTCGTATTCAGCGACCCTCAAAACCCCCGAGTAACAAGTTTCAAGCGAATCCAATCGATTTCGAAAATTGCGTCCGCCATATTGGATCCGCCATTTTTAATTTAGTTTTTTTGATACCGGATTCGTATTCAGCGACCCCAAAAACCCCTGAGTAACAAGTTTCACAAAATTATATTCATTTGAAAAAAACGTGCAACAAGTGGGTAATGTGAATTTGTAATTTTTTATATTCAAATGTGCACTAAAAACAAAGTTGCAGCTAGCTGCAACTGATTTTTACTAATTTTGTTACATAACAGTACAAACTTTAATTTTAAACTTGTGTTGTTGCGGAATACTGCGGAACTTTTAACTTTTTCTCTGTTTTTCTAAAATGATTGCACATAATTTTTCATTTTTTTCTACTTTAGACATTGTTTAGCTATTAATTTATATGTATCTGTTATAATTTTCGACGCATATGATAATAAACTTCTTTCTTCAACCTGAAACCTTCATTTTGCAGAATTAAGAAACACCAATTTTACGATTTTCTACGAATTTTTTGAAATGACGCTTGAATATGAGCTCAAACGATCGAGCTATTACTTGCGCGAAGGTCTCGTTTGTACTGGCTTATACTTGCCAGGTATACTTCACTAGCCCTTATAAAATGTTCTATTATATTCTTTAAACATTACCCTATCCACCTATGTACTCTAAATCCTATAAAATGAAACTTCATTTTTCGACTTTTGACCAGCTATTCGGGAATCGGCCCCACTGTGCGGCGCATTCCACCTCTTCGTCGAAGTGTCTGGCTAGGCGACGAATAATGGCCTCGTCTGACATCTTTTCTTCGAGGTCTCTCGTGTTGCCAAAGATAAGTGTGGTGTATTCCGCCCTGGTGCGATTTTATCCTTCTGTTCCGTAGGTCCCAAACTCAAAGTTGCTACGGACTTTGTCTTGCATTTGTCGAGTCCAGTAACATGCAGTAAATAGCGTTGCAAATTCCGAAAAATGTTGCACGCTACCTTCCACGAGATGCCACCAGTTCTTTGCTTGGCCTTCCAGTGCGTCCTGTATGACGATGCGTACGTCTGATCCTTCAATTCCTCCTACCTCACAATACTCGTGGAGTTCTTTGAGAAATTTGGTAGGACGTTGTACTCCATCTGCAGCAAATTTCGGAGTCCTTTGAGTAGATGCCTGGAGACGAGTGAGGTTGCCTATTTGGAAAGTAGACAAACCATGAGCGGAATTATTTATAGTAGTATGTGTACACCTTTGCTCCATCCCACTCCTTCCCCCACCACGCGGCTACCCCTACCACCCCACTTTTCCACCGTCGCGCTACCCACTCTGCTTAACCAGTGTCGGTAACGTGGAGATGGTAAAGTGAGGTGGTGTGGGTACTCTGGTGAACAAGAAAGACTAGAGATGAGAGCAGGATGGAGCAAAGGTGTACACATACTTGAAAAAAGGAAAAAAATTAGGTACTTACCTCTGTTGTTGTTGACGTCCACCTTCCTTCGATGGCGATTTTAAACTCCTGTCTCTTACTATCTCACTCACACGAACACACACACACACGCTCGCGCGCGCGTCGACACTGTTATAACCGAGCATCGTCTGCTTCAGGAAGCTCGGGGTTCTCGAAGCCCTCGTCCACGTCGCCGCCATCGTACCCGATGTCTATTTCGGCACTGAGGACTCCGAAAACCCGCTAGCGTCGTAACGAGGATACATTGCGAAAAATAGGTTTTTGACTGCGCGATCACGAAGTTGAAGACAGTCTGAATGCTCAGGATGCTGCTGGTTGGTATCAGGGGGTTTGAAGATAGCAAACCGCCCTCTGAATCATAACTAAGGTGTCCAGCGCTCTGAATGCAGCGACAGCGGATTTGCACGTGCGTACCGCTTTGCGCTGTGCTCCTCGCGAAGCGCTTGCTCTGCAGCAGAAGGCGCAGAATATGATACCGTACCGCGAGGGACCTCGATTATAATTTATATATAATTATCAAATAAGAGGCACAGTAAGACGATGTATTTGTTTTTAATTGATCAATATTTTATTTAAATCACTTTACACATATTTACCGTCGTATGCAACATCCCTGCAAACACGGTAATCTTCGCTCGGAGACTCCTCCGCCGTGAAATTTATTTTTATCACTGTCTGATCGTCGAGAGGCAAAAGCATTGTAATATTCACGCACTAATCTGTCGTTTTTCATTACATTATCGCTAAACAGATTATTAAATCGCGACAGGGTGAAGCCGCACGACATAAGATGTAGGAATACGATGCAAAATTGTCCATACACATCCGACGTATTACTCTGTAGCTGCTTGAGGCCGTACCGATAGAACTTGCAGTTTTTTCGTAGTCGTGGGAGATGTTGCGGTATAACCGGTGGTAGCCCGTAGCTATCAAAGTACATTCCTTTTCCATGGCGGTTAACGTACATGGCGATCCAATTCTCTCCAGGTCCGTCGTGGTTATCCGTGTTAACTACGAGTCCGGCAGGTAACGACCATACACGAGGAATTCTGTCAGCCGGGTATACGCCAACGGTTGAAAGTGGTAGATACTGCAGACTCTCGTAGATTTGTCTAGTATTCATGCTGAACACATAGTCAATGATTAAATGATGACCGATACGCTTTGAAAGACGTATATATACGCAAAATTTATTTCACAGCATCGTCGATCGTGTCACGACTACATGATGAAGATTTCTCCTCTTCCTTATTCTCTTCCTCTTCGTCTGCTGACCAAACATCCATGTATGATTCTCCTTTAAACGGATGCTCGCGAAGCCAATTTTTTATTTGGAAAGCCTGGCGCATTGCACAATAAGAAGACGCTGTATCGTTTATCATAGCGTGTATGAAGCATTTTCGCAAAGATTTCGGCATAAATGTGTACGATGGGGTGCCCTCCTCATCCTCCAGGTTGGAAATTGCACGACTCGTGATATCGCAAAGAAGTATAGCCTTCTCGTGACCGCGAGTATAGATACGTCTTGATTTTCGCGATATTTCACGCAAGTTAGCGTATGTCTGTTTACAGCTCACATCGCCCTTGTACTATTCCAGACCGTGAAAATATTTCGAGCGAAAATTATTCTGGCTTCACGACGATATCCATTTTCACGTCTAATCCGTACAGATGCTCGAGTTCGACTGATTAGTTACTCACAGACACGCTTCTACGTCTCTTAACACGAAATAATTTTATGCCGACATCAGCACATTTTTCGCTTATCCGGTAAAATCCACCATTACTTGCCGAAAGGCATTAATTTCAAGGACATTATCATATTCCGCGTAGACTACACAATTTATCGTTAAAGCAAGCGCATCCTCAAATCGTACCTCTATTCTCGTATAGATGATTTTTCGTGAAATCAGGTTGTAATGGTTTCGAAGGTATTTGAGCACCATCTACATACAACGAGAGATAATTTATCTTGTAATTTTGGAAATTAAATGGATTCATACTGAAGTCGCCGTTAAACGCTTTGTTATCGACAAAACCGATAATTATACGCTTCGGCAATCGACCTAACACGATATTATCGATAGTCTCTCCATGAACACCAGAATGTATTGAAACGGCTTTTACCTCGACTCTCGCAAGAGGATATTTAGCCGTAGATTTTGCCAGAGTTCTAGCATGCGAGAGCAGCACACCAGGAGCTATTTTTGTTCTACGAACGAGAAGCGATGCCTCGAGCATCTTTAAGCCGCATTGACCATTCTTTGTATCCCCCACAAGACAAAATGAATCTCTAGACCGCACCAACCGTAGTCGCATCTCGACGCCGTTTAATAGGAACCGCTCTTGATTGAATATTGCGCAATGCAGATGACCGAGCAAGTCTACAGTTTTACAAGACCCGTATTTTCCGATGTTATATCATCCATTTTTCCAGGGGTATCGTCGTACCAGAGAACACACGTGAGATGCGAATTTTTTGCTGCTGGACCTTCATTCAAAAGTGTTTCTATGTACGCTCGATAAGCGTAGGCATTATTTGGAGGTGAAACTAATTTTTGATTCAGGAATACATCCACCTGATTAAACATAGAATGCAAGAGATTGTTTACAGGGCCGGCACTTACTTTCGATGCTGTGACCGCGGCATTTTCCGCAGTAGGAGATGTTATTTTCACTCTCAGACTAAGCATAGTATGGGCGAGATCGATATAGTCATCACCCTGTCCAGGAAAAACAAATTCAATCGGTGAATCATCTGTTAGCGAAGATATTGGTTTGGAATACACCCAATTGGAGCCTTCGATAGTAGTTTGCGTCGGTGGGAGTGAAAATAATTCATGTTCCGATTTAAGACACTCGCACGAGTGCGCATGTAGAAAAGCCATCTTGTTTCAGCTATCCAAAAATATCTGCAACTGTTCGTTGACGAGTCTTCTTCTTCTTATTGTTCTTATTATTCTTCTTCTTCTTTATTACTTTTCTCTTTATTATACTTTTATTTTTATGGGAGATACGTCGTGGTTTACGTTCGTCCGATGAATGAGGAGTTCGCGAAATTTGGCGCTTTTTATAACCAGACCCCCGCATGAGAGTGTCAATTTTGTCAGAGGCTTTGCGTTTGAGATTACTGCCTGATTCTCTCGCTCTTTCGCGAATAGCATCTTTCACAGCTATATTTCTATCGAGGATATCACCGGCTACGTTTACACCAGCGCGCAATGCCTCTTTACCAACTGCTTTAGCGCCCTTCTTTAAAAGTGGTAACACTCGACGAAACAGGCCCCCGAGAAAGCTGCCGATACCGTGTCCTCGTTGATTAGGTGTTCCGATATAAACATGGCTAATATCGCTATACCCGCGACGGCCCCATCCGTGCTGGGCACTGTCAATATCATCCATAGTGATGTAATCAATCGTGGGACCTTTTGAAATGTAGAGTTACAGTCAACGTTCCCTGCTCGAATGGTATAGGATCCCCAAATTCGTCTCTTATATCGATCTCGATAGTGTGTAAATTATTGCGCAAGAGAGGTACATATCGTGGCGTTAAAATCGATTTAATTTTTATCGAACTATACTGACAGTCATCAGTATCAATGGGGACAACTCGTAAAAGGGGAGTTTGTACATCGCCTGTAATATAGCTCCCGCAGATATCTGTGTATAGAAACATGCAACCTAGTATAGCACCGGTGAGAGATGCTGGCCTCGACCCTGTGTATTCGCAATGCGGCTCTATCATTACAGACCAGCAAGCCTCTTCCGAGAATCCTAAGAGCCTCGCGATAGCGGGTGATACGCGAAAGTCATGGTATCGTAGATCGTCGCATACGCGGGCCACTTCGATCTGCCCGCTCGGAAGCGATTTAAAGCGCAAATGACCGGCCACGTGAGGTAGCTTATTTATACTCTCCAAAAGAGCGTCCATAGAGCGATGTACGCCAGGTGCAACTTGGTCTCTATCAGCGCGTCTCCGTGTTAAAAGATTTAAACCCGATAAATCATAATCACCATCCTCAAAAGTTACGAGATTTCCTACAGTAGGAACATGTAAAAGAGCCATCGGATAAGCAATTTCCACAAGAGAAACAGACCATTCTCCATGCAAACGTGTCTGACGCGGTAGTTTTGTAATAAATTTTGTCGTATTATTCGGAAAATACTGCATACTACCGTTGCTCGGTAGTACGACAAAAAAAGAGCTATCCTTGGAGCTCATATTTATCAGGCACGGTGATTCCGTGCGTTCTTCCTCCTTATCCTCTTCTTCTTCTCTTTCGTCTTCCCAAATGACGGAGGTACTCGTACTCGCGATAATTCCGCCTCGTAGAAAATACCGTCGATAGTCTCGTTATTCAGATCGTGTAAAATATACACGAATGGTTCTCGATTCACCGATATTCGTTGAATCTTGAATAATTCGTTACTCCAACCACGCTCATATCCTTTCACGAAAGCTGCTTTAGCTGTACTGATACGTACCAAGTCACCGACGCTGTATTTAGGCTTTTTAATTTTTTTCGCATTACGCTCGTAACGCCACGCTAAATTGTCTCGGGCTATAGAGGCGTTTTCGAGGGTTACTTCGCTCGGGGGAATACGCGTTCCGCTGTGTTTAGTGTGATTATAAGCATATAAAAATTTTTGTAAAACATCGATGTAACGCTTATTTCGCGTGTATGTAAAGTAGCGCCACATTCGCTCTTTTATTGTTCGATTAAAGGGTTCGGCAATCGAGGCTTTTATATCAGGGTTTCGAGCAGCGCGAAAATCGATATTCTTTTTCTTGAGAATTTGCTGAAATGGAGTGCCGATAAATTCTTTGCCTCGATCAGTTTGCAATTTCTGCGGGCGACGATTGTTACTGCATGCGAGTATGCGTGTGAGACCGCGGGCCACATTTGCATTCGTTTTGTCACGCAAGGCCTCGACCCACGCGTATTTGCTCAACACGTCGATAACAACAAGCAGATATGCGTTCCATCGTTGTATGTGGCTATCGAGCGAAGATCAGCTAAATCAGCCTCCCATACATCGTCTATATTACTCACGTTGTACGTACGACGGGAAAATCGTCGTCGCACGAGACGTTGCATGTTATATGAATCCTGTGACTCGAGCCATGGTAAAATATTTTTTCGCGCTACTCGTCGATCCACCTGGGCCAAATTTTTGCTCGAGAATAGGAGGCAGGGTGAGTGGTGTCATAATAGATTTTTTGAAGAATGTTCATAATTTTAACGATGACCAGTTAAATGGATTCTTTTTCTTTTTCTATTCTAACTGTGTGGGGGATCGATATTCTACTTGTGCGATGTTTTGCAATTGTTCGTCCTCGTCTTCATCCCCCTCCTCTCCTTCGATGATGTCGTTTTCAGCCGTGAGCATTTAATCTCTGTTTGAGTGTGCGGTCTCGGCCTCGTTGTTGTTGTTGTTGTTGTTGTTGTTGTTGCTACTGCTACTGTTGCTGCTGTTGCTGCTGCTACTATCGCTTTCGCGTGGTAAAATAAGACGCCGCCGCGGTGTCGAGGATGATGTAGGTGTAGGCTCGTGTAGTAACTCGGGATTGCCGATAAATTCGCGTGGCATCTGTATCGCTCGCAGGAGTTTGGCAAAGTGAGATCGTCCGATGGGTTTCTCGCGTTTTCTAGCTCGCATAGCATGTTAACAAGATCAACGATATTAGAATTTGAAATTCTTCTACCGTCTATGGTAACAACACCATTACGACCCTATGTAATTTTTTTACCAACGGCGCTGCGATGCAAATTGCGAAGCAACGATATTGCTTTAGATTTAAATTTTTTTGGTACGCTATCGATAATAAGTGTGTCATTGAGTCGAGATTTAACTTTGTTCATTAGAACGTCGTCGGATTTCCTCTCTTGACTATCGAGTATTGCTATTTTTCGTTTTGATGAAATATTCGGTACTGCATTATCGTACTCGACCATATGAAGATAACGCTGTAAAACCTGCTGGTACACTATCCATTTCTCTCTCTCGCTCTTATACGAGTGAGAGTTTAGAATTTCACTCAGCTCAGAGTCGAGGCGCGATAATGGCGTACCGGTATTCTGTACGAAGGGCAACGGGTCTGCACTAGTAGTAGTAGTAGTAGTAGTAGCAGCAGTAGTGGCAAGTCCAGCGAGACGATGTTTGTTAGAATGAGGTATAAGTACCATCTTTCTGGCATATTCCATGGCTCGTGTAGGCCAAGACGGGCACAAGAAGCAACTTGAGAAATCCGACGCAGTGCTCGACGATGATCTTCCTCTTACCACTCTAATTTCTCCTTTTGGCGGGTAGCCGTCGAAGAATCGTCGCGTGCCTCCGAAGATGATTCTTTTGCACGTTGTTCAGACTCACGGTTCCCTGTAAAACGTTTAGAGCACACTCGCATATACAGCGTACGAGCGCTACATCTGCTTTCCGCAAAATTGCACTTCGTTGCTCTTGCTTCAGATAACACAGCGCTTGCAATATAATTATTTGCTTTTTATCGAAAGGTCCGCGCAACGCCATTACAAGCACATTACTGGTACATCGCGCTCTGTATCGCGAACTTTTATTGCTTTTAGAGGCACGTAAACGTAATGGTATTGGTCATCGGGAAATGTACAGGCGCGAAATCGACAATGATCAGGCGTCGATTGTTTCAACTCGAATAATAGATGGCCGTGCGGTGCAGCCGTTGCATCGATATATATCTCCTGCAAAAATCGCGGATTCTCGGGACATACCTGACGGGCTAGGTGCTGAATTTGCGCGCGATCTCGCGGATTTTTGAAGACAATGATATAATTAGCGTTTAAGGAGATATCGCGCTGCCCGTGAGCCTGATAGAACAGATATTGTGTAATGAAGATGGCACTAAGATATTTATGATGGCTACTCTTGAAGAAAAGATCGACCACGGTATTATTCGATACTTCGTGCATTAGATCGTCAATGGCCACGAGATTAGGTCTCATATCATTCGAGTAGTCTGCTGCTTGCGGTGAACGCTTCCGAAATTTGATTTTATTTTATTTAAAGAATTTTTTGACAAAATATGTTTAACTACAGCCCGTAGAACCGCTTATCACGGCTGTGCATGGATGTTTCCAACATATGTTCATTTCTATGTGTCTATCAAAACCAATCAGCTGACTCTTAAATAAGCTTATACCACGACGGCGGCGGCGGCGGCCCCGCGGCATCAGCTGATTTCGCGGCCTTGACTAGCTGATAATGTGCAGCGCGCCTGTCCTAGCTGATGAGGCACGTGCCCGTGGTATAAGCTGATGTTTACTCCGTATGTAAATTAAATAGCGATGGTTTTTAATTTCTCACAAATAAAGCAATATTTTTATTTCACTATGCATACAGCTCTATATGCAAAATTTACGAATCGTGTAATTATAAACAGCAGTATTATATCCACGGGGAAAGGACACGAAAGTCGGAACTAAAGGAAACACTCGATAAGAAAGACGGGACAAAAAAAATCAACGATGAGAAAGTCGGAACAAAAGGGAGCGGTAAAGAGATAGCAGCTACTGCTACGAATAGCAACACAAAAAAACGAGCACACAACGGTTTCATACATAATAAATAAACATTTCTATTTTTTTTCGTCGTACCTTCGGGTTTACGAATAAGGTATGCTTAAAATTTTGGTCCTCCCGAAACGAAAGAACTTATGTAACTACCTGGCTCGTATTCGCTTAATTCATCCATGAGATATCCCAGAAAAGGACCGATTAGTGGCTCATACGCGTTGCTACCGGGGTGACTCACGTAAATACAGGAGTCTGCATCGCAGTACAATATTCGCCTCCCAAGCCCCTCAATATAACTGTATAGTTTTAAGCGAGCCTATGCCATCGTGTATGCTGCAATTACGGCGTTCGATTTCGGGGACTGTAGGATTGTATCGCAATTGCTTACATGGTTCACATACATGATGTTGTGATTAACCGGTAGCATACCCGTCACCTCAATCTCCGGACTCGTTAGTAAATTCATTAACTCTGAGCACGTGAATACGAAAACGGTTTTCGTGAGATTCTCGCGTTGACCAAACTTTGCCTAGAATGAATTAAGCGCCAATTTTGCAAGCGATCGTAAACCGAGATTGGCATGTACTACACAGGGGGTACAGTAGTGTCCCATGCATGCGAAGAGGCAGTGCGGCCCGACACATATCGCGCGGTGCTACGTAGTAGCACCGCACTTCACGAACCCTGGACGACACTTAGATTGTTTTCAAGACCTACGAATTTTCGACACTCGTTATCTACGTACAATTTCGGATGTCCAACGGGATATTTTCTATTCTTGTACACCCATGTATACAGTGAGCATACATCCACATAGCGTATCTGCTCCACATTTGCGACATCGTACAGACTCACAAAATTCTTCGTTCGACCGCCAAAGAATGCATCAGGTGGTTCGACACGCGTCTGCTTAACCATGCAATAGTTTTTCACGTATAATGACATGTCTTCGTTATTCTTGAGTTATCGGGCGATACTCTCGAGGGCGATACTCTCTCGTGCGATAACGCAACTGCGCTCGCGCTCGAGCCATACGAGCCATACGACGGCCTTGCGCGACTGCTTATTCCCCCAGCGGTACCCCTCTGGGAGTAATACCGATACTATCTCGTGCGATAACGCAGCTGCGCTCGCACTCCAGCCATACGAGCCATACGACGGCCTTGCGCGACTGCTTATCCCCCCAGCGGTACCCCTCTGGGGGTAATACCGCAATGCGATCCTTTTGTAGAAAATTCTTTCGAAATACTCTAATACATGCTGAAGCTATCGTGGAAGCTTCTGTAAAGGGGCACGCGCTTCCGCACCGTATAAGTAATTCTCGAAAAACTACACACGCGCGTCTGAAATCCGTAACATCTGTACGACAATATTGCATAAATTCCGACACAAAATCAAATTTACGGTATAATCGACGGGATTCGATTCTTCCTCGTACCATTTTAAAAATCGCTCGCGATTCGCTGAGAACATTGTATCGAGTGAGTAAAACTGCAGAGCCGTTAGAGGATCCATGTAATCCCGATATTCCGATATGTTGAATAAATGCGGAAATGTAATTTTTGCCACCTTATCCACAAAACCGAAGGCCTTAGGTAAAGCGCTAAGAGTCTTGCGTAAATAGTTTATACTATCGAGAAAAATGACATTGCCAATCTTCATCGAGACAATCTTCGTACCATTCATAATCAGAGAGGGCAGCTGTGTCTCTTGCACTTCGATTAGATACCGTAGAATAAACTGCGCGTCGAAACCTCTTGCAATATGATCAATACAGATGGTCTTGTTAAATTTTTGCGATAATGCCAATTTCACGAGCTCCCCAACAGCATCATCGATAAACACGAAAATCGATCTCTATATCTGTGATATCAAGACATGTCATGCATACGCATTGTGAAAACATACATTGGGCTCATGAATTCGTGTCGATTTATCATCTGGCAATTGTTCGTGTTGCTGCATCTCATAATGATGAAACAAAAATCTCGTCGAACATTTATCCAACGATTCCCTGCTGCAATGTCACCATCGTTATCCCTGCTATGATCATCTGAATCGGTTCTACCCTCACCATTGAAATCATAGATATCGGATCCCATTTCTCCTTCTTCATACGGTCGTACTATATAAAAATCTGGTGAAATACAGAAAATAAAATAAAAGTAAATAACGCAGTGTATTACTTACATCTTTCACTGACAAGGAAAGGTACTTTGGTGTCCCCCTCCGATTTTAATGCAACTCACGTATGTTGTAGATCATCGAAAACTAAAAGACACGTATTTTTTTTTATCGGCGGAAAAACATTTTTAAGGGGTGAAATCGCCCTCCAAAGTTAGGGGTGATTATGCAGTTTCACCCCTGAAAATGAATTTTTTTCTTCAACTTCACGTGGAATTTTTATTGTCTTCAATGAGGAGTATTTTGGTTTTTGTTTTATTAAAATCGGTTGACGCCTTCTGGGTGAAACTGCAAAATCACCCCTCGACATGCTATTTTTGAAGGGCGATTTCACCCCTTAAAAATGTTTTTCCGCCGATAAAAAAAAATACGTGTCTTTTAGTTTTCGATGCTCTACAACATACGTGAGTTGCATTAAAATCGGAGGGGGACACCAAAGTACCTTTCCTTGTGAGTATAGATTGCAAAGCAAGCTCATTCAGCCATCCTCGTCGACAGATAACACGCACCACCGAATCAATAATTATTTGGTAATCAAACAGTCCAATATTATGCGCGTTAACTAACTCGCCATGATGACACTCGCACGCCATACCGCGAATCTTACGAACAACCGCTTGCGTTAGAAGTTCCCATAGCGTGATCTGTACATTTCTTCTCCCACATCGCGAACTCAACGACGACCTACGCTTATCAATTTTCTTATCAATGAGCGTTTAACTACCCTGACCATGATTGTCTTGTTAGAGTAGTAGTAACCATAGTAAGTCGGACAATTAGCCAGACATTTTTCAAAGCGGCACGTTTTTATATATTCATTTAATACGCTCTTTCTCTTTCTCTCTCTGCATATACTCGTACTGCAGCGATGTAATGAATACAACTAACCAAAAAGATGGCCGCACATGATCACTTCACAAAAGCAAGATCTCTGGAAATATTTAGCGATGGTGGTGTAAATGTAAGACCCTGTCATGTACCAAATTATTGAGTTTCACCGACGAATGTCAGATTGTTTTCATCTAATCTCAAGGCACTCGGCCATGAGGAAAGTCATCAAATTTCGTCGACGAATATTATTTAGTTTTCGAGCCATATCTTATCTGTATTTCAAGGTGTGAAGTATGCACATACGTGTGTGAGAGACAGTATGCAAGTCATTTGAGATATATTTATTTGCTACCACTGTATCTAGGCTGTTAAGGAGAATGCGACAAATATCAAAGGATATTGGTGAGTCATTTTTAGTCATATGATTTACAGTATCAAAAGTAGCGGCGATGCAATTAGATGGTGGGGGTAATCTATATAAAACGGAGCATGAACACTGCCGACGATTCATTCAAAAAGTTACAGTCTACTAGAAAGCAATGAAAATGGCAAATAACGATGCTACGACTCACACGATGTCGCCCTGTATAGCGAACCCCGTTATGTACGGTTTAAATAAATCATTCGGTGAAATAACCATCGCGGGTCTCGAGTTGAACTCTGCGTGTCTTACTCCAGTGGTAAAAATATTGTCGAATACTTTTACCGGAATTACACTCAGTGCTGACGAGTGGCGAATGTTTAAAAATGATTTATCTCGCGTACAACGATATTTCGAAGCTCATGGAGCTGATGCCGAGAAAATGTGTAATACCCGCATAGAGCACACAGTGCAATACACACTTCGAACTTCGTTCCACCAGCACAGAGCTGTCTCCTTTAGTAAAATAAGCGGTAGTGCTAATGAGGAATACGAGAATCAAGAGGAATCTAGAGAATCGAAACGGAAACGTTTCCGAAAATACTCTCCAAACATCGTTCTGCAGTGGCCGACATTTGATATGCTTGTCAAAATAAGTAGAAGAATTGATATTCTTATGCAGGCGCTAGAGAGTGAAAATAAAACGATTCAGCGGTGTATGAATGAGTTGGTTTCGTATGTCCGTGAAAAGATAGGTGTCAGAGAAACGTGTCGTTCAACAGCGTATGAGATAATCGCTTCCGGGGAATTCTTTCAAGAAGCGCTCGAGCATATTACTACCTTGCTAGCGCCGAAGGATACGGATGTTATGAAAACTATTTTATCCGAAATAATTGTGCTCTACCGTGATCATATCGCTGATCATGCATCGGGTGTTGCGTTGCCAATGCAATAATTCTCCGTGGATGCAGCTATTTGTGACAAAGACATAGTTGTAAATATTTGTATATAGTATACATTTCGCTCGTCGTATTATAAACTATACGTTGAGGACAGTCATAGAGAGAGGAAAAAAATATGAACTGTCACAGTCCTAATACCAAGGCATCAGCAAAGGTCGGCGACAGAAAGAAGGAGCTCTCGTATTTGTTTCATTAACACAACAGATCATGGAATACGTGCTGATGTCGATTAGCAGCGAAGCAGCGGAGCTTGATTAGTAAAAAATATAAAATAATTTAAAAATCGTAATTTAAAAGCATGTAATATTTATTTTCAATTATAAAAAAATAATTTCTTGCAGAACATCATACATACCAGGTGTACAAGTATGAAATGCGAATTACAGACAACAGATGGCGCACGAATGCAGTTTGTGCAATAAAGATTTAACACTGCGCCATTTTGTTGTGTCATCAACAAGTGTCAGATGCGCACGAGTGATAAATTGGAAAAGTGTGTGCACAGTGTTGTGCTGTTGTGTTCAATATGTCGAAATTTATACCGAACAAAGAGCATTCGCGGACAGCATTAATTTTTTGTTTTCATTTGAAGAAAACTGCTGCTGAATCATACTGATTACTTCGAAAAGCTTATGGTGAATATGCTGCATCGCAAGATACGATGGTTTCGACGTTTCAAAAGTAGTGAATTCGATGTTACAGACAAGGAACGTGGAAAGCCGCCAAAAAATTCGAAGATGTGGAATTGCAAGCATTGGTGGACGAAGATGATTTGCAAACACAAAAACAACTCGCCGAGCAATTGGGCGTTAGGCAACAAGCTACTTCCAATCGGCTACGAGACATAGGAAAGATTCAGAAGACCGGTAGAGGTACCACATGAGTTGAACGACAGGCAAATGGAAAAGCGTAAAAAACACATGTGACATTTTGCTCGCTCGGTACAAAAGGAAGTCATTTTTGCATCGTATAGTTACAGGGGATGAAAAGTGGATATATTTTGAGAATCCCAAGCGTAAAAAATCATGGGTAGACCCAGGCGCAAGATCCACATCGACCGCAAGACCGAATAGCTTTGGCAGAAAGACGATGCTCAGTGTTTGGTGGGACCAGAGGAGCGTGGTCTATTATGAGCTATTAAAACCTGGGGAAACAGTTCATACTAAACGTTACCAACAACAATTGACCGATTTGAACCGTTCGCTGCTTGAAAAAAGGCTACAATACCGAAACAGGTAATACAAAGTTAATTTTCTTCATGACAATGCTCCATCACATACGGCAATACCGGTTCGTGACACATTGGAAGCACTCAGCTTGGAAGTTCTACCCCATCCGGCTTACTCGCCAGACTTGGCTCCTTCCGATTACCACTTGTTTGTGTTAAATCTTTACTTTGATCCAGTCTATATTAACGGCCTGTGAGGAAAGAACACAGGTATAGAGAATGAGACACGTAAATTATTACGTTTGATCTTTAATGACAATTGGATGATACAGTGATACTCTCTGCTAGCGTGACGGAAGACGACTAACTAACTTGGCCGCCGCTTTCAGCACCTCGCACGATCCCGAACGCAGTCGGAGATACCCGAAGCTAAAGCGCGTCGTACAGTGGCTCTCTCTTTCTTGTCGTACGCGAGAAACCAACTGCCTCAATAGTTTGCATCGATGTGTCACGCACTTGCTGAGCAGCGCTTTGGTTCGTACGAAGATGTGAAAAAATGGCTCCATGAATGGTTCGCAGCAAAAGGGGAAGATTTTTACTGGCGTGGTATTCACAAATTGCCCGAAAGATGGGAAAAATGTATAACAATCGATGGAGCATACTTTGAATAGGGACTTTTTATCATTCTTCCGAATTTAACATGTTTTTTTAGAACAAAATCCGCATTTCATACTTGTACGCCTGGTATATTGATGCATGCAGCGTATAAACCGACATGGAGGGCCCGTTACTCATGTTATGGAGAACGGGAGGAGGATACATGCACAATTCAGCTAGATCTAGCTTCGTGAAAGAAAAGCGTCACTCACCATCCTCATCGGCAGTTGACGTCAGTGGCAGCAGATCATCAACGCTGACAACTTTGTATAATGAGTGCAGGCATCAGGTAAGACAGTGCGCGTTTTTCTTATTGGCCCGTGCGATCAATTAAATACTTGTTTCATTCTTATTTTCAGATGTACACCGTGATGACCACGCCCCCTCAGCGATAAATAATTGAACATATAATTGCGAGTGATAATGGAAATGAATTCTGTATAGTGATAAAAATAAATTTAACGGTGGAGGAATTTCCGATCGCGGATTTTCGTGTTTGCAAGGATGTTGCATGCGATGGTAAATGTGTCGAGTGCTTTCCATAAAATATTGATTAATTAAAACAAAAATACCTGATCTTACTGTGTCTTTTCTTTTTATAGCGTAATAATTAGGGAATTATAAGCGAAGTTTCTCTCTCTCTCTCTCTCTCTCTCTCTCTCTCTCTCTCTCTCTTGCTTTTCTGAGATCCTTCTTAAGCATGTCTCTATACTCTCTAAATATCGCCATGTCGAGTACATTACCAGATCTTTTAGCAAGCGTATATAGGGCTCATTACGTTAGAGCCATACGATTTTTCAATTCCAGAGTGAACCACGGTACTGGCAGCCAACATATACGAAATGAACGGAATGGAGCATGATAATCTAATGACGTGAGATACGCTTTGGATACTGTTTCAACGATCGAGTTAATATCTAATGGCATATTATCTATGAGACCGGAGTTAAAACTGAATCTAGTACTAAAATTAAATAATTCAGTAATATTAAATATATGAGATAACGATTCGCAAAAGCTAGTTTCATTAAAATTACGGTACGCTCGCCGTGAGATTATACGGTCTTAAGAGGCTCAATGTCGAGACAGTAAACGAGTTCAAGAGAGAGAGAGAGAGGGAGGGAGAGAGAGAGAGAGAGAGAGAGAGAGAGAGAGAGAGAGAGAGAGAGAGAGAGAGAGAGAGAGAGAGAAAGATTGATTGATTGTTTCATTATGCCTTGGCAAGCCTTTGGCAAATATTTATGACAATAATATAATATAATATAATAGAATAATATTTTTATGAACTAGAATCTTATAATAATAAACTTAAAAGTAATTCTAAAAATTATAAAAATAAGAATAAAAATAGAATTAGGTTATAAGTTGCAAATTGATATCAACTGTCACTATACTGTTACTATGCTACCGTGAACGAAATAAAAACTAATTTACATCAACATGATTAAAAAGGTGAGTATGGAGACGAATCTTAAACAGTTCTAGACTAGAAGACGAAGTGACTTGCGATGGTAAACTCTCCCAAAAATAAATGCCAGAGAGAGAAAATGCGTTTCTATAAGTAGTTGTGCGATGCTTTGGCACAGAAAAAGTCGATCGATGTTTCCTTAAATGACGTTCAGGAGTATCCCTCTGTTGACTGAACAGAGCCAATAAATATGTTGGTGCTTTCTGATGTATAATGTTATACTATACATTGAAATACCAAGAAAATACAGACGCCGCGATTTCACTGTAAGCCAGCCAAGTTGTCGCCTGTACGGAGTGATATAAGTATCGTATCGAAGATCGAAAACAAAACGTATACAGTCATTGATGAGACGTTCCAATTTTAAATTCAATTCCTCAGTCAGATTGTTATAAACTAGGCAGCAGTAGTCTAATAGCGGAAAAATTAAGGAAATGATCAATGATGATCTTAATTCTTGAGAAAGGGCCATGCGATGAAATTTTACCCCATAGACAGCAAAGTGGACTTTTTGTGAGATATGTAAAACATGAGACTTCCAAGATAAATTACAGTGCATGATCACTCCTAAGTTCCTAGCTTCAGTAACGAACGGAATATTCACTCCATTTAAAGAAACCGGTGGTAACATTGACAAATCGAGTTCACGTATATACGCATTGCTACCGAATATAAGAACTTTTGATTTGGCAATGTTTAATTTCAGACCATTTGAAATTGCAAAGTTGGCAATGGCTTGAACGTCCTCAGTAATTGACCTTATTCCTTCATTTATTTGAGACGGGAGGCAACGAAGATATTTCTGCGTATCGTCAGCAAATATCACGTGCTGTAAGTATTGAAGTGCAGTGCTAATGTCATTAATATAAAGAGAAAAAAGAAATTAATATACAGTAGCGGACAAAAGTTTAAGACGATGAATTACAATTTGGTTCATAGATCTGTCATACAAGTACTAACGTTTCTTTCGGCTTGTTGTTTTTTTACAATACATGTGTACGTTTGACCTTCATAATGTAGAAGTCTCGGTCGTCAAATGTAAACAATATAGATTATACAATTTTTTTTTCCTTCCAACCATCTGTAAACAGCGGACATTAGTTTAAGACGATCTGTCGAACAAGATACCCGTAGTCGATCCACGCAATAATTTGATATATTAATACTGTAAATAGTTTGTGGTGTATCATCCAGTGTCTTAAGTTCAATTACGTACGAAAAGAGTATGGGTAAAGCCCGTAATTTGTCATCAACTGAACGAAAACTAATCGTGTCTCTACGGAAGCAAAATGAGACATTTTCTTCAATTGCAACTCAAATGAATCGATCAGAAACTTCTTGTAAGCAAGCGTGGTAAAAGTTTGTGAAGACTGGGGACTATTTTGATCGACTAAAAAACGGTAGACCGCGGAAAACCACGCCAACGCTGGATCGTCGGATTCATCGATTAAGCGAGAGAAATCGTTTTCGTTCAGCAGTCGATATCAGAGCTGAAATATCCAGTAATAATAATGCACAATTTAGTGTAAGAACTGTCCGAAGACGATTAGACGAATTCAATTTGAAAGCACGAAAGCTACGGAAGAAGCCGATGCTCAGTAAAAAGAATTTAAAAATTACGACTGCAATTTGCTAAGGCTCATCGGCATTGGACAAGTGAGGATTGGCAAAATGTGCTATTTTCGGACGAATCCAAATTCAACCGAATTTGTTCTGCCGGGATACTGCATGTAAGACGTCGAATTGGCGAAGATTTAAATCCTCGATGTGTTTTACCGACAGTTAAGCATGGAGGTGGAAACGTAATGGTGTGAGCATGTTTTTCTCGCAATGGTCCTGGACCAATACGCCGAATTAATGGAATCATGGACCGTTTTCAATACTTGGATATATTGAAAAATACTATGTTACCGTATGCCTACGAAAATATGGGTGATAATTTTATTTATCAACAAGATAATAACCCAAAGCATACGACTCGGGTAGTGAAAAGTTTTTTTCAAGATGAAAAAATCACTTTGTTACCGTGGCCGTCGCAGTCGTCGGATTTAAATCCAATTGAAAACTTATGGTATACCATAAAAAGGAGGGTTCAAAGAAATAAACCAAAAAATGTTGACGATTTGTAGTCTTCGGTTGAAAAAACGTGGAATGAAACAACTGTGGACGACTGCAAAAAATTAATTGATTCAATGCCTCAAAGATGTGCTGATGTGATAAAAAATAATAGACTGTGGACAAAGTATTGAAGGGAGGAAAATATCTGTATATTTTCTACCAAAAAATATTTTTTTACGTATAGTCTTAAACTTTTGTCCCCGAAGATATCAAACAAATTTATGTTTTCTTTGTTTATTGTATCTAATGTTGTTACGCGCAAAATTGAATTTATGTAATAAATATATGAATTAATGATTAATTAGCTAATACAAAAAAAAAATCCACTGACAAGGAAAGGTACTTTGGTGTCCCCCTCCGATTTTAATGCAACTCACGTATGTTGTAGAGCATCGAAAACTAAAAGACACGTATTTTTTTTTATCGGCGGAAAAACATTTTTAAGGGGTGAAATCGCCCTTCAAAGTTAGGGGTAATTATGCAGTTTCACCCCTGAAAAAGAATTTTTTTCTTCAACTTCACGTGGAATTTTTATTGTCTTCAATGAGGAGTATTTTGGTTTTTGTTTCATAAAAATCGGTTGACGCCTTCTGGGTGAAACTGCATAATCACCCCTCAAAATGCCTATTTTTGAACGGCGATTTCACCCCTTAAAAATGTTTTTCCGCCGATAAAAAAAAATACGTGTCTTTTAGTTTTCGATGCTCTACAACATACGTGAGTTGCATTAAAATCAGAGGGGGACACCAAAGTACCTTTCCTTGTGAGTCAATTCTTTTCATAAAAAAATCAACGATTACTTTTTTTTTCCTCTCCGTCTTAAACTTTTGTCCGCTACTGTATATATATATATATAGAGAGAGAGAGAGTGTGAGAGAGAGAGAGAGATTGATTGATGTTTATTAGCTTTCTCAACTATTTGATGTACATAATTTACATGTTTATCTTACGTTTATATTGAACTTATTTAATTTCGTTTATAATAAATGCTTTTAACATACTCTTCTTTTGAACTAGTTTTACACAGCCTTTAACCTCTGCTGGCAACGCATTATACATTTTCACTCCTTCGTAAAACATACTCTTTTGCGCACTTTTCGTTCTTCTAAATTGAATTACAATATTTTCCGCTTGACGCGTTTCCCGACTCGTTCTAGATTTAACAACTTGGAATTTACTCGTCAGTTCTTTCGGCAATCATTTCTTAACAGCCTTGAAAATAAATATACACACATTATAATACAGTCTCTGTCTCACACTCATAAACTGAACCGCTTGTAACATATCGTCTACCTTCGTATACCGGCTGCATTGCAATATGACTCGCATCGCTCTGTTCTGCGCTATCTGCAGTTTATTCAACTTTGTCTCACCCATACCCACTAGCAGTGTTGCGCAATACTCAATGTGCGGTGCTATGATTGCCTTATATACGACACATCTGGTGTATGCCGATATGTATTGCCCTATCCTGTTCAGAAAACTCGTTTTTTTACCTATTTTTTTCAACATATACTCACAGTGGTCTTTAAATCGTAGATTATCATCTATCATTACACGTAAATATTTAATTACCTCCACTCGCTCTAACTCGGTTCCATCCCTGCATTTCAGCACAATATTCCCTCTCAATTCTTTTCTTACACTCCTCACAATCATATATTTGGTTTTTTCCGCATTCATTTTCAGTTTGTTCCTATACATCGATCTTTCCACTATGTTTAATGCCCCATTCATCTTTCTTTCCACCTCCGCACTACTGTCTCCAGTAACATATACTAGTGTATCATCAGCAAACCTTTTTATTTCACAGTCTTCTGGACATATTTCGACTATATCATTTATATATATATAATGAACAATAGAGGCCCTAATACGGATCCTTGTGGTACCCCGTATTTCGCTGTAATAATTTCTGAAAATTCCTCATTAAACCGTACTCTTTGCGTTCTATTGTTTACGTATGACCTAAACCAATCTAACACTTTACCTCTAATTCCATATTGAAACATTTTTTCTGTTAACAATTCTCTATCCACTGTCTCAAATGCTCGTTTTAAGTCCATGAACATTACTCCTACTATTTTCCCTTCGCTAATGTTTAATTTCCATTCGTCTATCACGATTTGAATTGCCGTTTCACACGAAAATTGTTTTCTAAAACCCGACTGATGCTCTGTTATAACCTCTTTTGATTCCAAATACTTTTCGATTTGACTCTTTACTACCAACTCTAGGACCTTCTCGTACAATGGCAACATATTAATTGGCCGGAAATCCTTCGCGCTATTGGCTTTCTCTATGTTTGGTATCGGTATGATCGTGGACGTTTTCCAACTATTAGGACAACAGCCCTCCCTTAGGGATTCGTTGATTACATCAACAAACTCCTGATCAATTGCACTGAACGCCAACTGCAATATTTCGCTTGATATTTCTTCTTCTGTACCTTTCTTTTTCGGGAGTCCTTTAACTATTTTATTGAGTTCCTCTATTCCGATATTCTCAAAATTTTCTATGCTTCTTTCGTTTCCCACGCCACTACCCATCAAGATTCTTCTGCTACCTGGCCTTCCACATGCATCTCTCTCTTTTGAGCTTACTATGTTATTAATACTTTCAACGTAAAACACATTAAATTTGTAAACCGTCCTTCTCTCCGCCATATCGTGGCTGGTCCCCCTCTAATAAGTTCTTTCAAGGTTTTCCACATTTTTTAGGGTCGTTCTTATTGCAGTCTATCATATTCTCGTAATATTTTTTTTTTCTTTCCTTATCAATTTAACTACTGCATTTCTTTCTACTTTAAACTGTTCCCAGTTATCATCCTTTCCCTCATGAATTGCTTCCCTATAAGCATTATCCCTTTTACCTGCCGCCCTTCTTATCTCATCAGAGTACCATTTTTTACCTTCCCATACGTTTGGAATCCTAACTACCTTTTTTGGTGCTACTATGTCCAAAGTATCTACTATACTATCGACAAGCATATTTGCCTTTCGATTTATATCTCCATCTGTCCATTGTCGCACGGAGTTTTTCAACACTGTTGTAAACTCTTTCACGTCAATTTTACTATAGTTCTTGGTATTATATTCTCTCTGTGTACTCTCTGTATTGCTCGTTCCTAATACTACTTTTACCCACGCATGGTCCGTTATTTTTGGTGCGTGTTCCACATGCACTTGCACGCTTGTATTTGCAAATACAAGATCAATAATTGTTCGACTATCCTGCGTTATTCTCGTTGGCTCGTTTACGTACTGTTTCATCCCGAAGCTTAACATTCCTAATATTAGTTGTTTTTTATAGAACGAGTTCCCCTTTACATCTATATTAAAATCTCCTATTATTAAACAATCTCCTTTTATTGTTAACTCTTCAGTTATATCCTCTATGAATCTTATAAAATCCGCATCTGACGCACTCGGTGAATGGTACACCACTATTATAACTCCTTATATCTTATCATTGACCTCTATTGCTACACTCCAGCAGTTTGACTCAATTTTATTCTTCCTTACTAATTCATATTTAATACCATCTCTTACGTATACTATGGCCCCTCCTGTGTTTCTTATTTCTGCATCGCACCTAATTGCACTATAACCCGGCATATATACTTCACTGTCCCCGATTTCAGCAGTCACCCTCGTCTCCGATAACGCTATGATTGCAGGTTTCATTCTGTCAATCACCTGGTGTCGTATCTCTTCGTTATGTGCTAAAAGACTTTGCGCATTCGTGTACCATATCGTCTCTTCCTTCTGTGATTGCTACTCTATCCAACCCGTTCTCTTCTTTTCCTCTTGCAACGCTCTTTTGTATGTTGGACATTCCCGGTCCAGCGCACTATGTTCTACATTTATCTTCAGATTGTACGTTTGGTTTTTAAACGTACAGTTTACACACTTACTCTTATTTATTGTAAACTCTCTTGCGTTGTGTTTTCCTGCACATTTGTAGCAGGTTTCTTCTCTTGTACAATTCTTCGCTAAATGATAATAGCCCCAGCACTTGAAGCATCGCTTTACGTTGACGTGATTGAAAACCGGACATTGTCTCCATCCCACGCTGAGCTTACCTTTTCTCAGTAGCTCCTCGTGACTTATTTCATCTACTTCTATTATTATTGATCCATGGTTGATTTCTCTTCTGTTTCGCTCCTGTTCCCTTCCCTTCATTAATCTTTTCATGATCTTCATCTCCCTTCCTTCGGTTTCCTCTATCCCATTCTGCTTTTTAATTGTGTCAACTAGTTCTTCATCGGTTAATTTAAATTCATCTTCTTCCACATTTACAATTTTTATCTTCGGATTCATCTGCGTCGACTCAGTAACTTTAAAATCCTCATCCATTCTATCCTGTACTGCGGCTTTCAGTATTTCACTTTCTTCTCCCGATTCATATCCCAGGATCACAGTTCCATTACTGCCTTTTTTCAGTTTTGTTATTCCCACTGCCATACTCTTTATATCCACCTTCTGTTTTATCTCTCTTTTAGTTGTTTCGCTTTCCTGTTGAACTTTTGGTTTGATGATGATCACCTTTTCCTTTTTTTTTCTTTCACTACGTCGCTGTAGGTTACCCTTGCGGTGCTCGAACCTTCTCCCTGTATCATTATTTTCAGTTCCTCTATCTGTTGTTTCACACCTTCCATTTCTGCACCAATTATCTCTTGGATCATCTTCTTTATTTCATTCTTGCAAGCGATTTCGTCCTTTATTGCTTTCACTGTTTTCATCAGCCAGTCTATTTTTGCGTTACCCGTTATCGATGAACTCATACCTCTGGTTCCTCCCATCGCTCCAGTCGATGCCAATCGATCTCTGCTACTACCTGTTGTCGGCGTCACTGTCTTCAGAAGTTCATATTCTGCATTGAATGTATCCAATGGACCCTTGCACTGTACTAGTTCACGATTCCTATCCATTGTTTTATGCTTATTCACACACCCTGGGTGGTAAAAATGTTTCGGACAATTTTTGCATCGTACTACCTGGCTTTTGATTGCTTTTTTGCAAGCGGAGCACCGATACTCGTCGTAGTCGCCCATATTGTCCATGTTTTGCTGTAGTAGCTGATAAGTTACCGACGCGTACACCTGTACATACCAACCGATAACTATATCACAATCACCGTGATTGCCTGATCAATCCACGTATTACTAATCAAGTGTCACCGTGGCAGCAATAATGGCCGCCCACACCACATTCGTCGAGTGAGAACTTTTGGCGCACGAATATGTTGCTAGCACCGTTAATACGATAGCTACCAAGCCATTCGCTAGATCGAAACATTCACCACACAAAACCGATCACATTGATATAGTTTTCACACTATTATACCACTTCATTCCACTATATAATTATCAGAATTACGGAGCGTCTGACAAACACGTCTGCCTCGTCTAGACAGACAGACAGACAGACAGACAGACAGACAGCAGACAGAGAGACAGACAGACAGACAGACAGAGACAGACAGAGACAGAGATTGATTGATTGATGTTTATTAGCTTTCTCAGCTATTTTATACACAGTGTTACATATTTTTCTTACATCTACATACATCTTACTTCACTGTTGACACAATATACTCCTTTAACATTCGTTTAAACTGTTCTACTTTTTCGCAACCTTTCAGTTCAGTTGGCAATGCATTATATATTTTCACTCCTTCATAGTACATACTCATTTGTGCACTTCTCGTTCTTCTAAGTTGTATTACTATATTTTCCGCTTGCCTTGTTTCCCTACCACTCTTCGTTCCTACTATTTGTAGCCGATTTTTAAATTCTTTTGGCTGTAGATTCTTCACGGCTTTAAAGATAAATGTACAAACGTTATAGTACAATATTTGCCTTATGGACATAAATTGTACCACGCTCAGCATATCTTCTACCTTCGTATAGCGGTTGCATTGTAATATAACCCTCATTGCTCTGTTCTGTGCGATCTGCAGTTTCTTCAACTCTGTTTCACCCATAGCTACTAACAGTGTTGCACAATACTCAAAGTGAGGTGCCATGATTGCTTTATATATCACACATCGCGTATACGCAGATACATAATTCCCCATTCTGTTTAGAAAGCTCGTTTTTTTCCCTATTTTTTTTAACATATACCCACAGTGGTCTTTGAATCGTAGCTTGTCATCAATAATGATACACAAATATTTTATTAACTCTACTTTCTCAAGTTTCGTTCCATCCAAACACTTCAGTACAATATTCCTACTCACGACTTTCCTTAGACTGCTGACAATCATATATTTTGTTTTCTCTACATTCATTTTTAATTTACTTCTTTCCATCCACTTTTCTACTATACTCAATAACATATTCATCTTTCTCTCCACTTCCGCGCTGCTTTTTTCAGGTACATATATCACTGTGTCATCAACAAACATTTTTATTGCACATTCCTCTGGACACAAATTAACTATATCATTTATATATATAATAAACAGCAACGGCCCTAGTACTGACCCCTGCGGTACCCCATATTCGTTGGGAATAACTTCAGACCATTTATCATTGAATCGAACTTGCTGTGTTCTATTTCTTAAGTACGTTTTGAACCACTCTAATACCCTGTCTCTAATTCCATATTGGTATAATTTGTCTAATAATATATCCCTGTCGATTGTCTCAAACGCTCTTTTTAAATCCATGAATATTACTCCTACCATTTTTCCTTCACTAATGTACCCTTTCCATTCATCTACAACAGTTTGAATCGCCGTTTCACACGAATATTGCTTTCTAAATCCTGACTGATGCTCCGTTATGATGTCATTAGTTTCTAAATATTTTTCAATTTGATTTTTTACTACTAATTCGAGCACTTTTTCGTATAATGGCAACATATTAATTGGTCTGTAGTGACTTGCTTTTATGGCTTTGTTTATTTTTGGGATCGGTATAATTGTAGAAGTTTTCCAGCTGTCCGGGCAACATCCCTCCCGTAGGGATCCATTTATTGTTTCCACAAATTCCTCTTTTATTGCACTGAATGCCATTTTTAATATATCACTTGATATTCCTTCTTCTGTTCCCTTCTTTTTCGGGAGTCCCATCACTATCTTCTCCAGATCCTTTATTTCAATATGATTGTAGTTGTCCATTATACTTTTATTGTTCATCCTTATTCCTGATATAATTCTTCTTCGGTTTGGACTTCCAGACGTATCCCGTTGTATTGAATTAACTATATTCTTTACACTTTGCACATAGAACACATTAAATTTATCAGCTATACTACCTCCCATCATGTCATTCAATATCTCAAAATCTATATTCTGTACTTCTCTAGTACCCATTGATTCTCCTTTAATTACTTCTTTTAACGTTTTCCACATTTTTGTCGGATCTTTCTTATTATCGTCTATCATCTTTTCATAATATTCCTTCTTCTTTATCTTATTAATTTAACTACCGCATTCCTTTCTACTTTAAATTGCTGCCAATGCTCCTCCAAACCAGTAGTAATTGCTACTCCGTATGCCTTATCTCTTCTTCTTGCAGCTACTATTATGTCTTCTGAATACCATTTTTTTCCTTCCCATACGCTTGGAATCTTCACTATTTTTCTCGGTGCAAACCTATCTAGAGCACCCACTATGTTATCAACGAGCATCCTTTCTCTTTGGCTTACTTCTACCTCTTGAGCTTGTCTTGTGGTAATGCTTAACATACGTGTAAATTCCTTCACATCAATTGTACTATAGTTTCTTGTTTTATATTCTCTATACTCATTGCTTTCCTTCCTGTTACCTAGTATGACTTTTATCCATGCATGATCCGTTATCTTTGGCTCATGTTCCACCTGCACTTGTGCACACCTATTAGCAAATAATAAATCGATAGTAGTTCGACTGTCTTGCGTTATTCTTGTTGGTTTATTAACGTATTGCTTCATTCCTAGACTCAGCATTCCTGTTATCAACCTCTTTTTGTAGAACGTTTCTACCGTGACATCTATATAAAAATCACCTATTATCAAACAGTCTCCTTTTATTGTTAGTTCCTCAGTTATGTTTTCTATGTGTCTTATAAATTCAGCATCCGACGCACTTGGCGAATGATACACAATTACTATCACTCCTTTATAGTGTTCGTCCTTGACCTCTATTCCAGCACACCAGCAGTTTGATTCTATTTTATTTATTGGTATCATATCATATTTAATATCATCTCTTGTGTATAAGATTGCACCACCTGTATTTCTATTCTCCGCATCACATCTGACTGCACTATAGCCCGGCATATACACTTCTCTGTCACCAATTTCAGCTGTCACTCTGGTCTCTGATAACGCTATGAATGCGGGTTTCATTTTATCCACTATTTGGTATCGTATTTCAACCTTATGTGCTATCAGACTTTGTGCATTTGTATACCATAGCATTTCCTCCTTCAGTAATTGCTAATCGTCCCATCCTGCTCTCCTCTTCTCTTCTCGGATTGCTCTTTTGTACGTTGGGCATTCCCGATCTAATGCAGCATGATCCATGTTTATCTCTAAGTTGTATGCTTGGTTTTTAAACATGCAGTTTATGCACTTGTTTTTCGTCGCTGTACATTTACTCGTTTCGTGATTTCCTGCACATTTATGGCATGTTTCCTCTCTTGTGCAGTTCTTGGCTATATGATAGTAGTCCCAACATTTGTAGCATCGCTTCACATTGACGTGGTTGTAAACCGGACATTTTCTCCATCCTACGCTGATCTTACCTTTGTTCAGTATCTCTTGGTGGGTTCCTTCATCCACTATCATTATTACTGATCCTTCGTGTCTCTCTTCGTTGTTTATTCTTTTGACAATTTTCATCTCCCTTCCTTCCTTTTCTTCCATTGCATTCTGTTTCTTTATTGTTTCAACCAGCTCATCATCCGCCAGCTCTAGTTCGCCCACTTCCATGTTAACGATCTTAATTTTTGGTTTTTGTTGCTTTGTGTCCATAACTTTAAATCCCTCGCCCATTTTCTCTTGTACTATGGTCTTTAGCTTTTCTATTTCTTCTGTCGTTTCACAGCCTAAAATCACAGTTCCATTACTGCCTTTCTTTAACCTTGTTACTCCCACAGCCATGTTTTTTATGTCTATCTTTTCTTTGATCTTCTTTTTCGAGGAAGAGAGAGAGAGAGAGAGAGAGAGCGAGAGAGAGAGAGAGAGAGAGAGAGAGAGAGTAAAATCACCGCGGAAGGAGGGTGTTAGCCGTCAACAGCTGGGATGGTAAGTACATAATTTTATTCATTTTTCCAAGTATGTGGACGCGTTTGCTTCATCTTGCTTTTATCTTTACTCTTCCTTGTTCACCTGAGTACCAATACCATTTCACCTTACCATCTTCACGTTACGGACACTGGTTAAGCACAGTGGGTAACGCAACGGTAGAAAAGTGGGGTAGTAGAGGTAGCCGCGTGGTGGGGGAAGAAGTGGGGATAAGAACGGGATACAGCAAAGGCACATACTACTCATATTACTTCAAAAAATTCCTACTGTTGTTCGTAATGTCAACACTTATGAAATCTTATCGACTCTGCACTACTACAATTTCTTTGTAGAAGTGAAACCGAGTAATAGCAAAACTCAGCGCTTTGATATTACCGGTGTGTTTTCACTATTAATATTGAGTCTGGGAAAAAGTTCGTGGCGTTTTTTTGGTAAAATCCAACTGGTTTTCTTATAGTGTGAAAATTAATTTATTGAAACCAAATATTCTCCATTATTATCGACAATGTTTCGCCATTTTTCGGGTAGAGCCATGATGCCATCGGTGAAGAACTTCTGTGGTTTCTGGTTGAAAAACTTAATCAAGTGGTTTTCACAGCCTTTTTTTGAGAGCAGCTTAATTCGATTGAGAGAGTTCTGCAGAGATCGGAATAAGTGATAGTCAGAGGGTGCTATGTCTGAACTATACGGTGGATGCATCAAACATTTCCAACCAAACTCTCGCAATTTTTGACGGGTCATCAAACAAGTGTGTGGTCGGGCGTTTTCATGATGGAAGACAACACCTTTCCTATTAATCGATTCGGGCCGTTTTCTTTCAATTGCTTGGCGTAATCTCTCTAATTTTCCACAGTAGAGTTGAGAATCAATCGTCTGACCGACTGGAAGTAGCTCATGGTTGACGATTGCCTTCCAGTCCCACAACACACACAGCATCACCTTTTTCGCCATCAATTCTGGCTTCAAGAACGCTTGTAACTGCTCACCATCGCTTGTCCATGATCTTTGACGCCTCTAATTATCGGACGTGATCCATTTTTCATCACCGGTTATGACACGTTTCAGAAATGGCTCGATTGCATTGCGTTACAGCAGCGCGTCGCAGATGTTAATTCGGTCTATCATGTTTTTCGCGCTCAACTAATGAGGAACCCATACATCGAGCTTCTTTTTGTAGCCAGCTTTGTGTAAATGGTTTAAAACAGTTTTGTGGTCAATGCCTAGCTCCATACCAATATCGACACTGCTGATATGCTTATCTTGCTGGACTTTTTCAAGAATGTCATCAGCTTTTTCAGTGATTGGACGACCAGAGCGTGACTCATCTTTCACATGCAAATTACCAGGACGAAAGCGAGCAAACTATTTCCACGCAGCAGATTCTGATAAAGTACCTTCAACGTACACAGCACAATTTTTTTCACAAGCCTGCGCAGCGTTTTTCCTTTTGTCGTAATAATATTGCAAAATATAGCGCAATTCTTCATTACTTCTCTCCATTTTCAAACGCAAACAACTTTCCAACCACTGCACCAATTTCGATGTTTATACACTCAAAGTAACGCTCGAAGTGTCACCTTTGCGACGAGCGTCTAGTGGTGACGCTGCGATAGTGTTTCCTGCCTTATTTGCAATTGATGCCATCTATCGGGAAAAACGCCACGAAGTTTTTCCCAGACCTAATATACCGGTGCATTAAATTGGTTAAATGCATTCACAGAAATTCATAGTAACGTAGAGGTTAATTTCAAACATATTTGATGATTAACTATAGATTGTAAAAATGCTTTAGGCTGTGCTTTTGCAAAAAATGTCATGAATGGGTAAGTCTTTCCATTAAAGGCACAACTTTCGTTAAACAACCAATAATTTTATTTTACCTTTAATAAGGTAGAGTTCAACTAACAATATGCATTGTGAACATTTTATAATTTATGATTTACGAGGTGTGTTATAATAAAAAGTAACGGGAATTTTGTAATTTCACGTGTTGTATTAGTCCCATTCGCACGATTTTTTCGTTGTTGAGTTGGTAAACTTGTCTGAAAAGTTGCTGTACTGTGTTAGGAATATGGGATATTTAGTCAATTGTCATCTGTCACATGTGTTCCGGTAGGATCGGCGATTTTGAAATTAGATCACAGAATTTGTTTTAAATCTTGCTATAAGAATAGCATAAAGTGCAGCAAAGTTTTGGAAATGTTAAATGTTGCTTTTGGTTAGTCTACTATGAATAGAAGAAGGGTTTACAAGTGGTATGAGCGTCTCGAAGATAGCAGTGAAGACACATCACAAAACGATGAAAACGTGGAAAAAGTGAACGAAATGATTATGAAGGATCGCCGAATCACAGTCAGAGAAGTATCTGATTATGTTGGCATATTATTTGCTCATGTCTTGAATTTTGTTCGGAGGTGTTGTGTATGAAAGTTGTGGCAGCAATATTTGTTCCAAAATTGTTGAATTTCGAACAAAAACAGCGGTGAATGAAAGTAGCCCAGGAGTCGCTAAATGTCAACAACGACGCAGAACTACTGAAACCTGTCATAACAGGTGATGAAACATGGATTTACGGATATGACTTCGAAACTAAGTCTCAAACGTCCCAGTGGAGGCATTCTGGATCGCCGAGAACGAAAAATGCTCGACACGTGCGGTCGATTGTGAAGGTTATGCTCACTGTGTTCTTCGATTTTAACGGCATAGTGCACCATGAGTTCTTGCCACAAGGTCAAACGGTCAATAAGGAGTACTACTTATATTCAACACCGTTTGCGTGAAGTAATCCGAAAAAAACGTCCGGATTGGTGGCGGAACAATTCATCGCTTTTGCACCACGACAATGCACCTGTTCACACTTCTTTGCTTGTTCATGATTTTTTGGCCAAAAACAACATTGTAATGACGCCCCAGCCTCCATATTCGCCACACATGGCTCCATGTGACTTTTTTCTGTTCCCAAAAATGAAGAGATATTTAAAGGGCGGTCGTTTGGCAAGCATAGATGAGATTAAAAACCCATCGCTGAGAGAGATAAAAGCTATCCCAAAGAACGAGTTCCTTAAGTGTTTCGGGAACTAAAAAAAACGCCGGCATAAGTGTATAATATCTACTGGGGACTATTTGGAAGGGAATAACATTGTGTTCACGAATTTCCGTTACTTTTTTACCACACCTCGTATGTCGTGAACACATGTAATTGTTTTCAGAATACCAGGGGTACAAGTATGAAATGCGGATTTTTTTGTTAATAAAACATGTTAAATTCGGAATAATGATAAGAAGTGCTTTATTCGAAGTATGCTCCATCGCTTGTTATACATTTTTCCCATCTTCGTATGAACCAAAGCACTGCTCAGCAAGTGCGTGACCCATTGATGTAAGCAAGTGATAATCGGAAGGAGCCAAGTCTGGTGAGTAAGCCGCATGGGGTAGAACTTCCTAGCTGAGTGCTTCTGGTCTTCTGAATCATTTCCATCTCTCGTAGCCGATTGAAAACAGCTTGTTGACTAACGCCCAATTGCTCGGCGAGTTATTTTTGTGTTTGCGAATCATTTTCGTCCAACAATACTTGCAATTCCACATCTTCGTATTTTTTTGGCGGCTTTCCACGTTCCTTGTCTGCAACATTAAAGTTATCACTTTTGAAACGCCAAAACCATCATTCACGTGTATCTTGCGATGGACCAGAATCACCATAAGCTTCTCGAAGTAATCGGTATGATTCAGCAGCAGTTTTCTTCAAATGAAAACAAAAAATTAATGCTGCCCGCGAATGCTCTTTTGTTCGGTATAAATTTCGACATATTGAATACAACAACACAACACTATGCACACACTTTTCCAATTTATCACTCATGCGCGTCTGACACTTGTTGATGACACAACAAAATGGCGCAGTGTCAAATCTTTATAGCACACACTGCATTCGTTCGCTATCTGTTGTCTGAAACCTCATTTCATACTTGTACACCTAGTAAAACTATATGGTAAATGGACCATTCTCTCGAGTTATGGCAATGTTGAGTATGGCAAAGATGGACTGCTTTTAAAAGTATAATATAATATAATACGATCACATAGTTTACTGTAAACCTAAACCATCCTAGAAAGTTGGTGTATCACGATATTAATCGAAATGTCCCAAGCATCTTCCAAGTGTTCTTATAGTTTAATTCGTGCTGTGAATAGTCGCGGTCTGACACTACGACCGGGAGTGGTTGCCACTGAAGTCCTTGGAAACACGTTCAGTTTAGTGTAAAATCTGTCAAAATAAGACAGGTGCTGTAGCACCTCAATCTTTTTAACTCTATATAAGGGCGCAGTGGCGAAGACGACTTTGCAGTGCTAAAGTCATGTCCATTCCGCTACGGGTGATTGTAGCGTTCCCAAATGGCAAAGCGTGTGATGTCCTTCGTGGGTGGTACAGTTTAGATAAATGAAAACAGCAGTAGAATTCAATCCATATACTGTTGAAACATGGTCGCGTTAGAGAGGTTTGGGCTGAAATAGATGAGGGCGAATCCTTACAGCGACGAACGAATATATAAACTAGTGGTCGTATAATTTCAAAAAATTCGATTTTTGGAATTTTTGAATTGCCTTAGGCTGGTAAGAATCCCTAACGGAACAAAGATCAAATCCATAACAGTCACGATTGAAGCTCTCTCATCGGGAAGCGTTCGATATCTATTACTACTACCGCAGTAACTAACCGCCTATAGTAAGCAAAGCGATTAGTCAAACTTACCGCGACTTACCGGCAAGGCGATTGGCCGAATGATTGAAGAAAAATTCTCGATATGTGTGGTATGCCGAGACTGTGATTGGCAGTGGACGAAACATAAAGATAGGCCAGTACGCAATCGATTTCGAAAAACTGAAAAATTATCGAATTTGTCAAATATATAATACTATGCAACATATCTTCGATGTGCCAAACAACTTTGAGGAATGAAGACGACTCATTTATTTGATTCTAAGTGGAGTATTTTGAGCTAATGCATTTAAGTGCAATATAAACTTCATTTAGAATGCTCTAACTTCATTAATACGACAGTATAAACCTCTCAAAATATGGCTAAAGTGAGTTGACTGGAGTAAGAGTCTTGACGCGTGTTCCCGTCGATCGGTAAGGTAAGGTAAAAATATTTGTCTCCGTACCCAGTTTTGTTACTTTTTTATTCTTCTCAATTTGAGTTTAGGTGATGCGGTACACTGGCTGATTTGTCATGGTTGAGCGAGAGACCGATAGAAATAGTACATCACGCTAAGGCGATGTGGTACAAAGTGATGTGAAGGTTCCAGGAAGAAAAGCCGCCTGACGACGTGCTGGATCCCTGCGGTCATAGGCACTCCATACTACCTGCAATGTCCTAAAATATAGACGTTAGAAACTCGAATTATACTGGCATGGCGTGTCGGTGTCACGACACATTTTTATTGCAAAGGGTAATCTGAAATCCTCTGTCATGGCTGATTTGTTGGACGAATTTCAGATTTGAACATAGATTGATGTGGAGCAGGCTGACCAATAATTACTTTTTTAATGTTTGCTTACACGAATTTATGGTTGGTCGTTTGTTGATCATTGTTAACTAATTACCAGTTAGCCAACTATACAATATAGTGGTTTTCGGCTCGCTGAATACGAATCTATTAATAAACATTTTTTTTATCAAATGGACAACTTGCTGCGGGTGTATCGAAGATGTTGTGTCGGCGTCTACCTTGTATGCCGCGACACAACATCCCTCCCCCCTTAAAAGGAAAAATTTTTCTAAAAATTTTCACTTCAGTTGGTTTTCCGTTTACATATAATGTTTTTTCGTTTGTCAATGTCGTTCGGATCGAGAAAGTCGTTCTCGATTGGGGGGACGATTGCATAACCTGGCCAGCTCGGTTCACAGTCGTTTCTCTGGCTGTTGTCGTCCGAGTGGCTCGAGGTTGATGATTACCTTGGCTGCTGCCGGGGTTGTTGCCTCACTAGTTCTCGGTGGTGTTCTATTTCTTTTGTACCTGTAACATTTAAGCAGAACGTAGCCAACCAAGGCTATTGGTGCTATAGCGCCCAAGGAGTAGAAGCTCAGGTTGTGGATGTGTAGCATCCCGTCTCCAGCGGTGTCGAGGGTTTCCCTGATGTGGTCGGCTTGAGCTCCGAGCTTCCGAAGCTCTTCGGGGTCTCGCAGCACGCTTTGTAGTGGGACAGTCCTCTCAGTCTGCGTCGGGGGCGCCTGGGCTTCGATCTCCGTTAATGTCAGATTAAATGATGGAAGGTAGTTTTCCCTTATGATCTGCGATGTTCACCCGATGGTTCGGATACTGAAATCTCGGGCGGTTACTACACATACGCCTACTAAAGCCAGTATTCCCGAGTTGTTCAACATTTCATATTGAGTGGGATTTTTTCCGCAATTTATTCCCATGGGTTCGGGGGTTGGCGCGACGTATAGCCATCGCCCTTGCTGTTGCATTGGGACGATAAGGGGATGGGTGAGTCAGATAACCCTTTTCGCGCATTTTTTTCCGTTATCTGTGTTCATTTTAGCGTAGATAAGGACTTCGCAGGGCGCGTCGTTCATAATTGGAATTGTTGGAAACGTGGGTGGGCAGATGTACGATTTGCCTAGTGCCTTACAAATTTGTATGTCGTCGGATGCCATCCTTAAATATTTGCGGTTCTCGGCATCTATTACTAAGCGGTTCTCAGTCGCGTCTATGTAATAGTGTCTGCCGTTGTCAGCACGCAATGGTATAGGATATACTTTTTGTATACTATACCGTTGCTGCCCGATCAGCGGTATATCCAGCACGAGCACTACCGCGTTACCTTCGCTGTAGTCTCTGGTATCGGCCAGTCGCATAAGTGTTGGCACTTTTTTCATGAATATTAATATTATCTTGAAATATTGAAATATTTTGGCATAGTTCACTGTCATTTGCAGAAATCGAATTACCTATTAACATGTGTATATCAAGCGAATAGAGTGTGCACGTTGACTTATTTTTTCCAAAATTAAGTATGCTCCTAGAGGCTTCATTTCTTCAATTTACTCTATATATTTTTTTTACACTCTACGCTGAACACTATCCTGTGTCAGTATTAATATGCTATATATTTTTCGAGGTGCTTTTCTGGCACGGTCACAGTATTCCGTCCCCTTTGGATTGCGTAATGAAAGTGCAATTTCTTTTATTGGAGCTCCCTACCCTGCGTCCTGAGGGGCTCCTTCCCACATTTATTTTCTAGCTAATATTTAGTTTTAACTAGCTATAAGTATTCGAATTTCCTGAGCTATTAGTGCTCTGTACTATTTCGTGAGGTCCCGTCCACTTCGGGGTCAGCTTGGCTGACCGCCCCCTGCGCACCGTCTCATCTCGGAGGAGTGCTCATTCGCCGACGCGGTACTCCTGTTCCTGCGCATTGTGGTCATGTGCTTTCTTTGACTGATTTTTCGCGCCTTCTAGGTTGTCGCGCGCTACAGTCCATGCGGCGCGTAGTCTCTCTCGTAGTTCTTGGACATAATCATCATAAACATAGGTGCTACGGGGCTCCAGTTTCATGTCGGTCGGCAACTCAGACTCGCGTCCGTACACCAACACGTAGGGTGATAGTCCGGTCCCCGTATGCGGAGTGGTGTTGTACGTAAACATTGCGTACGGCAGCCACTCGTCCCAGTCTCCTTGATCTTCTCTTATGTGATTTTTAAGGCCGTGTTTTTGTAGGCCGTTGTCTGGATTTTCTTGATTCGCAGCAGTCGACACATCTCTTTGAAGGTCGAGCTGAGGAAGTTCGTGCCTTAATCTGATAATATGATTTCCGGTGCTCCGTGCCGGCAAATTAATTCTTCAACGAGTGCTCTAGCGACTGTCGAAGCCTCTTGGTTCGGCAGTGATATCGCTGCACTGTATTTTGTGAGCGCGTCCTGGATAGCAAGTATATTATTTTTCCAGATGCGCTTCCTGGTAGCGGTCCTACGATTTCGACCGCTACTTTCTCAAAGGACCTCGATGGGGTGTCGGTTACCACGATCGGCACTCGTTCCTTTTTCCTGATTTTGTTCTTTTGGCAGGATTCACAGGACGATATGTAATTTTCCTAATCCCTTCTCAGGCCGGGCCAGTCGTAATTATTTTCTGGCGGTCATCGGCAGAAGGAGTGGCTACGTCACTGCGGCAGTCGCTATACTTTTTTATAACGCTGTCTTCGTCCGCGATGCAGGAAGTTCGTGAGTTACGGGCCCCGCCGTGCCTCGCTTCCTCAGCGGGCCGTTGCGGTGCTCTGTCCGCAGTTTCGTCGCTCGGTGTGCCCACCGGTAGCTCCGCCGTTGGGTCGGTCTCTGTCTCGAGCTGCCTTGCAATGTTTGCTTTTCGCGGCCTTCCGCGCTTCGCGGGTCCGCCATGCTGTGCTGGGCTCGCTCCGTCTTTGTCAGCGACGGTCGTAGTCTTACCAGTACCTTGCATATGTAGCTTGCGTGGTCTGCCCCTTCCCCGAACGCACGGCTTCTCAGCGGGGCTGTGGGGTTCAGTAGAGCGATCTGCACGCTGCGGATCTCTCTATCTTCTTCTGGCGCATTGGCCAGCGCGGCCTCTCTCTCTGCCGCGTTGCTGGGCTGGCCTGGGGTATTCTCGGCTCTCCGCTTTGTGCGGCCGTCCATACCCGGGCGCATGCTGTCCTTTTCTTTCTCGTGGGCGAGCTCGATCTCTCGCTCCGACGAGCTACCACGGCTGTAAGGGGTGTCTTCGGCCCTCCGCTTTGTGCGGTCATTCGTTGTGCCGAGTTGCCCCGTCGTACTGTTTTCTTCCGACCCACAGACTACGTTCTTTGCTCTCGCTTGGGCCCTCGTAGTAAAGAATATACGACTTAGCGCATCTGCATTTATAAAGGGTGATTTTTTAAGAGCTTGAGAACTTTTTTTAAAAAAAAAACGCATAAAATTTGCAAAATCTCATCGGTTCTTTATTTGAAACGTTAGATTGGTCCATGACATTTACTGTTTGAAGATAATTTCATTTAAATGTTGACCGCGAATGGGCCCTAGAAAAGTTGGCAGAAAATCCGCTTTTTTATCGACAAATTTTGTTCAGCGATGAGGCTCATTTCTGGTTGAATGGCTACGTAAATAGGCAAAATTGCCGCATTTGGAGTGAAGAGCAACCAGAAGCCGTTCAAGAACTGCCCATGCATCCCGAAAAATGCACTGTTTGGTGTGGTTTGTACGCTGGTGGAATCATTGGACCGTATTTTTTCAAAGATGCTGTTGGACGCAACGTTACGGTGAATGGCGATCGCTATCGTTCGATGCTAACAAACTTTTTGTTGCCAAAAATGGAAGAACTGAACTTAGTTGACATGTGGTTTCAACAAGATGGCGCTACATGCCACACAGCTCGCGATTCTATGGCCATTTTGAGCGAAAACTTCGGAGAACAATTCATCTCAAGAAATGGCCCGGTAAGTTGGCCACCAAGATCATGCGATTTGACGCCTTTAGACTATTTTTTGTGGGGCTACGTCAAGTCTAAAGTCTACAGAAATAAGCCAGCAACTATTCCAGTTTTGGAAGACAACATTTCCGAAGAAATTCGGGCTATTCCGGCCGAAATGCTCGAAAAAGTTGCCCAAAATTGGACTTTCCGAATGGACCACCTAAGACGCAGCCGCGGTCAACATTTAAATGAAATTATCTTCAAAAAGTAAATGTCATGGACCAATCTAACGTTTCAAATAAAGAACCGATGAGATTTTGCAAATTTTATGCGTTTTTTTTTTAAAAAAAGTTCTCAAGCTCTTAAAAAATCACCCTTTATTACGCTTTCCTACCTTATATTCGACGTTAAACTCATGTTCCGCCAGTTCTTATTTTCTAACGCATTAGTCTCGAACCTGGGCCCTTACCTCCGAACAGCCAGGTGAGCGGTTGGTGGTCTGTTACTACTGTGAAACGAGTACCATAAATATATGGCCGGAATGGAGCGAGAGCCTAAACTATCGCGAGTAGCTCTTACTCCGTGTTTTCCTATGTCGTCGAGGTACACATAGCATTTGACGCCCTGTAGTCCTGCTAACGCGGAGTTCATTAGCCGCTGGAAAGTCGTCGGACCGTTCTTCAATCTGAATGGACTCAAAATGACCCTGCGGAGTGGAAAATGCCGTTTTTTCTTTGTCTTGCTCCGCCATCAGGATTTGGTGAAATCCAGAGACGAGATCCAAAGTCGTATAATATCGGGTCCGCCCCTACTGGTCCAATATTTCGGTGATATTGGGCAGTGGGTACGAGTCTCCGATGGTGGCTTCGTTCAACTTCCGAAAGTCCACCACTACGCGCATTTTCTTCACTCCGGCGGCATCGGGTTTCTTAGCCACGACCATCAGCGGCGCGTTCCATTGACTCCTGCTGGACTGGACTATTCCTTCCGCTAGCATTTTGTCTGTCGGCATCTCCACTTCTCTTTCTCGTGGACGAGTTTTGCCTCTCGCTTCGACGAGTTAAAGTGGTTGCCTTGGATATCTTTGACTCTCCGCTTTGTGCGGCTGTTCGTCTACCCGATTGCGCTATCTTTCTCTTTCTTATGGGACTTTCTTTCCTGTCCCATTTGGGCTCGTGTGGTCACGTATGTGCGACTCAGAGCGTCTGCATCAGTATTTCCTTTTCCGGCTTTCTGCATTTTACCGGACTCATGTCCCGATTTTACGTTCTTCCCAAGCAAGGGTTGCAATCCTAGGTCCTTCGATCCGACCTTAAAGGGTGCGCGATACTGCACCTCGTGCGTGCGCTGTTGCTTGTTCCCTCGTAGTTAGAATACACCGTTGTATTCGCACAATATTCCTGCGGGAGCTGCTTGCTTTTTACTGCAGGGGGGCACCAAGTTGGGCTTCCGTTGTTGCTGCGCAAAGCGTTTGGCTCTCTTCCCCGTGCTCTCTGAGCTTTCGCGTAGTATCTCGACCTGTCGGCTACGTACGGCCATCGCTATCTCCGACGGCTCCAGTGTCGCCGTCGGTTGTTGCACTTCCCCGTCGTGTTTAGTTTAATCTCGTTTAATCTCGCTACTTTGCCTCGGCTGATTCCGCTCCTTATAGGTAGCCTGACAAATTTATTTTCCTTGGCGGCATCCATGTTAGACCCGTTTCCGGAAGGAAGATTGATCTTTGCAAGCAGGCCTATGTACTTGCATGTGGCGGCAGTTCTACTGCGTGGTGACGAATATGTCCTCTTCGTGCCGTCCCGTAGCGGCATGCAGTGCTCATACAATTTGAGCATCTCGCCATGCAGGATATCCGTTTTATGCTGCTTGATAAAGTCCATGCCTAGTAGTCCGTTGACCGTCAACAGCACATTGTTCGGAACGATGTAGAATCAATGCTCTACATTTAAAGCCGGTGTCTCGAGCACAATTTTAGCTATCCCGAGGGGGGTGAATTTTTCGCCCGCTACCCCCTGCAGTTATACAGTGCAGTCGCTCACCAGGGTCTTTGGTTTGAGACAGCCTTCCTTGATTATGCTGCACTGCGCTCTGGTGTCCGCTTTGAGGGTGAGTACCCCGGTCGTGGCAAACGGTGCATCGATATCGAAGTCGCTGGCGGTGGCACTCGACGCCGGCATCGTTTCTTCTGCTTGCACGCAGGTCTCTGCTGGACAGTTAGCGTATTCAATCTCAGTGCGCCTAGCGTGTTCACGCCTGCAGTAGCTGGATCTGGCCCCGCGGATACAGTATTTCTTGCATCTTTGTGGCCTGCATTTCTTCCCTGTCGGGGCGACTGCGTCGGCTCGCGTTTATTCTGCGACAGTCTCTTCCGGCAGTCCTTCCACATGTGGCCTTTCTTCTGGCAGTAATTGCAGGTTATTTCCACGTTGTGGATTAACTTGTTTTCACTGGGCACTGGTAGGCTTACTCGTCCCGTATACCAGGTGCAATCTCGAGCCATGTGTCCAGTTTTTCCGCAGGTGAAACAATTTTCTCCCTGCCGAGGTGATGCGCCTTAGGACCTTCTGGGATGGCTTAATACTCCACCTACCCCTCCCTTTGGCTGCACCATATTCGTGATCTCGATGGCTCCCGTAACGGACTCGTGGACGGTGGCGTAATTAGGTGATCTCACCAGGATCTGGGTCTGCCCATGCAGTCCATTCTCGAAGTTGGCCTGTGCGCTCTTCCGTGTTATCTTTTCCACGATGCGCATCTCCAACATCGTGGTGGCTTCCTCGCACAGCTTTTTTATTATATCGACGATGATACGCTCGGTCCTTGCGGCGTATACCGCGATGTCCTCTCCCTGGCCCTGCTGGAGGGAGTTGAATTCTAATTGTAGCGCGGGCAACGACTTCCGCTTCCCGTACAGGGCCTCCAGCTTGGTTTTGAGCTGTGCTACCGAGTGGATAACTTTATGCTTCATTTCTCTGGACGCCCTACCCTCGACCTTGCTGCTGAGCACCAGTTCTAACAGGATGTCTTGATCCCGGGGCGCTACTCTCTTGAACACAGTCTCGCATGATCGTAAGAAGGCGTCTAGTTTGTCAGCGTTGCTTCCGTCGAAATGCTTGATATTTTTTAGCGTTAGTCCGAGATCGAGCGTCCTACTCAGTATTTCTGGTACCCTCTGTTGTTCCCTTTGGAACACGGGATCCGCAGGGGGATATTCTGATTCCTCAAACCTTCACTTAACTTCAGCAGATCCCACCGCTGCCACCAAATGTTATGCCAGTACCGCGTAATTGGATTATTCGGTATTCGGTATAATATTAAAAGTTATTATTTTTTGGGATCGTTTGCCGATAAGGAGATGAATCTCGAGTAAAAGATGAAAATGCGAATTTATATAAAAGGAAGTATTTATTATAGGCAACGGTAACTTTCCGTTGTCTATTTAATTGTCAAAGTAAGAAGTACAATAATACGTTGTTTCGAGTATTTCACAAGGAACCATTCTCTGTTGAGTCTAAATTAATGCTGATTTTAGTAGAGCAGTTAGCAACTGCGTTTGCTAAAATCCCTTAGTTGGCAGCTTTAGCTTTAGCCAATCGTAAATTGCCTAGCGAGTCGCCTCATGCTGAGTCGGTGTCTACCTCGCATCCTGTCTTGAACGAATTCTATATTTTAGAATTCTGTATCTAGCTGTGTCGGCGTCTACCTTGTATGCCGCGACATAACAAAGATGTTGTAGAGTTGTGGGGCGAATATGGCGAATATGATATTTACGAAAAAGATGGACACGTATGATATATGGCAGAGAATTTATTTCAATATGTACACAGTATACCAGATCTATAAATATGAAAACGGAATTTTTGTATAGAAAATACACCTTTATTGTATGAAAATGATAAAAAATATTTTATTCGAAGTATTGCCCATCGCTAGCTATACATTTTTCCCACCTGTCTGACAATTTGTGGATGCCACGCCAAAAAAACTGTTGCTCTTTTGAGGCAAACCAGTCATCGAGCCATTTTCGTACATTTTCGTAAGAAGTAAAGCGCTGCTCAGCAAGTGCGTGTCCCATCGATACAAATAAGTAGTAATTGGATGTAGCCAAGTCTGGTGAGTAAGCCGCATGCGAAAGGATTTCCCAACTGAACGCCTCAATCGTTTCCTTGACCAGTTTTGCTGTGTGTGATGGTGCATTATCATGAAGCAAAATCACTTTGTGTTGCCTTTTTTGATATTCTGGTCGTTTTACACGCAAAGCTTGATTCAAATCGATCATTTATTGTCGGTAGCGTTCAGTATCAACGGTTTCGCCAGGTTTTAGCAGCTCATAATAGATCACACCCTTCTGAACCCTCCAAACACAGAGCATTGTCTTCCGTCCATAGCGATTTGGCCTTGCAGTCGATGTCGATGGTTCGCCTGGAGTTACCCATGATCTCTTACGCTTAAGATTCTCAAAATGTATCCACTTTTCATCGCCAGTTACAATTCGATAGAGAAATGACTTTCTTTTGTACCTGGTCAGCAGCATTTCGAAAGTGGTTTTTCGGTTTTCCTGCTGTCTTTCATTCAGTTCATGTGGAACCCATTTTCACATCTTCTGGATCTTTCCCATGGCTTTCAAACGTATGGAGACGGCTTCTTGTGTCACATTTAATTGATCCGCGAGTTGTTGTTGCGTTTGAGCGTCATCCTGATCCAACAATGCTTGCAATTCGCTGTCTTCAAACTTTTTCGGGATCTTCCACGTTCTTCTTTTCTCGCGTCAAAATCGCCACTTTTAAATTTTATAAACCATTCAAAGCACTGTGATTTACCAAGAGCATGCTCACCGTAAGCTTCGACAAGCATTCGATGCGATTCTGCAGCAGTTTTTCAATTGGTAACTGTTGGATAATCAGCTGGCGCACGGCGATCGATATTCGCCGTGCGTCGACCTGTTGCTGTGCTCAAGCACACGTCGTTCGCTTGAGCCGAAGATAGCCGAGGCAGGGCTTCGCGAAGCCGAGGATGTGCCTCATTGGCACGCCGCGTCGAGCGAGAGGATGTCTCTCTCGCTTGACTTCGGTTTCGCTCACCGGCTATCTCGCTCAACTGACTTCAGCGCTCAACGTTCATTTCATATTCCGCAGCCATATTGAAAATTCAGTCACTTTTGCTACGACATCGAGGAACAGCGCACTACTTTCTTGGACTTTTCTCGTTGGCTTTTCGCTTTGGACGCTCTCATCACACTCAACAGGACTCAAAGTCAGGTACGAGTACGTTGCTATAATTTACCGCAAATTCAATGGTAACGAGGAGTTGCATGCTCATCGGTACATCTACATTTTTGGCCTCACTTTTTGGCGGCATTGCAGCACATGTCAAGCCACATTTTTCTCACCATAATTTGCCGGTATAATTAATATAATTATGCAGGTGTACAATATTCACTGTACTTTTCCCCAGAATATCTGCTGGAAGAGTACAGCGGCTATACACTGCTCATTTTGTGCATCCTCACTATGTGTTGTGTAGTGCTACGCAGTTCTGCCTGCGTAGCTGGTCTCATACGTATAGAGTACTCAAGCAATTTTTATTGCAAGTGCTCTCATTTGTTCACAGCAACCTCTCTGCATTAAACTGCAGAGAGCTTGCTGTGAATTAAACTACCATCTTACGCACTCATACATCTCACTGCGTTGCATGCTCCGCAGCACTGGCTGCGGTGCGTACAACGTTCTCAGTACTCAAAGCACACAATTAATATAATTGTGTGCTGGCTCTCAGCTCAGACAATCAAATCCAGTTTACTTATTTAAATACAATTGTTTATTCTCAGTTTTTTGGTGCATTTATTTATATTATTTTGTATTTTTTCTAAATTTGATTTTTCCTGTATTTATTTTCACTTTTAGTGTTTGCTCAAGATTATATGATTTGTTTGTAGTTATGCGGTAGGTGCAATAAACCACTTTCTCTAATTTAACATCTATGTGTCTGGTTTATTCTCACCCTGTCATCGAGTGAAGCTTCATTAGTTTCAATATATTTCAGATCTGTCAAATACCATCACCAGGCGGATTCTCAAACAGTAACAGAAAATCAATGCTGTCCGCAAATTGTAGTTTCCAGGCACAAAATTCGACATGTTCAACGCTATTACAAACTATGCTGTTGTATGAAACTTGTATTGTTGTGAGTTGAAAATCTTTGTCAGAGATGTCAACAAGGAAATGGCGCCAATGACGCGGTTTGACGGTAACTACATTGACAACTAGGGCCATCTATAGGCAAATTCCGGTTTCATATTTATAGACCTAGTATTAATCGGAATCGGAATAGTCGCTATTTCGATTTGTATCCAAATTCGTCAATTTTTTCAAACATTTTCTTTAAAGTTGAAATGTATGGGTCTGATGATACCAACTGCCGGCTGAGAACGTCTTCTATCGTCTTTTGATGGGAGCATTGGCGTGAAAACCCTCTCGATATTTTTAAATATTTTTACTCCAAGCTTCTTGAGGGGGCCCGTGAATCAACAGTTTGTAGACTGTAGTCGGCATTTTGTACCACGTTTTCAGTGTATTCTTTATAGCTTTCTAAGAAAAAGCCTGTAGTATTACATGGAATTGTCTAATAATCATCTTGTTTGAAACCATTATTGAGCCACCCTAGCATTTTGAAACAAGCGCCGAGCCTTATTTCCATCATTAGTGTTCCCATAACCTGATTTGCGTCGTTCAACAGTGATACCCAATTCTAACTTTAAATCCTGTTGTACATCTGCTTTCTGTTAAGCATCCGACTCCTTCTTTTTTTTGCTGCGTACCTGCCATTCATCCCGAAACATAAATTTGATTCATTAACTTCCTTTTTGTCTACTACTTTTATCATAGATACAAGCGGTGCAATTTAATCCTCGATATGTTGCATTTCATTCACAGTACATTTGGTGTTTTTGTGGATGAATCGTAGCATGTGTGAATTTTACCATATGACCTGAGCGGTCTCTTTTTGAGTTTCACTTTCGACTCATGTGAGTAACAAAGCTCCGAGTGATGTTAAAAATAGATTTTTATCTGAATTATTTTTTTCACTGAACTTTTGTTGATATTCACTTTGCCGGGAACTCCCATCACACCGCCACTTTCAGATCACGTTAATCTTTATTGAGATCTGCGCATTAACGTTTCTATAACTTCTGTTTAAGTTAACACAAGACGTTTGAACGTGTGATCTAACAGATCCTGCAATTTGATTTCTGCACTTGCCTCTGTGTTACGTCCTAGATTTTGATAACGGAATTTTGCCGAACAGTTGCTATCTCAATGAACCTCGCTTAAACCGGAATTCACCGATAGGGATGAGATTCCTTCTCTGTAACTGATTTAGAACAGTTGCTATCTCAATGAACCTCGCTTTAACCGGAATTCACCGGTAGGGATGAGACTTCTTCTTTATAACTGATGTTTGGATCATTTCGTGTTTATATTTTCTATTAAAAGAATTTTAATTATTATCTCACCAGTCGTTGTGTTCTCGGATGTACAATGGGGTTGGCTGCATGAGTGGTAAAGGCGTAGCGGGCTGATTACCTAGTTGATCGTGATCACGGGTATACCAGCTGAGACTTCGCCAAGTATGAGTAGATCCTTGAAATCCGGGGTGTCCGTATATTTGGCTGGCCTCTTGGGGTTCCAATGGAAGATGACTGCCTCCCTGCCGTTAATTCGCTGGTAGGTACCGTTGTAAGATCCGTCGGAAATAATTCGCGGCAATGAACGTACGTTGGTAATCTTGATATTTTCGAGAAAACTGTCCACCATTTCGTTCTCCACTGCGGCGATAGCATCTTTACTTTATCGTATCCCAAAACCATGAAAGGAATTATCTGCATTCGTGAAATCGACTGAAGAACAATTTATACTAGCAGTGATCTTCTTAAATATCGCGAAAAAATGGCGCATGGTCTTTTTACGAACTCCTCTATGTTTACTCATGAGTTAGGAAAGGAAGAAATGAGAGGTCGAGGTAGGAATATGAACGCTTTCACGCTGGTGTAAGCGCAATGGCGAGTTTCGTAAATAGCTAGCTTATGAATGTAACAGTAGGAGTAGCAAGTGCCACTGGAGACGCAATGATACTATAGTATTGAGTGAATGTTGAGCAACTTTAGTGGTTGCTGCAGGGAATTTCTGGATAAACGTAGTACAGGCGTATGTCGTTAAATAGTGTGTCATTGAATGAACTCCCCTATGAGTTTAAAGGGAAAAATATATTTGAACAGGATAGGTCCCGAAATAAATCTTACACTTCGATCATGTTTTGGAACAATTATAAAAATTTGCACTTAAATGTTTTACACAGTAAATTAAAATCTTAAAAATTAATATAAAAACCGTGCCGTACTCTTGTTAACTATTCCTGTAGCCGCCTCGAAGTTTAATTATTATATTACGAGAGTACGAGCAACACGAGTACACTAAGATGTCAATTCATATATATATATACCAGGTCTATAAATATGAAACCGGAATTTGCCCATAGATGGCCCTAGCTGTCAATGTAGTTACCGTCAAACCGCGTCATTGGCACCATTTCCTTGTTGACATCTCTGACAAAGATTTTCAACTCACAACAATACAAGTTTTATACAACAGCATAGTTTGTAATAGCGTTGAGCATGTCGAATTTTGTGCCTGAAAACTACGATTTGCGGACAGCATTGATTTTCTGTTACCAATTGCAGAAAACTGCTGCAGAATCGCATCGAATGCTCGTCAAAGCTTACGGTGAGCATGCTCTTGGTAAATCACAGTGCTTTGAGTGGTTTAAAAAATTCAAAAGTGGCGATTTTGACGTGAGAAACGAAGAACGTGGAAGACCACCGAAAAAGTTTGAAGACAGCAAATTGCAAGCATTGTTGGATGAGGATGACGCTCAAACGCAACAACAGCTCGCGGATCAATTAAATGTGATACAAGAAGCCATTTCCATACGTTTAAAAGCCATGGGAAAGATCCAGAAGATGGGAAAATGGGTTCCACATGAACTGAATGAAAGACAGCAGGAAAACCGAAAAACCACTTGCGAAATGCTGCTCGCCAGGTACAAAAGAAAGTCATTTCTCTATCAAATTGTAACTGGCGATGAAAAGTGGATACATTTTGAGAATCTTAAGCGTAAGAGATCATGGGTAACTCCAGGCGAACCATCGACGGTCGGTACGCAACATCACACACGTACCATATGATACCAGAATTAATGAAAAATATGGATACGTTTACGGGCAGTCATGATTCAATTTCACCAAGAGAATGGCTGCGTAGTCTCGAGCAAATGGCCAAAATCCAGCGTTGGACGAAAGGTTACAAATTAGAAGTAGCAAAAATACAATTATCTGGTCCACCAAGGAATTGGTTGAGAAGTGCATAAATAGGAATTTGAACGTGGGAAGATTTCGAAGAAAAATTTAACGAGATGTTCGCCGCTACAGAAACCCATAGAGAACAATGGCGGAGGATGTCGAGGCGCTACCAGGGCGCGACGGAAAATATTCAAGAATATTTTCATGCCAGAGTACGATTGTGTTCGGGACTAAACTTCACAGTCAAGGAAATCAAAATGGAAGTACTAGAAGGATTACGTCACAGAGAGGATGGAATGGGTCTCGCTGCGACGCACCACAAAACTACAGGACAATTTTATTCAGCACTCCTCGAGGCGGTAAAATACGACAATCTCACGATAAACGTTATCCTCGCGGAAATGAAAGATACTTCAAAAGTCACGAACGTGAAACTATTCCACAAGCCCCAAAAGTCATTGACTGGGCGGAAAACACCAAAGGCAAAAATGAAAGACGGAGTTTACCCAGAAAATCCGAGGACGGTAAATGGAAATGTTTCAAATGCAACAGATACGAACACCTAGCGAGGGAATGTCCAGAGCCAAAATCGGAACCTCGCTATCGTAAATGCAACACCGGTGGACATCGAGAGAATGAATGCAGAGCGGAAAGAACTTGATCAACTCGACCAATACTCCAGGTCGATACAGATTCAACGGATAATATAAAAAAATATGTCACGATTATCCACGCGGACGGCAGACCTTTGAAAGCATTGATTGATATGGGAAGTGCGGTCTGCACCATTCGAGCGTGGAGAATCATCAGTGAGCGATTGACGTTCGAGCCGACGATAACAGAATTGCGAGGATGGGGTGCCGACTCGTCGATACAAGTATCACACGGACAAACAGTAGTCGACGTAAACATAGACGAAGTATTGGTCCCGGATTTACCGCTGTGTATTGTAGCCGACGACGCGCAATCATTCGTTGTAATTATCGGGATAACATTTACCGAGAAGCCATGGGTTAATTATTCAAAAAAAGGAAATGAATTACTTTTCACCACCAGCGAAGACAAATGTTTATTCCAAATAAAAACAGAAGACCAGGAATCAACGACGGTGAACGTAAGCGATAAGGAATTAACACTAGGAGCTCAGTCGATGAACTGCATTGAGATAAGGTGCAACGGGAAACCACCGGCTATACCAATCGCAAACAACGGGAACCAAATACGTACAATACAAACTACACGCTACGCACCGCGGAGATTGGTAGAAGAACTTTGGACATCACCAAGAAGATTGTTGTCCCAACCCATCGAAGAAACGCAGTTACAGGTGGGGAAGGCCCAGAACGATTACGTAATAAATTATTTGACACATTTATTAAATGAATATAGGGACAGTATAGACCTTGCACTGGAAGACCTGGGGAAGGCAAAAGGACCGAAGATGGAGATCACAGAAATCCCGGGAAGTAAGCCCGTCCGGGCAAAGCCCTACCGAGCAACGCCTCACGAAAGAGAGGAAATATGAAACATTCTGGCTGATTGGAGACGTGCAGGGATAGTCGAGGATACGGACTCACCGTACGCCAGCCCGGTTTTGTTGGTAAAAAAGAAAAACGGAGACTCAAGACTCGTGGTAGATTTTCGAAAATTGAACTCGCAAATGGAGAGGGTGCATTTCCCACCGCCAAACGTGGACGACCACCTAGCTCAACTCCGAGAAGCAACCATGTTGACATTGCTCGATCTGGCACACGGGTATTTGCAGATCCCACTAAGTAAAGAATCGCAGTCGAAAACGGCAATAATCACGCCGGATGAAACCGTAATTCACAAGGATGATTTTCGGGTTAATGAACGGCCCAGTGTATTTCTCAAAAGTAATGTATAAGGCCCTAGGTCCTTTGAGGGACAATGTGGTCTTGTACTACTTGGACGACATTCTAATTCCTGCAACAAGTTGGACCGATATGAGGCCCAAATTAATAATGGTGCTCGACGCACTGCGAGGAGCCGGACTTACATTGAATTTTAAAAAAAGTCGATTCTTATTTTCCCAAGTCAGCTACTTACGATTTGAAATCAGCTACGACGGAGTACGACCAGGCGAAGCTAAATCTAAGGCAATTGCGGATTGTCCCACACGTTGGCGGGATTTTTCCGCAGATTCGTAGTAGGATTTGCGCACCGAGCGGCACCGCTGTTTGAGTTACTGAAAAAAGGCAGCTGCTTTAAATGGACCGACATGGAAGAACGTGCCTTCCAAGATTTGAAGGATTCACTAACGAACCAACCGGTTCTCCAGACGTTCGATCCCGATAAAATAACGGAGGTTCACACGGACGCAAGCGCGATCGGAATGGGCGCAATGCTCTTACAAAAAAACGACAAGGGTCTCTGGCAGTTAGTTTACGATATCAGCCGCAGGACCAGCAATGTGGAGCAGAACTACCACAGCAGCAAATTAGAATTACTTGCTATGGTTTGGGCAGTGATACGACTACGTCCCATGATCGCGAATATTAACTTCACTCTAGTTACAGATTGCCAGGCTCTGCTGTACATTTGTAAACAACGAACACAAAATCCGCAAATGATCAGGTGGACGAACATTGTAACGGTAATTTCTTATCGTTAGCACTAAATTTATTTTCCCCAGGGGAAATTCGTGCTCGATCACAAGAATAATTAATTTTAGACTTCTAGGTAGGTGAAGATGGGGGTTTATTAATGCAATCAATTAAAATAAGAATGTCAGTGTTCGGTTTCGTGGCACCGATGACCAGTACAATGCCTTTAAATTTGTTAAATTCCTGGGATTATTTTCACAATTATTTTCGGGTATTGCGTTTACATAGATTCTCGGTACACCGGACTCGGTAGTCTGTTATTGTTTTGTGCGTTGGTAGTGAGCCTGTCACTTGATGCACACACACACAGCTAAAAGCGTCGCACTTGCTCTTACAGCCGATGTCTCGATCATACCTATAAATCTCTCTATCTATCACTCGTTCCACTTATCTACTATCTTCTTTAAATCGACACGCTTATACATTTCTAGCCTATTGTACTGGTTTAAATACTACGCGCTTTAATTTTGATCGCTTAAGCACTATCCGCCTAATTCTATTTAATTAATTCTATACAATTAATTCTATTCACTTGAAACCTATCTAAATCTAGATTAATGTAAATTTCTTCGATATTCCACCAATAATTTCTATATTATTTAAATAACAAGTCTGTCCTTCCTCTTTCTGTTGTCTTCGTTGTATCACACTCACGGACTCAATTTTCTCGCTCGCAAAATCACGTATTTCAACCAAAGGTTAGTGTAAACGATTTTTCGAACTTCAAAATGCACGTATTACGAAAACGTCTTTGATCAAGAAAGAAAATGCCTTTGGCTAAGAGATAATGCACTTATGTTAGAACTGCTTCGTTTTTAATCGCTTTCCACTCAAGAGAATGAAGCTAAGAAAATAAGAGAGCTTTTCTTTTCGCGCGGGCTCTTTTATATCCTGCCCCGCTGCCTCATTCCCCTCTCCATCATTTTCGATTCCAAATTTTTAATTTAACGAGTATTATTAATCTCTCGACTATCCGTTGCCGCGCCACACGTCTTCCCCTCGCCACCACCGTTTACGGCAGCGAGGGAATTCCTGAGCTGTGACGTAGCTAGTTTCTGTTAAATTCCGGGTTCGGTGGCCTAGTGCCCGCAAACCTCGGTACAGTCGGACGTAATCTCGCCTGTTTTGGCAATAAAATATAATAAAGCAGGCTAGCGGGTGTAACTATGTTACAACACATTGAGCGAGTATACGTTCAACATCGTACATAAGGTCGGTGACAAAATGGCCCACGTCGACGCGCTCAGTCGAGCGCCACCGTCGGATCTACAGGTTTTGACAACGACAAAGGAGGTCGACCAAATATTACATATCACCACATTGATATACGAAAAGGCCGCCAAGCAACGGATGAGCTACTACAAGGGAAGAAGAGACTTCTCCAAGCGAACCCGAATCCCATAAATGGAAATGAAAGGAGCGAAAGAAATGGTTACGAACTGCGCGACGGCATCATCTACAAACGAATAGGGAATCAGCTACTATTCGTGGCTCCAAGAGCCATGCATAAATCGTTAGCCATGTGCTATCACGATTTCCAAGGGCATCCCGGGGTAAGCCGCACTCACACAAAAAGTCTCAACAACTTTTTTTCCTAGGCGCTAGACGGTACCTACGAGCGCATATCGCGGCTTGTTTCGTCTGCGCTGTAACGAAGTCCAAAACAGGAATACAAAATGAAAGTTTGAATCCCATTCCTTCGGTAGAGCGGCCATTCCAGGTTATCCATCTGGACCCCTGCCAGTCGTACCGCAATGCGGCCCTAATACGTACCTAGTTACTGAGTTACGCCACCAGGCGATCGAAAATATTCAACAACGGCACACATATCTCAGCTGAAATTATGGAAACCACAAGAACACGACAACCCAGGAAACAACGAAGAAGATTATGAACACGACAGCCCGGCAAGCAACGAAGAACATCATGAAGACGACAACCCAGATGAAGATAAAGAAAATTACGAACACGATAATTCAGGAATCAACGCAGAACAACATGATAACAGCGACCAGAATAATAGCAATGGAAAAAACAATAACGTCAAACACAACAGCATCAACATCGAAAGTGAAGTCGCCGACACTGGCCAACAACGAAGAACAACGAGGTTACGTCATCCGCTGACACATCTTAAGGATTACTGTATGATGGTCCTCGAGGACGAGGACAATAAAGGATGGCCGATATCGTGGACCACGACTATTCAGTCACGTAGTCTACAATTACGAATAACTACGACGAACAACGAGGAGACCCGAGCGCAGTACGCATGCGTCAAGCGACGCGAAGCAACCGAGGCAACCGACGCCAGTGATGCCAGATGAGGGAATTTTTCCCCTATCTCGCTACCCCCACCACGCTGCCTGTGCTAGGTTGCGTCAGGGGAAGGCTTGCGCCGCTCGTAACAAATCTCGTCTCGATTGCGCTTTACGCTGTCTCGCCCCATCCACTTCACAACGGCCACTGCGCGGGTTTTTAAGAAATAAGTTATGGGAGATTTTTAATGAATATATATCATATAAATGTTATACAAATAAATAAATAATTAAATTAAAGGAATATATAAAACGCTCACTAATTTTGCAGTCATCAGCAAATGAATAATGCATTACAATATCCAACACCAAATTGTAGTCCTTTTCACGAGAGGTTCATTACAATTTGTTGAATAAAAAAAATTGTAATGCTCTACGTGGAGGTCGCTGCATAAGGACCTACCCGTGGGGCCGTTGCTGTGTTTGTATAGCCAAGCCAATACGGACACAGGAAAGACCCCTCTTCATCCCTCCAATAATTAAACATCTTATTTCTTCATTAAACTAAGAGCAACAAACGAAATATGATTTGGCAAGAACAGTATTTTCTTTTCAAATAAATAATAAATAATGTCTTCAAATAAAAAAATTAATAAATTTCTGTTTTTTTCTTAGTTTAATGGCATGCGTCATGAAAAGATAATAAAAGTCAAGTTACAAATTTGGAAAAAAATTAATTGCTATATATAATCAACGGTATTATATTAAATCTTTCTAAATTAATAAATAATAAATAAATATATTTCTCTTTTTTTGTGCCGTTACTATACTGGAAGCTCTTTCCCCGCAAAGCAGAATCTATAAAATGACAGGCTATACTGTCATAAAGCAGTTATGTGTTGATGTGCGAAAATGCACATGATTAACGATATTTACGTCAGCACGGATAAGTGATATTAATAGTGCAACATCAAATGCCAGAGAAGCTGGGTAACGCAGTGGTAGCGTTCCAGACTGATAATCCGAAAATAGTAGATTTGAATCTCGAGCTAGTCAATTAAAAATTTTCTTTTTCTCGCGACGATATACTTTTGAAAAGTGACAAGTATTGCGACAAAGTGTTGGGACAAAAAGACAAAATCGAAACATATCGTTATACGACCTATTAAGTATCCATGTCATTGACACTACAAATTTGTTTTCCCGATTCTTACTGAAAAACCGCTACAACGTCATAAATTTCTTACAAATACTAATGAAAAACACATAAAAAGATCGACAATTTCAATATTTAATGAAAACAAACATTTTATTCATGGATTAAGAGTACACAGAAATAATAGTACAGCTAATAATTGCATTTATTTATTTTGTACTTTGAACATTTGAACATTTGAACGTCCGCGCTGCCTGACTGTTGATTGGTCGGTGAGCCGAGTGTGCGCGCGGCGTAATGTGTGTCGTCATACGCTGCCTGACTGTTGATTGATCGGTGCGCCCGGAGCGCGCGCAGTGGGCACTAAAGCAGATCCAGTGGAAAGGGTACCCAAAAGGGAACAAATTTCCCTCATCTGGCATCACTGACCGAGGCAGCCGAGATTGCCAGTTGGCAACACGAGCGCAAAACGATAACCTGCGGCACGAGGCAGCTCGAAGTTAACGCGAGGCACGAAGCTCCCTTTGTTAGAAACGACGCCACGTTATCCGAGACAACGCCAGTTATAAAGTGCCTAAAATTACAGTATCCTGTATCAGCTTATTATCCACGTTACCTGTAATAACTATTACTATCATTTGTGCATTTATTCGGTACAATTATAATAAATAAACATTCTATTATTCGAACAACATCTTCCCCTATCTCACGCTTGTGCCACACTTCGACGACTTGCGGCTAAAGCCTTGCTTTATTCGGGCTTCCCGATCGATGTACCTGACACACGACAAGTTAATTATAGTTTGCACGAACCAGTTAGCAGCATCAAACAAGTCTACGGCGGTTCACGACAGTTGAAATATCCATGCGGCGTAGTTTAAATTGAACACGTATTATAATTAGATTTTTACATTAAAGTTCTTATTTATTATGTACGTGCATCTATTTTATATTCACTCGAGGAGGAGAACGTGAGGAGTACGTATAATAAAATGCCCGGCCTGCGTCCACCTTGAGTAGTTGTACGAGTAAATATCACCGTGTAATTATACTGATCAAGCTTACTCTAAGCTCTTGTTAAATATTATAATAATTAACAGTATTGTAATTACTTGGCCAAAACAATAAGATGCGCATGTTATGCGATTATTAAGTCATTGATAAAGCATTGTTGATTTATGATTATATGCTGTTTGAATATTATTTATGCTGTTCTGACTCGCGCTTTATACATATCGAGGTTGCAAATAATCAACCCATATTAAACCTCGCAACTGTTAAAATGAAATAACAATTGCCCCTCAAAAATTCAATTCGTATATGCATAGTGGAATAGCATTATCTCCTTGCCAAGGGAAGCAGAAATAATATTCGTTTTATGGTAAGTGGAATGGTGTATTGAACAAGCACACATGCAAACACCAAAGTGACCTTTCACAATGTCCCCCCTCTCACTCTCGCACTGTCGATTCTCTGAGCTTGCAACTTTGCTGCTGCTGGTGAGGGCAGTGATGCCAGAAGCGGGATTTTTGCCCCTATCTCGCTGCCCTCACCACGCTGCCCGTGCTAGGCGCGTCAGGGGAAGGCTTGCGCCGCTCGTAACAAATCTCGTCTCGATTGCGCTTTACGTTGTCTCGCCCCACCCACTTCACAACAGCCACTGCGCGGGCTTTTATGAAATGGGTTATGGAAGATTTCTTAATGAATATATATAAATATCATATATATAAATAAATAAATGATGAAAGTGAAGAAATATATAAAACGCTCACTAATTTTGCAGCCGTCAGCAAACGAATAGTGCATTACAATATCCAACACCAAATTGTAGTCCTTTACACGAAAGGTTCATTACAATTTATTGAATAAAAAGGAATTGTAATGCTCTACTCACGTCCCAAGTCCTACCACGTGCAGGTCGCTGCATACTGTTAATTGATCGGTGAGCCGAGTCTGCGCACTGCGTAGTGTGTGACGTCACACGCTGCCTGACTGCTGATTGGTCGGTGCGCCGGGTGCGCGCGCAGTGGGCGCTAAAGCAGATCCAGTGGAAAGGGTACCCAAACGGGACCAAAAATCCCGCTTCTGGCATCACTGGGTGAGGGAGACACATTACGTGACACTCTGTAATAGTAATCCTTAGGTAGCATCGTTTTTTTGCCTCGCGCAGTGGTTATAGTTGTGCCCACTGTTGTTGATTGGAACCTGATCTGTACCAAGAATCTGTCCCTGCAGATGCCAATTTAATTTCTTTCACAATATTTGCGGGATCTAATCATCCTGAAGAGGGCAAACTCATTTAAGTTGCATACGATAACTCCATTAGTACGTGTTCAACGAAGATTCTCAGTCTTCCATTGATTTCCTGTGTCACTCAATGTACTGAATTCCTTTGAGACAATCGCGTGTGTTTCTTTTATCAGCATGTAGTATGTGTAGGAACAGACATCTGAACTTCCAGTAATTTGTCGTTTTTACTAAGAAAGAAATTGAGGTTTCTCGAACCTTCTTGCCATTTTCAGATGACCTCAAAATTACTTTTATTAAAGAGCTCCTGTTGGAAAAGTTGAATTTCGTTAGAAAAATATTTGCCCATACTGCTCTCTGAATGTTTTCATTATTTTATGTATAACACTACTAGGACGATGTGTCCTACAATACGTGCATTTCAGACAAAACGGTGTTGTAATTTTCCTCACGTGCTGCATTGTCAGAAAAATGTCGTAAATGATACTAGTATGTTATCAGATCCAGAAATAAATACACGAGTGAAAATAAAATATTATCAGACGGTGTACAAAATATGCAAAATCTGTCTTGATATTTGAATCGAGTAAGTTGGAGTTCAATATACAATAAAAATTTACCGACTTTAAACACCCTATCTATAGCACCTAATTTACCCATCCCAAATGAACACCATATATATATCCAACTCTGACTACTTGAGCTGTGAGCAGTTAAGCACGCCGCTATAAATATGCACAGGCATCTAGGAAAAATGACTGTATAACAATGCTAGCAGATATTGGCAGCTAATTTTTGTGGATTTCAACGAGCAATAGTAAAAACTAGTCCAAAAAAATGGATGCTGAACAAAGCAATATTTGCAACTAAACATATATAACTAATATTCATTCATAAACCTTGCATTTTGGACGGAATTTCGTTACGCATTGTATATAAACACGGTAACCATTATTTTGAAGATGTAGTCAGACTAAAATGTTCCACATACCTCCAAAATAGCGTCTATTTTGCGGAAACTTGTCATGCAGAACAAATGATTATTTATCGACGAATTTCATTCTACCATGGCTTAATCGATATGAAATTGTTTGTTAATCACTCGAATTTTAATCCACGGGTTTGTTAATTGGCTGTTTATCCAGTTAAAACAATAAAAAAAAATCAACATGTTCCAAATGATAATTGGTGCGACTATCTTCACGCCATTAGATAGGTTTTCCACACCAACAGGGTGACTAAAGATATTTTGATTTTGTTGCCAAACCATGGACCAACAAACATAGTAATTAGAATGTTTGTAACCGACGAATAATTATGCCTCGATTAAGCTCTAGTAGGAAGAATGTGTTTATAAATAATATTTAGTTCGGCTAATATCACGCCAAAATTCGTTTCTAATATTGCAAAATAACTATCAACCAACAATAATCTTAAATTAGCCAACAGTGACATGACAACAGTGTAATAAAAATGAAAAAATAATATTTGTAAAATTTGTCGGCCATCTTCATCGAAATAAGCATTAGTTGCTTCTTTGGGACTCATAAATATTTCACACCGTCTTAAGACGTTGGTGTAGCGCATAGTTTTTCAGTTACGATTCATCTTTCATTTTTATTTTCATTACGTATTCCAGATCATCGCGGTCTGTGATTTTCTCAACTATCTACGGTACATCGAGCGCGGTCTTGTCAAGAGTACAAGTAAGAGTTCAAGTTGTCTGATCATTCTTGACAAGTACTTGACTGTAACTCGGTAACGAATCTTCCGATTGTAATCGTTAATGTAATGCGGTTTTCAGTGCACGACATCTACTGGGAAATAACACGACTACGCAAGGAGATGGTCTTCGCCCGACTTGGTCTTGCTCTTTCGTCCTAAATCTCGCAAATATCTCGTGTAGCTTTCGATATATCTAGAACCCGTAGCTGAGCGTCTGATAAATGATATTGCAGAGGAAAGGCGATAACTTCGCCCCGAAAACGACACCTCACTTCAGGAACAAAAGGTACAATGATCATTTGTTGGAAAATCACCTGGCGCACGGCGATCGATAATCGTCGTGCGCCTACCTGTTGCGCTGCTTTGCTACGCGGTGTTCGGTTGAGTCGAAGACAGCCGAAGCATGGGCTTCGCGAAGCCGAGGATGTGCCTCATTGGCACGCCGCGTCAAGCGAGAGGGTGTCTCTCTCGCTTGACTTCGGTTTCGCTCACCGGCTGTCTCGCTCAACTGACTCCAGCGCCCAACGAAACTTTCATACTCGCAGCCATCTTGAAAATTCGGCTCTTGCGACACACATCCCTTCGGACAGCACGCGCATCTTTGAACTTCTCGGACCTTTTCACCAACCTTCTACATCGGCATCGCTCAAGAACACTCACCAGGACTCATTGCTCAAGGTAAGAGTGCTCTGGCACAATTCTGCGTAATTCAATACCAGTGCGGAGAAAATATGGTACATCAGCACTTGGCCTCACTCTTGGCGTGCGCTGCAGCACATGCTGCACCACGCTTTGCATCAATTCTTTTGCCAGATAATTAATACAATTATGCTGGTGTTTATATTCACTGTGCTTTCCTCCCGGAAATCTGCTGGGAAAGCACAGTGACTATACACTGCTCACTTGTGCATCCTCAATATATGTTGTATTGTGCTGCGCAGTCCTGACTGCGTAGCTGAGTTCACACCGCAATAGCACTCAAGCAAAGGTTATTGCAAATGCTCTCATTAATTCACTGCAACCACTTTGCAATACACTGCTGAGTGGTTGCAGTGAATTACGCACAAACATTTTCGCACTCAATGGTATCAGCGTGTCGTGCTGCGTAGCTCTCGCTACGTTGCACGCACCGCTGTCTCAAGTTTAAATTCAGCACGCAATTAATATAATTGTGTGCTGCTCACATTTAGATTTAAAATTAAATTTGTTCATTTTTTATATTATTTGTTCCTTTTTTATATACTTTGTAAATTGCAAGCGGATGGTACAAAATAAACCACTTTCTCTGTTTTCCATCTACAAGTCTGGTTTTATTTCACCCTGTCTTGAGTGAAGACTCATTATTTCCAATACATTCACAGGTTCAAGATCTGTCAAACTACACCATCGGACGGATTTCTCAAACATCATTTTTGTAAATTTTGCATGACCCCGAGAAAGGTAGCGACATGACATACTAGCGCTCCCGAATGATGCGTGCGACAAGAATGATACATCGAAGCTGATATTGTCAAAGAAGATAGACGTACATAGAAGAACAGACCTTATGGGCTGGCGTGGTAGCAACAAAGATTGGTGTCACAAAGTACCGTATGGTTGCGGGTCTGGAGAGTTCTACTAAGTTTTTTATTTCGACATTTTTTTTAAATAAACGAAATTCTTGAGATAGATATAAACATCCGAACTATTTTGGAGTAATAAAACCCCTTCATAATCAATAAGAAGCATACGACAAACGTGGTACACAACAGAAATAGAGGAAACATACAAGGCCACGGTTTAGTCGACCGTGAGACTTGTATTCGTAAACAGACGGCTCATTTTTTAAAAATCCATATGTTTGAACACAAAAATAATGAATAAGTCTTAAAAACATAATTAATTATACATTAATATACTCATAAAATTCGAAGTGCTTTGTACTTAACTATTATTCGATGCTTGTTTGAGCATATTTAAATGAAATGCGGGATCGCGGGTAAAGATTACGGAAGCGGATCGTGAATAAATTTCACGGCACACGACTACATACCAAAAAAGTTATAACTTTATTGCGCATGTAATATATTTTACTAATAACATCTTTTCCTATTACAGCATTTTTAATCAATTGATCCACTTCATTCCGGGTGTGCGGTCCCGCGCATACAAATTGGCGTGTCGCGCCATCTTACGGCAGGAGTACATACTACATTTTTGTACCCCAGTCTCACCATATTTTAACACGGAGCCTGTTCTTCTATGTACTTTTATTATCTTTGATATTGTTAAGAGGCTGTGCATGGAGACTACAGGGAAGAAGCACTATCTTCGTATTCTGGCGTGTACGTAAAAGCATACCTAAAACAAGGTTCCAAGTAAGCGGGGCTGCGGATGCCAAGGACCGTATGTGCTATATATATACACGTGTTTTGCGCACGCGTTATTATTAGCTGTTACATAAGCTGACAATTGTCCTTTTCTTAACCTTAATCCTTAATTCACTTTAGAAATCAATCTTGTGTATCTGTAGCAGTGCCTTAAGGTGTTTTTACATTCAAGTGATAGTGCAATCACCCAGCTAATTATGAAAAAAATGCCATAACAATTTATATACAACAAAGTAACTTATATTTATAAGTGGTCAGATGACCAAAATGATGGCATGTCAGTTTCGTATGTGCGAAGTGCCAGGTTTAAATCTCGATTTGTGAAGTTTCTTTTAAAATTAGAATTATTTATTTTTAACTCCAATTACTTGTTATTGATTACATTAGAAATCATTTTCACATATAACCTAAACCCTTGATAAATAAACTGGGAAAAAATGAAGATTAGATTTATAATTAAAAAGTCAATTTCTAGATACTCCCTTCGTCTTTCTTAAAGTCGCCGTCGCAAACAAGTAATTTTATACGCAAACGAGTACGTAAACAAAGTAAGCGCCAACGATTAAACTATCATGACGGTCAGTTTCACCCTTGCACTGACTATTACTATATTTTCGGTCCTTACTACAATGCAACGTCTACATTTACTGACGTTTTCTGTCATCTCTCCATATCAAGACAGCACTCCTTCCCTCTAGTCTCTATGAGGCTGTGAATAATCCCGATAGGCAAAATAAGATTATTGATAACTATAAAATGAAATAATTGTATATATTATGTATAGTACATAAGGATTGGAAAAATGATAATATAATCAGGATAATATAAATCGCCAAACGAATGCACCAGAGAATACTACTGTGTACATAAATAAAAACACCTGGTTTCTGAATCTATAGTTACAAAAATATGTTCATGTGCATCATCGAATAATTGACAATTCTATAATTGATTATTTCATAAGTGTGAACTGGATATATACATTTTTTAAAATTATTTATCTGTCAGCAATCTTTTTCATTACTTCTAAAAGAATGATTCCACGAAACGACTAATCTTTGTCGTCATTTACTTGCTGCATTAACACATTGTAGTTTTGCATATCTTGCCACATTAAAACCATTCCAAGCAGTGTCCAATTCACATAGATACCAGGAAACACTATATCTTCCTTACCAAGCAGATGTCTACACAAAAAATTTGTTTAAATGTGTAGAATTAAAAATGGAAGTTCGACTAGAGTTAAAGTTGATGTAAAATTATTCAACTGTCGTATTAACGAATACTGTTTAAGCAATAATAATTGTAGACCTTGCAACAAAATCTGTAGTGGAAATGTATAACAAATGGAAATAGATTCTCGTTCCTGTAATAAAAATGAAACAAAAAAGTTATTGTATAAATGGAAATTACATTTGCATTTTATTACTCATTAGACCCCATTACTTAGTGTATGAAAAGTGTAGGTAATGAAGGTAAATATTGATTTAAAACAGCATATAGCCATTCTCAATAACCGTAAGATAAATATAAAATACAATTGCGTGTCTATGCTTTTTTTTCTCCTGACAAGGCGCTCCATATCTAAATTGTCAATAAAATATATAACTGCTCTTTGTACATATTGTTAACACGATTTTCACTTAAGCTTCGGCACGTTTTAGTGGTTTCGTCCACCCTTACAGCCAGGATTATCGATCATGCTGCATGGGACTAACACTAATTTGGGAATCATACCCGGGGGCATGATAAACTGTTGCATATTTTTGGACTTTGCGTTATACCTGGAATATCGGACTTCGGCCTCAGTGACGATTCTGCAAACAGCCATTTTAATGTTAACCTGAGCTTTGAGCGGCAATAATTTTACGGTCTGCGCCATACTGTTGAAAAATAATTCTATACTAGTTTTCCCGTGTGAATGCGATTGTACATGATGCGCCTGGGCTTTGGGTGAGTCCTTTTGTAGTAAACTTCTTGTAGTTGCAGTTGGATGTGGTACAGAGACAATCGGAGGAGTATTTATTATGGTAACTGGAGGTATGACTTTCGCATCTATTCGACTTTTGTTTAACTGATCAGTTTTCTGAACCAAATTGAACCCGGGATTCTTTAAAAGGCTAAAACTGTTCGGCTGATCGGCCGCAACCGAAGGCTCTATCTTCATTCTCTTTGGTCGTATTTTACGATATTTTGACTGTATCTGTTGCACGTAACTTTCTATTTCCTGCTGATGATCGTGATTGTTGTGGTCGTTGATTGTCCTGTCGATCTCCGACACTCGATCCGTTATTTGCTGTTGACCACTGCCCACAATGGAAATGTTCATCACCCCATCCACCATTATGGGATCGGCTGTTGTTTCTTCTAGTACTTCTAAATACTCGCTGTAGTCCTCATCATTTCTGTCCTCTAACTGCGCCAGGAGACCCTCCGAGCTAACTCCACCCTCGTTGATCTCTTGAATGTACTGCTCTGTTAGCTCGACGCACTGAGGCTGGTAATCTGACTCGTACCTGCTTGAGTCATTAATTATTATCGCTCAGGCGGGTACACAATTTCTTATACCATTTCATGAAATCTTTCAAAATAAGCAACCAGATAGCAAAATGAAGAAATATTGCTGGAAGTATTGTTACATGATACATTTGCTGAATAGGTAATAACAACGGTTGTGGACATTGTTTAGCTTTTCTGAATTCTAAAGATTTGCTGTTAAAAAAACTATTAACATCCTACAATCTAGTCTCACTCGCAAAAGATTATAATTCAATATTCTCGCAAAGTCTGTACTGTTTTACAAACTGTTAGAAGTTTCTACAATCTTAAGCATAAAAGCTAAAAATTTATTAAAAGAGCTAATTATATATATTAGGTTATTCTGTATAATTGGGTCAGGGTTTTTGTGGAAAAATTGGGGGGTCCATCTAATTTCTAAACTGGAAACCCAAGTAAAAACAGCTTGCTAAGGTAACATTTTGGAGCCTTAATCTTTTATTTCAATCTCTGGATCTTGCCCTTTCGATTAAACAGAACCCCAAATTTTCCTCAGCCAAAACTTAGCCCAGATTAAGTAATCCTCTAGAAAAAAAAACTATTGGTAGGCTACACAACTAGTGATGCATATACCCTATGCAGCAACTGTTGATGATGCCAAATGCAATAGTCAACAAAATGCATAGAGAAGAGTGGCAGCACATTAATTACTATTAAATTATATTTACTTGTAACGGCTGCTGCTCATGTATCAGCCAGGCATCGAGAAACATTGTTAAACAATTGTTTTGTAATAACACTTTAATGCAATAGTTTTAAAAGATCTTGGTGTATACTTCTGCAACTTTGGCTGTAAGAGTTTGTACATTCTGGCTATACGACTTACGGAAATTTCAGAAAGTTCAAATGATCCTCAAATATCCACTTTTTTCTTCTTCCACCTTTGTCTGTTTTGTTTTTGTATTTTAATATACGACAGTATGTATCCCTTAGATTTTTCCATTTTAATCTTACCCAAATAGCTGCAAAGCATCATAATAGATAAGCATGATAAGTTCAGAATTCTAGTAATACCTAATAAGGCCAGGAACAAAATCTTACGATCTAGACTGAGCTCATCTGATATCCGTTTCCACACTTTTTGCCTAAATTCCTGAACCTTCACAGAAGTACCCTTAACATCATTGATATATAGAACAGGGTGTTGTTTTATAGCCTCGATAATTTTTAAAGATATTTTGTGAGAATCTGGTGGCATTGTTGGCATCATCTTGGCAGCTTCAAACTACTATGAATTGCCTCCAATTTGGATGGAGCCTGCAAAAAACCAACATAAATAATTTTCATTTTGGTCAAAAACGCGTATAAAATGAATATAAAATAAGTAAATAATGGTATCGAGTTATTGAAAATTTTCCATTCATAAGAATAAAATTCGAGCGATAACTTTTGTCTATATCTCTTTAACATTGAGATAATGTTATTATTCTTTCGTACAAGCATGACATGGCTTGTCAGAAGATTGATCGTAAATACACAGTAACTAGATACCTAAAATTGCGCGAAAAGCGTGCTGCATTTTACAAGAATAAAGGGTCCGTAGATGAAACGACAATGTCGTCAGAGCGACGCCATCGTTCGTTGTCCGCTCGTCCATTTACGCTATCGCTCTCCGGTAGTCGACTTGCTTCTTGGAAACACGCCGAGCACAATACCAAGCCACTCAACACTCTCCCCAAACTTCCTCTAGGAGACCGAGAAATATGATTTGGCTGCTTGTCGTTTCGAAGACCTTCTTTATGGTATATAGTTTATATTAGTACTTAATTAGTATTATTGTTCTGACAATGTATTTTTTGTTATCATTTCCTATTCGTTTGAGGACGGAAGTAGCATGGTACAATCAGGATCGAGTGGGGCAACTCGGCATTTCATTGGTTTAGAACTTCTTTTTCTGAGTAACCAGGTACAGACGGAATAGCGCTGGCTGCTTTAAAATAGTGTAAGGAATTATTTTCTGAATTCGAGTTCGATCATCGATTTGCTCAACGAGAGGTAAATCGATATCGACACCCCCACCAGCGGTGAGTGCTCACGCGGGGTTTAGATCAAGGCAAGTGCCATTGCGCATGATCTAAATAAGAATGCCGAAGAAACTCGTACCTCCCGAAGCTCTTTCTCTTTCTCTCTGGGGACGTCGAGTCTACAGGACGTTTTCACTTTCCACACGAGGACCACGGATTTTACGTCGGACGAGACGTATCATCTCTGCTCATTTGGAACGGACTTGGCCAGTCCGTTCTCCGAAGTCTAACATTGTCGGCGTGGTCAGGAAATCAGCGAGCCCCAGAGTCAACGAAAGAGCCACCGATCCATCGACAGCAATCTCCAACATTCGAGATAAGTTCACACATATATGTCACCTTATTTTCCTATTTCAATTTGTATACCGATCGGGAAGTCCCGAACTTATCGAATCTGTCGTTCATAATTCTTATTTTATCTGATAAAAACCTATGTGTGGTGTGTTGAGACTCTGTGGAATTTATACACAGTTTATTAATATTCGCGATAATCGACCGTTAGCGTCGAGAGATAGATCGATATAGGATAAAACCTATGTTGAGACTTTGTGAATTATATATACCGTTTATTAGTATTATAAGTATGTTCGTGTCATTATTGTTATAACATGCTCCAAGCCATCTGTTGTCCTTCAATAATATCAAAGGAAAACTCCCATGGGATTTCACATAAAAAATCGAATTTACAATTGGCGCCCAACAGCGGGGCCCGATAAGGTTACAGGTTAATAGTTGATACTAAATCAGTAACGGTTACCGGGAACGTTAAAAATAATAATAATGAAATAGAAATATTCTTAATAATGGAGTAATATAATGGATGGCTGCGGACAATAAAATATATGTAACCAAATTTGGTAGAGTGATTAAACAAAGGTTTGATTTGAAAAAATTCACAGAAAAAAAGAATAAAACCAAAAGAATGCCGATTGTGCCAGAGGACCGACAATTAGACTGCGAAGCAGCGCGGCGTAGGGAGTTCGAGGAAGAGCGAGAGAATCTATATAGACAACGGCTCGAATTGGAGCAATTGAGACGCGACTTCGAAGCAGAGAGAACTGCGGCACGACAACAAACACCGCAGTGAGTTATAGATAATGTACAAGAAGCTAACGGTGCGGTTCAAAACATTGCGAATAATGAGGATATCATAGCGATTGTAAGTAACATGACAAATTTTCGAATAGATATTAAGACGCCAAAATTCTCTGACGAAACAAAACAAAACCCGATGGAGTTCTTGGAGGAGATGGAGAGATTTTTTAAAGTAAAAAGCATTAACGAGGAAAAAAAATTGATGATAATCGGACATGTTTTAGAGGGAAGAGCGGGATTATGGTTAGAAACCAAACCGAATTTTGAATCGTATGAAATATTTAAGACGAGTTTTTTGGAGGAATTTTACTCGATTCCAATAAGAGTCCAGTTCAAAAATGCGTGGATCGATCGTCGGTTTAGCGAACAAGATGAAAGTTTACAGACGTATTATTATCGCCAAATAAAGGAAGCGCGTTATTTTGATCCTCAAATACACGAGTACGAAATAAACTACAGTATAGTACAACAATATCCTTTATGGGTCAAGGAGAACTTGGCAACGGTAAATTATAACAATAGTAGTGTTATTGGTCAGACTTTGGCGAGTCTGGATGCTATTCGCCGAGAACGAGAAAAAAAGAAGTTGTCGTATAATTATGGTAGTGGTAGACAAGCTGTGAAACAAATACAGGTACAATCCAATGACAGGTACAATAATATGAGAGGTAGAAGCTCGCGTGAATATTATCAAAATACACGATCTAATGGTTGGCACCGAAACAATAATAATTACTCGAGGGGTCCACAATACAATCATCACCCGAACAAGACAATCGTATTGCCAAACACCCGGTACCCGCCGCCGAATTGGGGGAATGGTACGAATAAACAATATACGGGTCAGGGAGAAAATAGCCAAAATCGATCAACGAATTCTTTAAACTGAATAGTGGCGTATTGTACACGGGTCCGACAACGCGTCAAGACTTTGATTTTATTGAGGAATTGGCTTCGGGAATCGAAGGGGAGGAGGACCATGAAGTAGTTAGCACCACGGGAAGAATTGCAAGATGCCCCCACGTTAAAATTAAGGTGGGAAATGAAACAATAACGGTCTTATTGGATTCAGGGAGTCAAATAACTGCGATTTCGGAAGATTTCTACAAATCCGTTGTAAAGAGTCAAAAGAATGTTAGGTTATTGCCCGTCTCGAATCTTCGGGTAACAACGGCTATCGGAAAAAAATCGACAACCATAAAACATCAAATATTATTAGACATTGAGGTAGAAGAACGAAAGTCTAGCGCCCCATTCATAATCATTCCTTATCTCACGTCGACGATCATTTTGGGGAACGACTGGATGTCGCGTAATGAAGTAATAATTGATTATAAAAGGCACACTATCGAGGTAGGAGGACGACTTCTTTCTCCATCCACAGTGATGTTCGAACGAGGCGCATCAGAAACGTTGTTGTGCAAACAACAAAAACAAAATACTCACGTGTTCATAATTAATTTGGACGAAGGAACTATAGAAAAGTCAGAGGGACAAAAAACCGCGGAATTAGAAAAATCAATGGGCACGAAGGGTCGAGTTGAGAGCATTGAAAGCGTTTCAGATGAGCTTCGGGCGGTCGCGTTGAAACTAACATCGCTGAAGGAGCCGGAGAGGGAAGTTGTTGCCGATATTTTGCAAAAGCATAAGACCTTATTTTCGAATAAACCAGGATGTGCAAAGGGATACGAACATCACATAAAAATAACACGCGAGGTTTCGAGCATTAGACACACCTATCCTATCCCATACCGGTTGCGAGAACCGACTAAACAGGCAATTGAAAAGATGTTGGAAACGGGAGTAATAGAAAGGGCTGTTAGCCAGTATTGTAATCCTTTACGAATTATTGTTAAAGATGACGGTTCGGCTAGAGTGTGCTTGGACGCACGATTTATTAACGACGTTATCGAAGACGATCACGAATCACCCCCTAAAATAAACGAACTATTACAAAAGTATTACAAAGCTCAATACTTCTCGAAGATCGATTTAACTCATGGTTACTGGCAAGTGCCATTGAGCAAGGAATCTCGTCAGTACACCGCATTTCTTTTTGACTCGAAAATATATCAATTTCGTAGAATTCCATTCGGTCTTAAAACCGCGGGGAGTGGGTTTATTCGGGCTTTAAGTTTCGCCCTCGGTAACGAATTTGATGCTTATATTTCTTGTTATATTGATGATATACTCATCGGAACGGGAACGTTTGAGGAGCATGTTAAAATAGTGGACAGGATTTTTCATAGATTGTCGGAATATAATTTCACGATTAAGTTATCTAAATGCGAATTCTTGCAAGATCAAGTACCCTTTCTGGGATTCATTGTGTCAAGTAAAGGAATCTCGCAGGAACCGCAAAAGCTAGACGTCATTTTGAACTTTGAAGAGCCCAAAAATAAAAAGAATCTACAACAATTTCTTGGAGTATGTAATTATTACCGGCAGTTCAACGTTCGTCATAGTTATGCGATCGATCCTTTAAGAGAGTTGTTGATGAAAGATAAGGAGTGGAGGTGGGAGTCGCGACATAGCGAAGCTTTCCGGACCTTGAAGCAGGATTTTTGTAGAGGTATTCGATTGAGCCACATCCTCCCGGATACCAAATTCTGATTACAGACTGACGCAAGTGATCGAGGCATTTGTGGGATATTGTACCAGGTCGATGCGCCAGGGAACCAATATATCATCGACATTGTTAGTAGATGCTTAAATCGAGTCGAGGTTAACTATACGACTACGGAAAAGGAGTTGTTGGCGATAGTTTACGCGATAGATAAATTTCGAATTTATTTAGTCGGAAATCCTTTCCTTATAATTACAGATCATCAAAGTCTTACTTTTCTGAAAACTGCAAATTTTCAAAACTCCCGCATAACTCGATGGTCCATACTTCTACATCAATATTCGTTTAAAATTCAACATTGCAGAGGAGTTGATAATGTTGTAGCCGATTTTTTTAGCAGAAACCCGGATAAAAAATTTAATGAGTATGATGATAAACGAATGGTAGTGTCCGCTTTACATCGATGTTTTTTGCCGTGGATAGTTGATGATGAGGATACGTCTTTGGTGATAATTGCTCTAGTAAAGGTTGATAAAGCTCTTGCTCAAGACTTTAAGCATTTGGAACCATTACAAAGCGCTGATCCCATAATTCAAAGATGTATTCAAGGTCAAAAGATGGAGTTAGCATCTGCATGTTATCAAGTATGCGAGGGGATAGTTTTCCATCGGCACCACGAGAGTGAGAATTGGCAAGTCATGATCCCACAAATGTTACAACAACCTTTAATTGAAGCTGTCCATTCCAAATTAGGCCATCCCGGAGTTTATAAAACCCTAGGGCATTTAAGGAAGTTTTATTATTGGAAATCTATGTCGAATCACGTAAAACAGTTGGTGTTATCCTGTGACCTGTGTCAAAGGGTCAAGTATCTTAACATTGCAATGGAGGGTGAATACAACCTTATTTTGGCGAAGGAACCAAATGAGCTTGTAACTGTTGATTTTTATGGGCCCCTTCCCATGGCAAGGGGGGGAACTCAGTATATATTCGTAATGCTTGATGCTTTCACGAAATATGTGAGTTTGTATCCTATGAGGAATGCAACAGCAAGATCCGCGGTGACCAGGATCACTAGCAAATTCATTCCGAAGTTTGGCAAGCCTCGGCGAATTTTGTCTGATCATGGCACCCAATTTACAGCTCATTTGTGGAAGAAATCTTTGGAAGAACAAAATATCAAAGTATTATATAGTTCGATACGACATCCTCAATCCAACCCAACCGAACGGGTTATGCGCGAGTTGGGACGATTATTCAGAACGCTATGTGCCGAAAAGCATACTAAATGGGTAGAGTTAATTCCTCGAATAGAAACAATTCTTAATATCACTGTTCATCAAACTACGGGCCTCTCCCCCCAGCAGCTCCACTTTGGAAATCCGGTGCAAGAAGACATTCACAAGTTAATCAAATTCCCTGAAGGGAAAGATCCATCACCCGAGTATCTAATTTCGCTTGCGCGGGAAAATATAGTTGAAAATTACGAAAGAAGAAAGAAATACCAAAAACATGTTTCGAAAGTAAAGCTTGGTATAGGCGATCTTGTTTTGTTGCGGGTGAGGCATTTGTCAAATGCACTCGGAAAAGTAATTAAAAAATTTTTCCATCTGTTCGAAGGACCGTATGAGCTTGTCAGACCAGTCGGAAATAATGCTTTTGTATTAAGAGATCCTAAAGATCATACAAGGGAAATTGAAACTTACAATCGCTCAAACCTGAGGAAGTATCAGGAGTACAAATTGAAAATGCGGGATTTTTTTCTATTTTTGAACGTTTATTCTGAAAAAATGGTAACAAATGAATTATTCAAAGTATTGTCCATCGCTAGCCACAACTTTTTCCCATCTTTCTGGCAATTTACGGATACCGTCGCGAAAAAATTCGGCCGGCTTGGCTGCTATCCAGTCATCGACCCATTTTTGGGCTTCTTCGTAAGAATGGAAGCGCTGGTCAGCTAGGCCATGTGTCATCGATCGGAAAAGGTGGTAATCGGAAGGAGCAATATCTGGGCTATACGGCGGGTGGGGTAAGACTTCCCATTTCAGCGTTTGTAGGTATGTTTTGACCGGCGCTGCAACATGTGGCCGAGCGTTGTCATGTTGCAAAATTACTTTGTCGTGTCTTTGCTCGTATTGTGGCCGTTTTTCTTTGAGTGCGCGGCTCAAACGCATCAATTGAGTTCGGTATAGTGCTCCTGTGATGGTTTCGTTCGATTTCAATAGCTCATAATACACCACACCCAGCTGGTCCCACCAAATACAGAGCATGAGCTTGGCGCCGTGAATATTTGGTTTGGCCGTCGATGATGATGCATGGCCGGGGTAACCATATGATTTTTTGCGCTTCGGGTTATCGTAATGGATCCACTTTTCATCACCAGTGACAATGCGATGCAAAAAACCCTTCCGTTTTTGCCGTTCGAGCAGCAGTTCGCATGCAAAAAAACGGCGCTCGACGTCTCTCGGCTTCAGCTCATACGGCACCCAATGTCCTTGCTTTTGGATCATTCCGAGGGCTTTTATACGATGGGAAATGGCTTGTTGTGTCACTCCCAATGAATCTGCGAGCTCTTGTTGAGTTTGACACGAGTCTTCATTGAGTATTGCCTCCAATTCAGCATTCTCAAACTTTTTCACTTGGCCCGGCCGCTCTTTGTCCTCAACGTCAAAATCACCACTTCTAAACCGCACAAACCATCTCTCGCACGTTGAAACCGATGGAACATGACTCGGATAAGCCTCGGAGACCAATCGATGTGCTTCAGCAGCACTTTTCTTCAAATTAAAGAAGTAAATTAAAACTTCCCGCAAATGCTGTTTTGTTGGCACGAAACTCGACATATTGAGAGCTCAAAAAAACTATGAATTTGACACTGCGACAAATTGACACATACTGAAAATTAAAGCTATAAGACGTAGCTTTGACATGAACATAGTCACAGTACTGCCTGATGCGTATAGCGTTAGTAACGCCATCTGTTATCAAACCCGCATTTTCAATTTGTACCCCTGATATTATTTCAGAAGTTAATACCGCCTCTATAATGAGTAAAGTAGATTAGTCGAAGTACATACTGATTCTCTCGCGTTCTCTCTCTGAGCGAATAATAACGACTGAAACCCTGTCGGTTCCTAATCATAATTAATTTAAGAGCGACGAAGAATAACGGCGTTATACGGCATGAGTTTATGTAAGACATGAGAAAGAGCGTGTGTGTGGATGGATGTGTGGAATCCTCTTTAGTTAGGTCACGAATAATTGAAATCAAGAGCAATCAGGAGTTAGAGGAAATCTTAATCATAGCCTATTTATGTTTGTACCTTTTATAAGGAAATCACATAAAAGGGGGGGTTTGTAAGGAATTATTTTCTGAATTCGAGTTCGATCATCGATTTGCTCAACGAGAGGTAAATCGATATCGACACCCCCACCAGCGGTGAGTGCTCACGCGGGGTTTAGATCAAGGCAAGTGCCATTGCGCATGATCTAAATAAGAATGCCGAGGAAATTCGTACCTCCCGAAGCTCTTTCTCTTTCTCTCTGGGGACGTCGAGTCTACAGGACGTTTTCACTTTCCACACGAGGACCACGGATTTTACGTCGGACGAGACGTATCATCTCTGCTCATTTGGAACGGACTTGGCCAGTCCGTTCTCCGAAGTCTAACATTGTCGGCGTGGTCAGGAAATCAGCGAGCCCCAGAGTCAACGAAAGAGCCACCGATCCATCGACAGCAATCTCCAACATTCGAGATAAGTTCACACATATATGTCACCTTATTTTCCTATTTCAATTTGTATACCGATCGGGAAGTCCCGAACTTATCGAATCTGTCGTTCATAATTCTTATTTTATCTGATAAAAACCTATGTGTGGTGTGTTGAGACTCTGAGGAATTTATACACAGTTTATTAATATTCGCGATAATCGACCGTTAGCGTCGAGAGATAGATCGATATAGGATAAAACCTATGTTGAGACTTTGTGAATTATATATACCGTTTATTAATATTATAAGTATGTTCGTGTCATTATTGTTATAACATGCTCCAAGCCATCTGTTGTCCTTCAATAATATCAAAGGAAAACTCCCACGGGATTTCACATAATAAATCGAATTTACAATAGTCATCATTTATTTATGCGATTCACATGCACGAACTTTCAAACAACGGATTTCATATATCAATTAATGCATGGAAATTATGTATATAATGGTAGCTTAGATTATCCAACTTGCGAAATATAAGTAGCAATACATAAGCAAAATTGTGTATCTTCGTTATCAACGGATCATAAGTCGGGTGTAATACGCTGATATGATGATTGGGATGCCGTGAGAATGTAATTTTTGTAATCTAAGAATGTAATTTATGAAATTCAAACTAAATGAAATAGTTATTTATTAAATATATTATGACAGCTTTAAGCTTTCAATAAATAAGACGCTGTAACTCGCTGTTTGTAGGTTTAAAGAAAATTCTTATCACTAGGAGTAGGAGAACTCAGAAGCAGTGATGCCAGATCAGGGAATTTTTCCCCTATCTCGCTGCCCCCACCACGCTGCCCGTGCAAGGCGAGTCAGGGGAAGGCTTGCGCCGCTCGTAACCAATCTCGTCTCGATTGCGCTTTACGCTGTCTCGCCCCACCCACTTCACAACAGTCACTGCGCGGGTTTTTATGAAATGAGTTATGGAAGATTTTTTAATGAATATATATAAATATTATATAAATAAATAAATATGTAATGAAATTAAAGAAATATATAATACGCTCACCATATTTGCAGCCATCAGCAAATGAATAGTGCATTACAATATCCAACACCAAATTGTAGTCCTTTACAAGAAAGGTTCATTACAATTTGTTGAATAAAAAAAAATTGTAATACAATACGTGGAGGTCGATGCATAAGCACCCGCCCGTGGGGCCATTGCTGTGTTTGTATAGCCAAACAAATTCAAACACAGGAAAGACTCCTCTCCATCCCTCCAACAATTAAACGTCTTATTTCTTCATTAAACTAAGAGCAACAAATAAAATATGATTTGGCAAGAACAGTATTTTCTTTTCAAATAAATAATAAATGTTTTCAAATAAAAAAATTAATAAATTTCTGTTTTTGCCTTAGGTTAATGGAATGCATCATGAAAAGTTAATAAAAGCCAAGTTACAAATTTGGAAAAAAATTAATTGCTATGTATAATCAACAGTATTATATTATATCTTTCTAAATTAATTAATAATAAATAAACATATTTCTCTTTTTTTCTGCCGATACTATACTGGAAGCTCTTTCCTCGCAAAGCAGAATTATACGACCTACTAAGTATCCATGTCATTTACACTACAAGATTTATTTTCCCGATTGTTACTGAAAAACCGCTACAATGTCATGAATTTCTTACAAATACTAATGAAAAATACATAAAAAAATCGACAGTTTCAATAATTAATGAAAACAAACATTTTATTCATCGATTAAGAGTAAACAGAAATAATAGTACAGCTAATAATTGCACTTATTTATTTTGTACTTTGAACGTTTCAACAGCGCGCGGCGTAGTGAGAGATGTGTGTGACGTCACACGCTGCCTGACAGTTGATTGGGCGGTGCGCCGGGTGCGCGCGCAGTGTGCGCTAATGCAGACCCAGTGAAGAGGATACCCAAAAGGGAACAATTTTCCCTTTTTTTTTTTTAAATAAATGTTTATTGCTTAAGTGAATACAGTTTGTTTGGGTAGGTGCAAATACATAATAAAATAAAACCTAGTAGCTATGTTCTAAATAAGAAGATCACAGTAGTAGTATGTGTACACCTTTGCTCCATCCCACTCCTATCCCCACTCCTTCCCCCACCACGCGGCTACCCCCACCACCTCACTTTTCCACCACCGCGCTACCCACTCTGCTTGACCAGTGTCGGTAACATGGAGATGGTAAAGTGAGGTGGTGTGGGTACCTTGGTGAACAAGGAAGAGTAGAGATAAGAGTAGGATGGAGCATAGGTGTACACATACTTGGAATAAAATATTTGACTCACCCTTGTGCTGGCTGCAGCTGTGACGACTCTCGAGAGTGACGGGACACACACACACACACACACACACATATATATTCTCTCTCTCTCTCTCACTCACTCACACACTCACTCACTCACTCACTCAAAAACCACAGCTATGCGTACGGGTAATACGGATTACTCGCACCCATGGACCTTGGGCACCGTCGGGCGTGGGCATCCGTATCCCGATCAGCGTATCATTACCACGCGCTGCTTCGATCGGATCTAGATTTCCGGCCTCGTCAATTAAATCATCGAGACCGAATACTACACACTTTACAAGCAGCACCGGTTACGCACTAATCGACGGCTCTGGGTAAAATAGGTGCTGCCAATCGATGTATATCGATTCCTCGAAATCGACCAGCAGTACCTCACAGTACCCGTCATCATCCGTGTCGATGATCGACCCGCGCATAGTCCTTTCATTCCATACAACCACACAGGACACTCCAGCGCACAAATCACTTATTAAAAATCGTCTCCGCTCAGATTGCTCCTCGATATATAACTTATATAAATAGGCCTCCAGTCCGCACAATTCCGCGCACATCACCTCCGACCGCAGACACATCGTATTATCGTCGGTGTCGCATACCACCCGACACACAAAAGCCGCCGCTAGATCGTGGCCTAGATTTAGTGGATACATTTTTCTATTCAGACCTTCGTCGCGCACTGCTAAAGACAGACTGGATGCTCTGGATGAGGCTGGCGGTGATCACAGTGTTTGAAGATAACAAACCCCCTCTGAGTCATACCTAGGTGTGCAACGCTTTGAATGCAATGTCAGCAGTTTTGCACGCGTGTACCGCTTTGCGCTGTGCTTCTCGTGAAGCGAATGCTCTGCAGTAAAAGACGCAGAATATGATACCGTGCTGCGAGAGACCTCGATTATAATATTATATTATAATTTATATATAATTATAAAAGAAGAGACACAGTAAACCGATGTATTTGTTTTTAATTAATCAATATTTTATTTAAATCACTTTACAGATATTTACCGTCGTATGCAACATCCCTGCAAACACGGTAATCCTCGCTCGGAGACTCCTCTGCCGTTAAATTTATTTTTATCACTGTCTGATCGTCGAGAGGCAAAAGCATTGTAATATTCACGCACTAATCTGTCGTTTTTCGTTACATTATCGCTAAAGAGATTATTAAATCGCGACATGGTGAAGCCGCACGACATAAGGTGTAGGAATACGATGCCAAATTGTCCACACATATCCGACGTATTACTCTGTAGCTGCTTGAGGCCGTACCGATAGAACTTGCAGTTTCTTCGTAGTCGGGCGAGATGTTGCGGTATAACCGGTGGTAGCCCGTAGCTATCAAAGTACATTCCTTTTCCATGATGGTTAACGTACATGGCGATCCAATGCTCTCCAGGTCCGTCGTGGTTATCCGTGTTAACTACGAGGCCGGCTGGTAACGACCATACACGAGGAATTCTGTCAGCCGGGTATACGCCAACGGTTGAAAGTGGTAGATACTGCAGACTCTCGTAGATTTGTCTAGTGTTCATGCTGAACACATAGTCAATGATTAAATGATGACCGATACGCTTTGAAAGACGTATATATATGCAAAATTTATTTCACAGCGTCGTCGATCGTGTCACGACCACATGATGAAGATTTCTCCTCTTTTTTATTCTCTTCCTCTTCGTCTGCTGACCAAACATCCATGTATGATTCTCCTTTAAATGGATGCTCGCGAAGCCAATTTTTTATTTGGAAAGCCTGGCGCATTGCACAATGCGAAGACGCTGTATCATTTATCATAGCGTGTCTGAAGCATTTTCGCAAAGATTTCGGCATAAATGTGTACGATGGGGCGCCCTCCTCATCCTCCAGGTTGGAAATTTCACGACTCGTGATATCGCAAAGAAGTATAGCCTTCTCGTGACCACGCGTATAGATGCGTCTTGATTTTCGCGAAATTTCACGCAAGTTAGCGTATACCTGTTTACAGCTCACATCGCCCTCGTACCACTCCATACCGTGAAAATATTTCGAGAGAAAATTATTTTGGCTTCTCGATTGCTGTGGTAATTCGGCAAAGTGACACGGCGGTGCAACGATCCAATGAGCAGAGTACGGTCTATCCACTGCTACCACAGCAATTTCTTTCGGAATAAATTCCGAGTCTTTACCACGCATTCCCTGTATATCCACGATGATATCCATTTTCTTTCTAATCCGTACAGATGACCGAGTTCGACTGATTAGTTACTCGCGGACACGCTTCTACGTGTCTTAACACGAAATAATTTTATGCCGACATCAGCACATTTTTCGCTTATCCGGTAAAATCCACCATTACCTGCCGAGAGGCATCAATTTCAAGGACATTATCATATTCCGCGTAGAGTACACAATTTATCGTTGAAGCAAGCGCATCCTCAAATCGTACCTCTATTCTCACACTACCGTGCTTTATTAAATTCCAATGTGTATTGCTGTTCGCCGAAAGATCGGGTGTCAAATCAAAAGCAAACAGACAGTATCCATCGCGATAATTATTGCGATCGATCGAATTACCATCGTTCAAGAAATGTATTCCAGTTCCCGAAAACAACGTTTGAAAAGCATCCACATATAGATGATTTTTCGTGAAATCAGGTTGTAACGGTTTCGAAGGTATTTGAGCACCATCTACATACAACGAGAGATAATTTATCTTGTAATTTTGGAAATTGAACGGATTCATACTGAAGTCACCGTTAAACGCTTTGTTATCGACAAAACCGATAATTATACGCTTCGGCAACTGACCTAACACGATATTATCGATAGTCTCTCCATGAACACCCGAGTGTATTGAAACGGCTTTTACCTCGACTCTCGTAAGAGGATATTTAGCCGTAGATTTTGCCAGAGTTCTAGCATGTGAGAGCAGCACACCAGGAGCTATTTTTGTTCTACGAACGAGAAGCGATGCCTCGAGAATCTTTAAGCCGCATTGACCATTCTTTGTATCCCCCACAAGACAAAATGAATGTCTAGACCGAACCAGCCGTAGGCGCATCTCGACACCGTTTAATAGGAACCGCTCCTGATTGAATATATCGCAATGCAGATGACCGAGCAAGTCTACAGTTTTTTCGACATTTAAAAATTGTTTTCTCTTCACAAGCCCCGTATTTTCCGATGTTATATCATCCATTTTTCCAGGTGTATCGTCGTACCAGAGAACGCTCGTGAGATGCGAATTTTTTGCTGCTGGACCGTAATTCAAAAGTGTTTCTATGTACGCTCGATAAGCGTAGGCGTTATTTGGAGGTGAAACTAATTTTTGATTCAGGTATACATCCACCTGATTAAACATAGAATGCAAGAGATTGTTTACAGGGCCGGCACTTACTTTCGACGATGTGCCCACGGCAATTTCCGTAATGGTAGGAGATGTTATTTTCACTCTCAGACTAAGCATAGTATGCGCGAGATCGATATACTCATCACCCTGTCCAGGAATAACAAATTCAATCGGTGAATCATCTGTTAGCGAAGATATTGGTTTGTAATACACCCAATTGGAGCCTTCGATAGTAGTTTGCGTCGGTGGGAGTGAAAATAATTCAAGTTCCGATTTAAGACACTCGCACGAGTGCGCATGTAGAAAAGCCATCTTGTTTCAGCTATCCAAAAATATCTGCAACCGTTCGTTGACGAGTCTTCTTCTTCTTCTTATTGTTCTTATTATTCTTCTTCTTTTTTATTGTTTTTCTCTTTATTACACTTTTATTTTTACGAGAGATACGTCGTGGTTTACGTTCGTTCGATGAATGAGGAGTACGTGAAATTTTGCGCTTTTTATAACCAGACCCCCGCATGAGAGTGTCAATTTTTTCAGAGGCTTTGCGTTTGAGATACTGCCTGATTCTCGCGCTCTCTCGCGAATAGCATCTTTCACAGCTATATTTCTATCGAGGATATCACCGGCTACGTTTACACCAGCGCGCAACGCCTCTTTTCCAACTGCTTTAGCGCCCTTCTTTAAAAGTGGTAACACTCGACGAAACAGGCCCCCGAGAAAGCTACCGATACCGTGTCCTCGCTGATTAGGTGTTCCGATATAAACATGGCTAATACCACCGTACCCGCGACGACCCCATCCGTGCTGCACACTGTCAATATCATCCATAGTGGTGTAATCAATCGTGGGACCTTTTGAAATGTAGTGTCACAGTCAACGTTCCCCGCTCGAATGGTATAGGATCCCCAAATTCGTCTCTTATATCGATCTCGATAGTGTGTAAATTATTGCGCAAGAGAGGTATATATCGTGGCGTTGAAAACGATTTAATTTTCATCGAACCATACGGACAGTCATCAGTATCAATGGGAACAACTCGTAAGAGGGGTGTTTGTACATCGCCTGTAATATAGCTCTCGCAGATATCTGTGTATAAAAACATGCTGCCCGGTATAGCACCGGTGAGAGATGCAGGCCTCGACCCTGTGTATTCGCAATGCGGTTCCATCATTACGGGGCTACAAGCCTCTTCCGAGAATCCTAGTAGCCTTGCGATAGCGGGCGATACGCGAAAGTCGTGGTAGCGTAGATCGTCGCATACGCGTGCCACTTCGACCTGCCCACTCGGAAGCGATTTAAAGCGCAAATGATCGGCCACGTGAGGTAGCTGATTTATACTCTCCAAAAGAGCGTCTATAGAGCGATATACACCAGGTGCTACTTGGTCTCTATCAACGCTCCTCCGTGTTAAAAGATTTAAACCCGATAAATCATAATCACCATCCTCAAAAGTTACGAGATTTTCTACAGTAGGAACATGTAAAAGAGTCGTCGGATAAGCAATTTCCACAAGAGAAACAGCCCATTCTCCGTGCAGGCGTATCTGACGCGGTAGTTTTGTAATAAATTTCGTCGTCGTATTATCCGGAAAATACTGCATACTACTGTTGCTCGGTAGTACGACAAAGAAAGAGCTATCCTTGGAGCTCATATTTATCACGGACGATGATCCCGAGCGTTCTTCTTCTTCTTCTTCTTCTTTGTCCTCTTCTTCTCTTTTGTCTTCTCAGATGACGGAGGCACTCGTACTCGTGATAATTCTGCTTCGTAGAAAATACCGTCGATAGTCTCGTTATTCAGATCGTGTAAAATATACACGAATGGCTCTCGATTCAACGATATTCGTTGAATCTTGAATAATTCGTTACTCCAACCACGCTCATATCCTTTCACGAAAGCTGCTTTAGCTGTACTGATACGTACCAAGTCACCGACGCTGTATTTAGGCTTTTTAATTTTTTTCGCGTTACGCTCGTAACGCCGTGCTAAATTGTCTCGGGCTATAGAGGCATTTTCGAGGGTTACTTCGCTCGGAGGAATACGCGTACCGCTGTGTCTAGTGTGATTATAAGCATATAAAAAATTTTGTAAAACATCGATGTAACGCTTATTTCGCGTGTATGTAAAGTAGCGCCACATTCGCTCTTTTATTGTTCGATTAAAGCGTTCGGCAATCGAGGCTTTTATATCAGGGTTACGAGCAGCGCGAAAATCGATATTCTTTTTCTTGAGAATTTGCTGAAACGGTGCGCCGATAAATTCTTTGCCTCGATCAGTTTGCAATTGTTGCGGGCGACGATTGTTACTGCGCGCGAGTATATGTGTGAGACCGCGGGCCACGTTTGCGCTCGTTTTGTCACGCAAAGCCTCGACCCACGCGTATTTGCTCAACACATCAATAACAACAAGCAGATACGCGTACCCATCGTTGTACGTGGCTATCGAGCGAAGATCAGCTAAATCAGCCTCCCATACATCGTCTATATTACTCACACTGTACGTACGACGGGGAAATCGTCGTCGTACGAGGCGATGCATGTTATATGAATCCTGTGTCTCGAGCCATGGTAAAACATTTTTTCGCGCTACTCTACGATCCACCTGGGCCAAATTTTTTGCTCGAGAATAGGAAGCAGGATGAGCGGTGTCATAATAGATTTTTTGAAGAATTTTTATAATTTTAGCGATGACCAGTTAAATGGATGCTTTTTCTTTTTCTTTTCTAACTGTGTGGGTGGTCGATATTCTACTTGTGCAAAGTTTTGCAATTGTTCGTCCTCTTCTTCATTCCCCTCCTCCCCCTCGATGATGTCGTTTTCAGCCGTGAGCATTGAATCTCTGTTTGAGTGTGCGGTCTCGGCCTCGTCGTCGTTGTTGTTGTTGTTGCTACCGTTGCTGCTGCTGCTGCTGCTACTATCGTTTTCGCGCGGTAAAATAAGACGCCGCTGTGGTGTCGACGATGATGTAGGTGTAGGCTCGTGTAGTAACGCGGGGTTACCGATAAATTCACGCGGCATCTGTATCGCTCGCAGGAGTTTGGCGAAGTGAGATCGTCCGATGGGTTTCGCGCGTTTTCTAGCTCGCATAGCATCGTTAACAAGATCAACGATATTGGAATTTGAAATTCTTCTGCCGTCTATGGAAACAACGCCGTTACGATCCCATGTCATTTTTTTACCAACGGCGCTGCGATGCAAATTGCGAAGCAACGATATTGCTTTAGATTTAAATTTTTTTGGTACGCTATCGATAATAAGTGTGTCATTGAGCCGCGATTTAACTTTGTTCATTAAATCGTCGTCAGGTTTATTCTCGTGGCTATCGAGTATTGCTACTTTTCGTTTTGATGAAATATTCGGTACGGCATTATCGTACTCGACCATGTGAAGATAACGCTGTAAAACCTGTTGGTACGCTATCCACTTCTCTCTCTCGCTCTTGTACGAGTGAGAGTTTAGAATTTCACTCAGCTCAGAGTCGAGGCGCGATAATGGCGTACCGGTAGTCTGTACGGAAGGCAACGGGTCTGCACTAGTAGTAGTAGTAGTAGTAGTAGTAGCAGCAGCGGCAGTAGTGGCGAGTCCAGCGAGACGATGTATGTTATCATGAGGAATAAGTACCATCTTTCTGGCATATTCCATGTCTCGCGTAGGCCAAGACAGGCGCAAGAAGCAACTTGAGAAATCCGACACAGTGCTCGACGATGATCTTCCTCTTACCGCTCCAATTTCCCCTTTTGGCGGGTAGCCGTCGAAGAATTGTCGCGTGCCTCCGAAGATGATTCTTTTGCACGTTGTTCAGACTCACGTTTCCCTCTAAAACGTTTAGAGCACACTCGCATATACAGCGTACAAGCGCTACATCTGCTTTGCGCAAAATTGCACGTCGTTGCTCTTGCTTCAGATAACACAACGCTTGCAATATAATTATCTGCTTTTTATCGAGAGGTCCGCGCAACGCCATTACAAGCGCATTACTGGTACATCGCGCGACGCATCGCGAACTTTTATTGCTTTTTGAGGCACGTAAACGTAATGGTATTGGTCATCGGGAAATATACAGGCGCGAAATCGACAATTATCAGGCGTCGATTGTTTCAAGTCAAATAATAGATAGCCGTGCGGTGCGGCTGTTGCATCGAAATATACTTCCTGCAAAAATCGCGGATTCTCGGGACATACCTGGCGGGCTAGGTGCTGAATTTGCGCGCGATCTCGCAGATTTTTGAAGACAACGATATAATTAGCGTTTAAGGAGATATCGCGCTGCCCGTGACCCTGATGGAAGAGATTTTGCGTGATGAAAATGACACTAAGATTTTTATGATGGCTACCCTTGGTGAAAAGATCGACCACAGTATTGTTGGATGCCTCGCGCATTAGATTGTCAATGACCACAAGTTTAGGTCTTGCGTCATTCGAGTAGTCTACTGCTTGCGGTAAACCCTCGCGAAATTCGATTTTATCACCGTACTCTGAATACCCGGACTGCCACTCTGAGTAATAAAAAAGTATACGCTCGAACGGGACATCCGTCATTTCGCGCATGTATTTAAAGAATTTTTTTACAAAATATGTTTTACCACATCCCGTAGGACCGCTTATCACAGCTGTCCACGGATGTTTCTAACGTGTATCCATATCAACGAGTGTCTATCAAAATCAATCAGCAGACTCTTAAATAAGCTTATACCGCGGCTGCGGCTGCGGCGGCGGTGGCGGCGACCCCGCGGCATCAGCTATTTTCGCGGCCTTAAAGAGCTGATAAGACGCGGCGCGCCTGCACTAGCTGATGAGGCGCGGGCCCGCGGTATAAGCTGGCGTTTACGCTGTATGTATATTAAATAACGATAATTTTTATATTTCTCACAAATAAAGCAATATTTTTATTTCACTATGCATACATCTCTATATACAAATTTTACGAATCATCAAATTCTAAACAACAATATTCTATCCACGGATGTAGCACTAGAAAGCCAGAACAAAAGGAAACACTCGATAAGAAAAACGGGACAAAAGGAATCAACGATGAGAAAGTCAGCACAAAAGGGAACGGTAGAGAGATAGCAGCTACTGTTACGAATATCAGCACAAAAAAAAACGATCCGATAACGGTTTTATACATAATAAATCAATTTTTTTCAATGTATTGTACACGGTAAATATGTAACATGAAACTAGACAAAAAGATTATTTTTAAATATCGCGAATTCACCCGTAAAACTATATACTTTTTTGCGTTATACTAATTAGCGTATTTCACAATAGCCATACGGTACAGTAGCGTACAGCCCGTGCCGTTTTCGCTTCGTGTTAACAGGCTGGCATGATTTCGTTTCTTTACGCGTTACTACATGATGAAATTCCGTACGTCGAATAGCGTCGAATTTTAAAATAATAGGTACGCTCCTTGCTCCTGTCACGAAAGATCGTAATGCGTTATAATTTACGTGACGGCTATTCGCAAAGTTTAGCGTGATACCCTTCACTTTACATTTTTCAATAATCGTACCGTCGGGTTTACGAACAAGGTATGCGTAAAATTTTGGTCCACCCGAAACGAACGAAGTTATATAACTACCAGGCCCGTATTCACTTAATCCATCCGTAAGATCTCCTAGAAATTGACCGATTGGCGGCTCATACTCGTTACCACCGGGATGGCTCACGTAAATACAATCTGTATCGCAGTACAATATTCGTCGCCCGAGCCCCTCAAGATAACTGTATAATTTTAGGCGTGCCTGTGCCGTCGTGTATGCTGCAATCACGGCGTTTGATGTCGGCGATGGTTGGATAGCATCGCGGTTGCTCACATAGTTTACATACATAATCTTGTGATTAACCGGTAGCATCCCCGTCACCTCAATCTCCGGACTCGTTAGTAAATTCATTAGCTCCGCGCGCGTGAAAACGATAACGGTTTTCGTGAGATTCTCTCGTTGACCAAACTTTCCCCAGAATGAATTAAGAGCCAATTTCGCTAGTGAACGTAAACCCGGATTTGGCTGCAAAGCACTTCGCTCGAGATATACACCCTCAGACTCCCTGTACAATGCTATAAAACGCTCTATTGCTTCCTCGTCATCGTTACACTCTGTTGGCGGACCACTCGCCTCCTGTTTTATTTTTAGGAATGTATCGATGTACTCGGCAAAATGACCGCCTCGTCGCGTTGTCGAGTCATACTGCGTAACAACGTATTGCCAAATTTCATAGATACACGTCACTTTATATCCGAGCGACACAGCTTTTCTCAGTTCGTCCACGACCCATGTGCCGTCAAACGCTCGCTCAGTCGTGTCATCGTGTGTACAAACCTCGGATGTGTCCATATCTGTACAGCACGTTCTACACAGGGGGAACAGTAGTTTCCCATGCATGCGAACAGGCAGTACGGGTACATACAAATCGCGCGGTGCCAGCACGGTACACTTCACGAGACCCTCGACGACACTTAGATCGTTTTCAAGTCCTACGAGTTCTCGACACTCGTCGCCTACGTACAATTTCGGGTGTCCAACGGGATATTTTCCATTCTTACATACCCACGGATACAGCGAGCAGACATCCACATCGCGTATCTGCTCCCCGTTCGCGACGTCGTACAAGCTTACAAAATTTTCCGTTCGACCGCCAAAGAATGCATCGCGTGGTTCGAGAGGCGCCTGCTTGACCATGGCGTGATTTTTCACGTATATCGACATTTCCTCGTTATTCTCGAGTAATCTGTCAAAATCGCATTCCCATATTTCGGTTAGAGTGTACCCTTTCGATCTGATTCGCCCGGAAATAAGAATGGTACGCTCGTATCGCTCATCCATTGTATCGCCGAATTTAGTTCGAGCATCTCTATTCACGCGATAACATCGCGGACAACCGTGCCAAAAGCAGCCATGAAATTGTAGAACGTGATGGACCCCCGCATCAACGTAGTAACCGTCCACGGCCGGTAGGCCGGCCGGAGGGCGATACTCTCTCGTGCGTCCAGCATGAGCGATAACGCAGTTGAGCTCACGCTCGAGCCATACAAGCCATACGACGGCCTTGCGCGATTGCTTATCGCCCCAGCGATATCCTCCTGGTGGTAACACCGCAATGCGATCTTTCTGTAGAAAATTCTTTCGAAATACTCTCATACATGCTGATGCTATCGTGCATGTTTCTGTAAAGGGGCACACGCTCCCACAACGTATAAGTAACTCTCGAAAAGCTAAACACGCTCGTCTCAAAACCGTAACATCTGTACGACAATATTGCATAAATTGCGTCGCAAAATCAAATTTATAATCTACGCGACTCGATTCTTCCTCATACCATTTTAAAAAGCGCTCGCGATCCGCTGAGAACATGGTATCGGGTGAGTAAAAATGCAAAGCCGGCAGAGGACCTGAGTAATTCTGATATTCCGGTGTGTTGAATAAATGGGGAAATGTACCTTTTGCCACCTCATCAGCGAAACCAAAGGCCTTAAGTAAAGCCCTAAGAGCCATGGGTAAATAGTTTAGACTATCGAGAAAAACGACGTCGCCAATTTTCATCGAGACAATCTTCGTACCATTCATAATCAGAGAGGGCAGCTGTGTTTTTTGCACCTCGATTAAATACCGTAGAATAAATTGTGCGTCGAAACCTCTAGCATTATGGGCGATGCAGATGGTCTTTTTAAATTTTTGCGATAATGCCAATTTTACGAGATCCCCAACAGGATCATCGATAAACACGAATTCACGTTTACCGCAGTTAGCACAATCTGTCTCTATATCTGTGATATCCAGACATGCCATACATACGCATTGTGCGACACATAAATTCGGCTCGTGAATTCGTGTCGATTTATCATCATGCAATTGCGCGTGTTGCTGCGTCTCAAAATCATAAAATAAAAATCTCGTGGAAGACTTGTCTTTTTTCTTCTCCTTTTGCGCATCTGGTTTCTTAAGAGGTGCTATAAAACATGCATGCGTAGTCGGCCGCGTTTGTTTGCATGTAGCACAAAACGATATACCACATACATGCATCTTTTTATCTGTGGTTTTAATCATACGCGAGCAGCCTCTACAGATTTTCAATGCGTTACAGACGCTGTACCGTCTATATTTACGAGACGTGATGGCAAAAAGCACCAAAAAACGAACGATTACAGTCTGCGCAATACTCAGGCTGAGAGTCTCTATTACCGTTGCAATAAGTGGATTTACATCGAGCACATTGATAGCTACATCGATGCTCGAGTACTCGAATATACTTGGAATTACATTGCGTGCAGAACCCCCGACTACCTAGCGCACCGGCGAGATTTAATATCGGTTGATAGTGATAAGAACGCTCGTAATAGAGAATAAAGAGTGTATGATTAATTTTACCTGTTGCAGTGAGTACGTATTTTCGCCCATCGTACAGAGCCGGAACGCGTTTTCCGAAGGTGAGAAATTCATAAACAACAATTGCTATACCCTCGTGAACCAAGTACTCCTGAAAGAGCTGAATTTCGCGCGCACCACACCCCCTAGACGGTGTCGTTACCCCTGCATTACGTGTGAGCTCTATCGCCGCTGTATATTGCGCACCTCGAAGCCCGTTCCGAATTTGACACCATCGTCTGTGTAGCACACCCGCACGTATTTGACCGCGTTTGGCATGCGCTCGGGCAGTGACAAGGGATCGTTGTAGACACAAATTATCGCGATTACTTATGCGTAAAATTGACTTTTTTGCTATAGACTCGTGTGTAAGCCTAGTGCCCACACCGGCTCTTTCGACGCCTCGTACTATACACGTCGTCATTCTACATGTACCAGCGTCTATTCGAAATTCGCGCGCGCTCTGAGCTACACTATTAATTAGTCGCCATATATCGTCGGGAACGATGTCACGAGCTGGTCGAAATGATAACCATACAGGTCCTTGCGCAAAAGGCGGTACGCTCAGAGTCATACCCACATAATCATGTCCTTCGCACGATTCTGTAAGACGTGTGAGAACATCTCGTACACCTCCCTCGAACCATGTCAGATGATCGATACCGACCGGTGGCTGACGAAAATAAAAATCTGTCTCTCGACCCTGCATCCTAAAGCGTGAAAAATAACGTCTCTGCTCGTTGTCGATACCGAAACGTTCACCAGGAGGCAAAATATCACCACCCCGTGCAGCAGTCCTTCCATCGCCGGTCTGTCCACCTGCAGGCATAATTAAACCATTTATTAGAATTTTTATTTAATTTACTTTAAATTTTTGTTTGTCGCTAGCTATATACTATGCATATAATTCGTGTAACGTAAGAATTACAAACTTATATTTGCTTCTAGTCCTCGAATCCGTCGACTGCACCCGGGAACCGCCGACGCATTTCGTAAACCAACTCGATTGTCGGCGGTCTCGGCACAGTGAATCGTGCAAAGCGAAAAACGTTTGGGTCCGTCTCGTACCCTGCTTTTTCATTTTACTATTATTATCCGCGTAATTTTTTTATTTTTGTCAGCGTAGTTGTATTATTAAAAGCTTACCTGAATCTACAGGGTCCTCCTGCTCTTCCTCCTCCTCCTCGTCGTCATCGTCTACGTCTTGCTCCTCCTCCTCCTCCTCCTCTTCTTCTTCTTCTTCTTTTTCTTCTTCTTCTTCTTCTTCTTCTTCCTCCTCCTCCTCCTCTTCTTCTTCTTCTTCTTCCTCGCTGTCTGTATTGCTGTTGGCATCAACGTTTGAACTGTATTGTCGCGATGGGCCTGCGACGGATTCATCTGGTTCTCTCGAGGGGCCTGCCATGAAAAGACCGTTTGTAGGTTTATAACCGCAGAATGGCTGGGTAAAATTTCTCCAGCGATTCCCTACGGTGCTGTCGCCATCGTAGTCCCTGCTATGATCATCTGAATCGGTTGTACCCTCCTCATCGAAATCATAGGTGTCGGATCCCATTTCTGCGTCCTCATACCGTCGAACTATATAAAAATCTTATGAAATAAGGGAAATAAAATAAAAGTAATTAGCGCTGTATATTACTTACGTCTTTCATTGAGTATGGGTTGCAGAGCAGTCTCATTCAGCCAACCTCGTCGACGAATAACACGCACCACCGAATCAATAATTATTTGATTATCAAACAATCCAATATTATACGCGTCAACTAAATCGCGCTGATGACACTCGCACAGCATACCGCGAATTTTACGAACAACCGCCTGTGTCGGAAGTTCCCATAGGGTGATCTGTAAATTTCTTCTACCCCAGCGCGAACGCAACGACGGTCTACGCTTCAATATAAACTCTATCAATTTTCTTATCAATGAGCGCTTTACCACTCTGACCATGATTGTGCTGTTAGAGTAGTAGTAGTAGTAACCACAGTAAATCAGACAATTAACTAGAGAATTTTCAAAGCGGCTCACTTTTATATATATTCCTTTAACAAGCTCTCTCTCTCTCTCTCTGCATATACTGCAACTATGTAATGAATACGACTAACCAAGAAGATGGCCGCACGCGATCGCTTTACAAAAGCAAGACCTAGGGAAATATTTAGCGATGATGATGTACTTAGTTATCGAGTTTCGCTGATGAAAGTCATATTGTTTTCATCTAATTTCAAGGCACTTGGCCATAAGGAAAATCATCAAATTTCACCGACGAATATTATCTGTATGTCAATGTGTGCGTGTGCGCATAAGTGTGCGCGAGTATGCAAGAGTTTTGGGATATATCTGCTGCTGTTACTAGGCTGTTGAGGAGAATGCGACAAATATCAAAGGATATTGGCTAGCAATTTTCAGGCGTATGATTCGCAGTATCAAAAGAAGAGGCAATGCAGTTAGGTGGTGGGGGCAATCTGTATAAAACGGAGTATGAACACCACCGACGATTCATTCGAAAAGTTACAGTCTACAGGAAAGCAATAAAAATGGCAAATAACGGTGCTAAGCCTCATGCGATATCGCAGTATATAGCGAACCCCGTTATGTACGGTTTAAATAAATCATTTGGTAAAATAATCGTAGCCGGGTTCGAGTTGAACTCTACGTGTACGCTTACACCGGTGGTGAAAATATTGTCGAATACTTTTACCGGAATTACACTCGGTGCGGACGAGTGGCGAGTGTTTAAAAGTGATTTTTCTCGCGTACAACAATATTTCGAAGCTCATGGGACTGATGCCGAGAAAATGTGTAATACCCGCATAGAGCACACAACGCATTACACACTTTTAACCTCGTGTTACCAGCACAGAGCTGTGTCATTTGGTAAAATAAGTGGTAGCGCTGATGAGGAATACGAGAATCAAGAGGAATCTGGAGAATCGAAACGGAAACGCTTCCGAAAATACTCTCCAAACATTGTTCTTCAGCGGTCTACATTTGATATGCTCGTCGAAATAAGTAGAAGAATTGATATTCATATGCAAGTTCTAGAGAGCAAAAGTGAAACGATTCAGAGGTGTATGAACGAGGTGGTATCATATGTCCGTGAAAAGATAGTTGTCAGTGAAATGCCTCGTGCAGTAGCGTATGAGATCATCGGTTCCAAGGACTTCTTTGAAGAAGCGCTCGAACACATCGCGATCTTGCTAACGCCAGAGGATACGGAGTTTATGAAAATTATTTTGTCCGAAATAATTGTGCTGTTTCGTGGTCATATCGCTGATCATGCATCGGGTGTTGCGTTGCGAACGCAATAATTCTACGTATGTGCAGCTATTTGTGATAAAGAAACTGTTGTAAATAATTGTATATAGTGTACATTTCACTCGAAATATTATAAAGTATACACCGATGTCAGTCACAGTGAGAGAGAGAAAGAGAGAGAGAGAGAGACAGTCGTAAAACCGAAGCATCAGCAAAGGTCTGCGCTAGAAAGAAGACGGATCGCTCGTCTCTGTTTTATTAACACAGCAGATCATGGAATACGTGCCAATGTCGATTAGCAGCAAAGCAGCGGAGCTTGGTAAGTAAAAAATATAAAATAATTTTAAATCATGTGATATTTATTTTTAATTAAAAAAATAATGTTTTGCAGAGCGAGCAGCCCCTGCATATGAGCCGACACCGAGGGTTCGTTATTCGTATCATGGAGAGCGAGAGGAAGATAGAGCTAACTTCGGGAAAGAAAAGTGCCACCCGACATCCTCATCCGCAGTTGTCGTTGGTGGCAGAAGATCATCAACGCTGCCAACTTTGTATAATGAGTCGTGGCATATCAGGTAAGACAATATCGATTATTCTGTACACGATGTTTTTTATTGATCAGTGCGCTCAATTAAATAGTTGTTTCGTTCTTTTTTTCAGAAGTACACTATGATGACAACGTCCACAGCGAAAAATAATTTAAAAGCAATATTACGAGTGATAATACAAATTAATTCCATATAGCGATAAAAATAAAATTAACGGTGAAGGAATCTCCGAGCGTGGATGACCGTGTTTGCAGGGCTGTTGCATACGACGGTAAATGTATAAAGTGCTTTCCATAAAATATTGGTTAATTTAAAAATATCTGATCGTACTGTGTCTCTTATTTTTATAGCATAATAATTAAAGTCTTTCTCTCTCTCTCTCTCTGTGAGGGAACAAATTCTATATCTTTTACTGCAGAGCAAGCACTTTGCGAGGAGCATAGCGCAGGGCTATGCATGCTCGAAAACCTCTTTCGTTGCATTCAAAGTGATGGATACCTAGTTATGATTCATAGGAGGCTGTTATCTTTATGCCCGTGATACTCTCTAGTAGCGTCTCGAGCATTTAGTCTGTCTTTGGCATCCTGTTTGGAAACAATAAAAAGCAATATAAAAAGCATATCGGCATGTCCTGTATTGTGCCTCGTTTCAATAACGTTGTCCGCGGGGAAGTGGTTTACCCGGACTTTGATGGGTACTGCGAGGTGTTGCTAGTCGATTTCGGCGAAACTATTTACATCGACTGGTCTCACCTATTTCATCCGGATCCTCTAGCAAGTATGCTACCGGTTCTTGTCATGGAGTTTTCCATATACGGACTCGACCGCGTGGACGTTGCAGGTATCGAGCAGCTCGTCGAAGAAGCGTGCGGTGGAGATGACTTGATCGCTGTCATGATGCGACCTCTTGCCGGCAATAGCGTTCCGCGGGTTCGCTTATCGAACGGTGAACGCGTGGATGTGGCGGCGTTTATTATAGAAGCCCTCGGTGATGAGATAGATATCGGCTACGATATCGATGCCGTGGACGAGGGCTTTGACGAGGACATAGTAATGAATTAAAGACGCTGTGCATGTGTATGTGTGTGTGTGTGCGTGTGTGAGAGAGTACATTCGAGAGACAGGAGTTTAAAATCGCTTTGGCAGGAGGGTAGATGCCTACAACAGCTGCGGTGGTGGTGAGTACATAATTTTATTCATTTTTCCAAGTATGTGTACACCTTTCCTCCATCCTACTCTTATCTCTACTCTTCCTTGTTCACCAAGGTACCCACACCACCTCACTTTACCATCTCCACGTTACTGACACTGGTCAAGCAGAGTGGGTAGCGCGGCGGTGGAAAAGTGAGGTGGTGGGGGTAGCCGCGTGGTGGGGGAAGGAGTGGGGATAGGAGTGGGATGGAGCAAAGGTGTACACATACTACTCACAGTAGCTTGTACGTATGTTAACGCATCTTCGTTACTCGCATGTTATTTGATACATTTCGGGTGCACAATATTTGGGTAGTTAATCATAGAGATTAAAAGTATATAGGCCATTGGTCAGGTGGCATATGTTTGCAAGGGGAAAAAATCACAAGAGAGAAAAGGAAAACCCCTACTAAGGGGGGGGGGGGGGGAGGGCAACCATTGGCCCAGGAACTCCCCCCCCCCCCTCGCATCCCCATAGCTGTTGACCAGGTAATTATTAATGTACAATTAAGCTAATAGAACTAAAACTAACAGAAGGGAATATAATAAATAAGGTTTAAGTATAGCTAAGTGCGCGCAATGGAAATGTAATACTTAGAGTATAATTGTAAAATAATGACTAGAGGGTTGGGCGACATAGTGAAGCCGCGCAATGGATAATCGTACTGAGCGTCGTTGTGAAAATTAGTGATAGTAATTATTCAGATCAAAGACAAAATATTTGTCGGGCATATTATAAGGTGAGGTAAATGTAGTTAATGTCTATCTGTGTTGAGTCGAGCCGAGAGCTGGGCCATGTGTGTGTCATTAAGTGAGAGCCATTGATATTATGCTGGGTTGGAGCGATCACATTTAGGTAGAGCAGTACTGAATTTAAATGATGGGTCATTGGCGGTTCCTTGTGTAGGGTCAAAGCCTATGCGTTTATTGGCTCTGTTCCTCCGCCAATGATACAGGATTGGGATGTTCTTTGCATCTTGAATATAACCTTTCTTGTCGCAAAGTATGAAGGCTTCAGGGGTGACGTATCCGTTAGCTAATTCTGTTTGAGCTTGTGCTGCGTTATATATTGATAATGTTTTAATAATAGGGTTAGTGTGAGTAAATAGTTTTTGAAAATAGTCTCTGGTTAGTTTGATGATGAATGAATCGATGCGAGTGATGTTGGCTGTATTGTAAATAGTGTAGTTGCTTATGAAGTGTTGGTAGTCTGAGGAGGAGGATCGGTGTAACCTGGTACATGTACGTAGGCAGCTACGCTCGAATGCTCGTACGAGTTCCATCATCGTATGATTAATATTCCACCAAATGGGTGCCGCATAGGTGAGTATTGGTCTGATTAGTAATAGATATAATATAATTTTGGTTCGGGCTGAGAGATAGTTATTGTAGAAGATGCGACTATTGTAGAAGAAGGCTGCTCGAGCTTTGGCCAATTGTACCAATACATGAGAGTTGCCTCTCAGCAGAGAATCTATCTGGACACCTAGATATTTGACAGAAGTTTTGTGAGGAATGGGTGTAAGTAGGTCAGTACCCGGTATATAGGTTTGTATGGAGAAGTTTTTGTAAAGGGTACGATTGGATTTGGACAGGAAGGAACTGGGTTTCCTGAAGAGGATTGTTTCGCATTTGGCTGGGTTTATTTTAAGATTCCAGGTGGAAAAGTATCTATTGATTTTGTTGACGGAGGTCGAAAGTTCGGCATGGATATCAGTGATATGACTGCCCTGTGTATATATGATGTAGTCGTCTGCAAAGGCAATGGCAGAGGTGTTACTATTGTTTGTGTTAAGGTTGAAGAGGGAAAGTAGGTCACTAGTGAAAATATTAAAAAGGATGGGTGAATTAACTGTGCCTTGTTGTAGACCTTCCGTTGATTGAAAAATTAATGAGGATGTGTTATGTGTGTCCCATGTAATGAATTTCTTGTTGGTTATCATATCCCAGATCAGATGGATTAGCCATCCGGGAAAGTGTTTTTGGTGCAGTTTATAGAGGAGCCCGTCAAGCCACACCGAATCGAAGGCTTTCTCGAGATCTAGGAGGGCTGCAACCACTAGACGTCGGTTGCCCACTTGTCTAGTGATATCGGATAAGAGTTTATGTATGGCATGAGTCGTGGAGTGTTCGTATTTGAATCCAAATTGTGAGTGAGGTATGATATTATGTGCCGTGCAGAAGGTGTTTATGGAAGAGTTTATGATTGATTCATAAAGTTTAGATAAACTAGGGGTGAGGCTAATTGGGCGGTAGCTTGACGGGTCAGTTGGGTCTTTATTTTTTTTTAGGATGGGGAGAATTTTAGTTAGTTTCCAAATAGTGGGAAAATATTTGTGGTTAATGGCGTTGTTAAAAATGATGGTTAATGCAGTGATAGTTAATGGGGTTAAGTGTTTTAAGATAAGAGGAGGGATATTGTCGATACCACAAGATGATTTATTAGGGAGATTCGAGATGAGAAGTGTTAATTTATGTATGTTAGTAAATGGGAATGGGTGGAGAGTAAGATTATTAGTGGGGTTAGTAGCTGGGTTTGTGGCGTTGAAGTGAGTGATGAGGTTATCAGATGTGCGTGTGGAATTGAATGATGTTTTAAGCGTTGAGGTGGTGCGTTGGACGATTGCGACTACTCTAGAGTGTGTGTTAATATGTCGGGGTGAATTTATGATTTCGTAATGAGCTCCTATGATGTTTAAGATATCTTTGGGATCGGTGAATATGTATTTATTATTGACAATGGGTGTATTATGAAGGGAACAAGAACTGCGTTGTAGGATAGGAAGGTTATGTTGTTGGATTTGTATGTTGTCAATGTTGTAATGTTGAGTGTTTCTAAGCAATCTGTTAATTTTAGGGAAGAACGATGATGAGTCCCGGTGGCTAATAGATCTGATCTGGTTGTTCCAATATTTTTCGGTGACTTTACGTAATTTATTTTTTATTTGATGGGTAAGCATTTCAAGTAATAGCTTAGAATTCGTTACGAGAAGGCTGGTGTTGGGGATACGTAGCTTATGTAGAGTGTGTAGTATACTAACAAGTTTGTTTTTCCTCTTCAGGAGTGAAAGGATGCTATTATTAATACAATTTAGGATGTGGTAAGCGGGTTTGAAGGGGGGGGGGGGACCGCTACCGCAATGGACGCCTGTATCGCCTCGGTAAGGGCGGCCAAATGGTCGTCAACTTCGGAGAGACTCAGGGTACGATTAGATTCAGGGGGAGTTCTGTATGCTCTATCTAACGTTCGTCGGAACTTATTCCATTTAGTGCCTCCGAAGTTAAGACGACCGTCCGCTGGTTGCACTCCGAGAGGGTGTAGGCCGCCGCTCGCCAAGGAGAATGATAGTTCGATTGCGGTATGGTCGCTGTCGTAAGGTAAAGTGTGGAAAGTGGAGTCAGGGTTGATCGAGGATGATAGTCTAGAGTCAATAAGGAATAGGTCAAGATAGGAATTGCTAGGTTTAAAGGTAGGTGCTTCTGGGGGGCAGATGGTTAGCTTAAATGATATTTCAATTGTATTGGACCAACGGGCCAAGTGAGTACCCCGTTGATTATTCGTGGAGTCTCCCCATGCTATGCGGCGCGCATTAAGGTCACCTGCCATGATGTAATAGTTGTTGTTGTTATCGAGGTGGAGATTGGTGAATAGTGATTCCAATTCATGTAAAAAGAGGGTCCGGTTATCATGTCGAGCGTAGATGCTCACGATGTAAAGGAATCTGTTGTTGGAGAGGGTAAGTTTAGCTATAGTGTATTCAAGTATATTGTTTAATGAAGATGAAGGTGAACGAATGGTTTCAAAATGAATATTCTTTTTTATGAGGATAGCCGTACCGCCTCCTTGGGTGGCGTTGGGGCGATCTGTTCGTATAATATGGTGAGTTTTGAAGCGTAATTGATGTCGATGGGTTAGTTTAGTTTCGGTCAATAATAGTATGTCGTGTTTATGAGTGGTTATGAAGTTAATGAGGTCGAGACGACGGTGATTTGAGATAATTGAGTTTACGTTGATAGCAGCTATTTTTAATATATTGTGAGTGTAAGTTGTATTATCCATAGAGAGAGCTATAGATGAAATCGATCCTGTTGGAGTTGTTGGCTATTTGAGCAGAGAGCGCGTTATATTGGGATGTTAATAAATTTGTTATGTCATTTTTGAAAGTTGCGAGCCATTCCGGTGCTTTTGGGGGGTATGGTCCATATATAGGAGGGTTTTGAATGTTTTGCTGATTAATCAGGTTCTGTGTTGTCATCGGGTCTATCTGGTCGGTCTGATGCTTTGTGGAGTTCTGAATTTGCTGAGGTATTGCATTAGAGAGGGCTTGAGCGTAAGAAAAATTTGGGATTGTGGTTTTGGCGATATTTTGTATATTTCGTTGAAGTGTCGTTTTATTTTTGGTGAGGTTATCTTTCTTGATTGCGATGGCTAATTTAATGTAAGGGCATCCTTTGTAGGATGCAGGGTGGCCTTGTGCATTGCAGTTGGTACATTTTAAATTGGCTTTGTCGGTTATTTGAGAGATGGTGCATTTGCCGGGATCGTGGGAAAGTGAACATTTTACGCATCTGTATGAGAGGTTACAATTAGCGCTCGTGTGACCGATTCTTTGACATTTTCGACATTGGTATATATATATATATATTTTTCTAAGTAATTCCAATTTGGTTTTTTGATATGCCAGGGATTTGATGTTATATAATTCTTTTGATGGGCTATCCTGAGATATATGAACTAAGTAGTGGTATCGGTTTGGATTTTGTTTATCGAAATTTAGTTTGTTTATTTTTATGATGTTTAGGGTGGGTATTTTAAGGTTGGTTATTTCGTCTAGGATGTCCGCTCCGGAGAAGTTGCCTTTAATGCCTTTTAAGACATATATTTTAGGTTTTTAATTTTTAGGGGTGAATGTATAGTATTCGATATTTAAGGATTTAGCCTGAGTGCGGATTTTTCTCGAAATCAGCGAAATTGCTGAGGTAAACGGTATGGTGGTTATTATCTGTTTCATTAATAGTTACGTGTTTTTTATTAATTGCGAGGTTAGCAATTAGTGTTATTAATGTTGGGAATTCGGTGCTGGATGTAAAAATTGGGGGTGGTCTATATTGCTTGGCTTTAAGGGATGGTTGTACGGTGGTGGGTGAATTTTGTTCATCCTCCTCTATGTCAGATAAATTGTCGAATTGGTTCGATGTGTTTATTTGAGTTTGATCGGAGGAAATTACGCGACGAGATTTTGTGGTACGTTTAGGCTGAGTCCAGTCTTGGTTATCTATATCCTGCTGCGGCGTGGGCGGGGTGAGTTCTTGTGCATTAGGAGTAATTTTTCGTTTTCTGCCGGTAGAAAGATTAGGTTTGATATTCGACATATTTGGTTTGGATGAATCTTTGACTAGTTTTTTATATAAGTAGTCAAGATTATTTGAAGTAAATTTAAAGTTCTGAGGGATGTTGGCGGCATTATGTGATATTGTAATCGGTGAGTCGGGCCGTGGGGCTATTTCTGTAGAGGGTCCGGCCATCGTGTGGGTATTAGAGATGGATTGCTCGGGAGCCCCCGTTGAGAGATTAACATTGTCGGTAGACGTAGTTGACTATGTATTAAAACTACTTACTGCGACAATGTAAACAGATGAGCCGTTGGATGAGATACGACTCTCTGTGCCGTTGTTGGTGAAAATTTGAATCGGAGAGACTACCGAGTGAGAGAATTCGTTACACTTTTAGCTGCACTGGGCGAAGTCTGATGCACTTAGGATGAGCATTGGTGGTTGAGATAATAAGAGTAAGTCGTAAAGGGGGTAGCGGTAATGGTCGCGGGGTGGAGGGGGCGGAGTGTAGGAGAAGTTAGTATATGGGGATGGTATTGAGTGAGAAAATCAGTTTAGGGGTACAGAGCTATTTTTAATTATATTTAGTGATTAAATGTCCAATTGAGAAGCAGATGTTATGAGTGGTAGGCTGGGTGCAGTTGAGATTGACTATTAGATAGATTAGAACCGAGTGGAGAAAGTTGAGAAGTATGCTAGACGCTACACGAGTAGAGCAAATTTTACGTGTTATCGGTCCGGCGTCTCGGTTCGAACTCCCCGAACAAATTTCCCTCATCTGGCATCACTGCCCAGAAGGAGAACCCGAAACTGCGGTAGTACGTCAAGTGCTGCTGTGTTACGACAAGGATCAATCTAATTAATACTAAAGGAACCCAAGGGTGAGGCAGCGCGTAAAGTGTTGCCGTCTGGTGATATGAGTTAACGAGAAGCCAAGTGTAGTGGGTTTTGCAACAAGGCGCAGAGAGCACACAGTGTGACACTTGTGGTACAGTGTTACACTGTGTCCATTATTGAGTGTTCCAACTATGGCACTGTGCCGCACACTTGGATACAGCGAATTGTTGAGTTCAAGCGTGATATGCCGCCAAGGGTACCAACAATTCGAGTAATTTTCGTTTTTTATAAAAGTAGCATCATTGATGTGTTTTGTTCTTTTTTACTTCTTTTACAAAAGGTGAGGTTAAAATCAGAGACGAACTCATAATAGTCACCACACTCACAACACTTTGTGGAAAAATTCAATCACTTCTACTCTATTTTTGAACTTTTTGTCAGTCCTAAATGTCCTAAACCTAAACCGCCTAGGAATCGAAACCTCTCGTGCAATAAGTTCTGAGCGCCGCCTAGTGGAGATTTTAGGATACAAATTGCGTTCCAACAAGCACCATATCGCAGGGTCGCACTGTGTCGCACAGTGTGACACGGTGTCGTTCAATTGGAAAACACACACCGTGTACGGTGAATTGCGTTTCCGCTACGACACTAACCATGTTTTTATCGGAGTTTGGAATCGGGTTAGAGACAGGCTATGGTCGGGATGGGGTAAGCACTCTTGCCATGGAAATACCATACTCGAAATTTGAACACGACCACAAAAAATTGTAAAATTGGATCTAACCAGATCCGAACATGGTAGGGACACACAGCCTTATGCTATTACGATAATTTTTATGCTGAACGTCGCTGGACACGCTGTTCCGACGTGTGGCGCTGGCTGTCCTCTGTCGCATATATATTGAAATCGTATCACCGTCTAACTTAGAAACGAAGAAATCCCAATTGCGTATTACGTTTTTGTCCTCGCTCGTTTCTGTTATTTCAGCAGATAAATGAATGAGAAGTATATAATAATAAGAAAAGTGTTTTCTTTGTCGTGAGCGGATCGTGTTGGGTTACGATGCCTGTTAGACCTTGCAATGGCCAAGCAGGATGTTTTATCGGAAGAAGGAGAGAAGGATACTGCGATATTCAATGAACACCTCGTGTAAAAAGAAACGTATTTATTTATTGATCAATCGATCCGTGTGACCAACTCGCATCACGGTCGACGCCAGACTGAGGCTCTTCGGTGAAAACGGAAGTTCTGACGCTCGTGGAAGGAAGTTGAGATCCTTCCATGAGAGTCGGCTGCGCACGCATGCGGCGTGGTTCAAGCCCGTTAGACAAACTCAACAATGCCAACGTGCATTGTAGCAGGATTCACGTCCGGGTACAAGTCGAACCCTGGCTGTTGAGAATTCCTGTGATGTTAGTGGATTGAATCTGAAAGATATCGAAAAAGGATGAGTTTTCACTCAAGACAGGTGTGAAATAACCAGACCAAAAGATGTAGGTTGTAACATAGTTACACTCTCTAACCCAGGGGTCTCCAAAGTACGGCCCGAGGGCCACATTCGGCCCGCGGACAGATTTTGTCCGGCCCGCGGAGAGCTAGCATACTTGAAAACTCCTTTTAGAGAACATATTTTTTATAGCAAATTAAATTTAGTTTACTGAAGTATTCTTATTTTACGTTGAATAATTATTAATATGACATCTACATTGATATGGTCATGGGCTAACTACTCATAACATTGTTGTAGGCTTATTGTTATTGTTTTTGTGATAAGTTGGATAAAGAAACACAGAATTGTAATGAGTAAAGATATGTATAATATGCATAAAATTTAACTTCAGTATATAATAACTAACAAATTATTGAAATGAATCCAACTAACATTTTATACATTTTAAATAAATACATAACTTATAACAGGCATAATGACATATGAAATACTAATGAGATTTATGTAATTGAGATTTTCCACTGACAATAGTTTGTAGTTGTGGACTAATTTTACTTGTACCAATTATTAAAAGAGATTTAAGATGCTCATCAGTTAATTTAGATCTGTAAACATTTTTTGTGTACTTCATTTTGGAGAAGGTCTTCTCACACAAATAAGTAGTACCGAAAACAGCCCACGAGCAAATTTATGCAAATTATCAAATTGTGTCAGTGGAAGACTCTTATAAAATTCCAACAAAGATGAGTTTCGATATTTGTTCTTAATTATATCACTGCACTGTAGATCAATCATTTCCATTTGAAGTTCCGGGGCTAGGGTTTCAATGTCAGTATCAAAAGGATTCTGAAAAATCTTAATTTGATTCGCAATGGCATCAAAGTCCGAGAAACGAGTATCAAAATTTATTTTCAAAGCACTCAAAGTTTCGATTGCAAAATCGATAGGAAACTCAGTCTCAGTGGTGTGGCTGAACATTTCACATGTTTTAAAATGTGAAAAACATTTACTTCGTAGTTGTGATTGAAACAGTATCAATTTCTTCCGGAATGATTTGATATTAGTGTATAAATCAGGAAGATGCTGGTTTTCTCCTTGCAATCTCAAATTCAGTTCGTTCACATGTTTTGTCAAATCAACATAGAATGCTAACTTCCACAGCCATGCGTTGTTTTGTAATTCAGTAAGAGGGCGATGCTTTTCATTCAAAAAAATTTCGATCACTGCTCGAAGTTCAAAAAAGCGCTGAAGGACTTTCCCACAACTAAGCCAACGTACGGCAGTATGATAAGGTAAGTCATTTTCTCCAATCTCTTCAATAAATTGTCGGAATTGTCGGTGATTCAGCCCAAAAGATCTGATGAAATTAACAGTTGATATGACAGGTTTCACAACTTCAGACATATCCAAACATTTTCCGCACAAAGACTGTTGATGAATGATACAATGTAAGACTAATGGTTTTGAACCACCGTCATTTTCTACAGCCTTTGACACAAGAGCGACCACTCCTTTATCTTTCCCACTCATGTTTTTGCCTCCATCAGTTGTAATACATTTCAAGTTTTTCCATCGAACGTTCTTTTGATTAATGGCCGTTTCAACTCCTTTAAAAATATCTGTACCAGTAGTTGTGCCATGAATACTATACATATCAAGAAGTTCTTCATGCACTTCGTAGCTTTTATATACTCCTCGAATATAAATCAACACCTGAGCAGTATCTGACACATCCGTTGACTCATCCAAGGCCAAAGAAAACCACTCAACATGTCCATTTTTGTCGAACAGTTGAGAGGATATTTTTTCAGCGATGTTTTCTACCCTTCGAGCCACAGTGTTTGCTGACATACTGACAGTTTTTAATAAATTTACCTTTTCAGGGCACATTTCTTCGGCTACTGCAATTATGCATTCTTTGATCATTTCTCCATCGGTGAATGGTTTTCCACGTTTTGCAATTTCAAGAGCCACACGAAAGCTGGCACGAGTTGCAGCCTCTTGTTCAGTTTTGAGTTTTGTAAATGAAGATTGCTGCGATTTCAATCGGCGCTTCATAGCTTCGAATTTTTCTGTCCGCAAACTTCCTGTATATTTTGAATAATTTTGAAAATGTTTTGTTTCATAATGACGTTTGATGTTATATTCCTTGAGAACGGCTATGCTTTCATTGCAAATCAAACATAGCGCCTTGTTACTGGACTCAATTACGAAATACTGAATGTTCCACTGATCTTTGAATTTTCTGCATTCACTATCAATTTTTCGCTTCTTTTCCATACTACTAAATCACACACAAAAGCAACAATTCAAATCAAAATACTGTTACAAAGATGTCTCAAACTTAAACACGCACAAACACGCTTTAAGGAGGTACGCACTATTTTATTTCACAACAGTGTCATAGGAACTGACTTGTGGTTGCGCCACTAGCCTTCTTATATATTCCAATTACTGCCATCTAGAACTGAGTGGAAGACACCAGAACTTTCTCGAACCAACGAGATTATTCTGTACGTGCTATTAGCGCCATCTGTTAGCGATAGAAGGTACTACCTATTTCCGCTTGTGTCCACCAGATGTCGTGTCACGTTACTCCTCATGGCTCGTACTCTACGACTAATCTAGAAATTACAGATAATGACAGGAAAATTAATAATATGCAGTGTTGCCGTTTTGCGGACTTTAGTCCGATTTGCAGCCTTTTTTAAACGTTGCGTACTTTTTCGGACTTTTTTTATCATCAGTGGACTATTTCACTTTTTACCACCGGCAACAATGATAATATGGTTTTGGCCCTCGGAACTTACTGGAGTAATCAGTATGGCTCTAAGGCTGGAAAGTTTGGAGACCCCTGCTCTAACCCACTATTTTATTATTTCGGACGGCTAAAGAGCCGAAATTATGATCCGCAGCGACAAGTACAGCGGGCACTAGGCCACCGAACCCGGAGATGCGATAAAAACCAGCTATGTCACACCTCCGGAATTCCCTCGCTGCCGTAAACATCAGGTCAGCGACCAGCTGGCCTCGCTCGATGGCGAGGGGAAGGCGGGTAGCACGGCGACGGCAAGCCGCAAAATTAAGAAATCGCGTTAGATGAAAAAATTGGAATTAAAAATGATGTAGAGGGGAACGAGGCAAGGAGAAGGCTATAAAAGAGCGTGCGCGGGGGGAAATAGCTCTCTTAGCTCGAGGCTCTAATCTTGAGAATACGTGCATCATAAAAGTGTTAAAATTATCAGTTTAGAACTTTTACCGAAAATATTTGATCTAGAAATGTGTTTATTGTAAAAAGTAGAAACAGCCAAAATTATCGAAAGATTATCATTTCTCGTGATTGTGAAGATCCGTAACGAACAACCACAGAAAAAGGCAGCAGGACAGGCGAGTTGATTAAAATACAAGCATTATTAGTGAAATACTAAGAAAATAGACATTGATCTAGATTTAGATAGAATTAATGGAATAGAGTTAAGAGAATAGAATAAAGTGAATAGAGTTAAGTGTAGAGAATGAATTGAATAGAATTAGGTCAGCAGTGTTTAAGACAATAGAATTAGGTCAGATAGCATTTAAATAGGTAGGATAATCGAGAAATGGTATGAGCGTGCAAGTGGAACAGAGATAGTAAGTGTCAGTACGATGAGTGAGAGATAGAGAGTGATGTAGATATAAGTGAAATAGCGAAAAAGTGTGAGTTCCGAGCGTTTAGCGGTGCTGTGTGCATCGAGCGTACAGCTCAATACCACTGTACAAAACAATAACAGATTTTCGAGCCGAGTGTACCGAGAATCTACATAAACGTAATCTACGAAAAGAAGTGCGAAAATAATCATCGGAATCACCAAATTCCAATGCATTTTACTGGTCATCGGTGGCAAGAAACCGAACACTGACATTTTTGTTTAATTTGCTTTTGTTAATAAACCCTATTCTCACCTACCTAGAAGTCTAAAATTAATTAATCCTGTGATCGAGCTCGAATTTCCCACGAAAAATAAAAATAATTGATAACGATAAAAAAAATTACCGTTACAAGGTAGAAAAAATGGTTTATTCTACCGTCGACTGTTACACTACAAAAAAAAATATTTAAAAATAGCACAAATGAATTTAGAGTGAATATTGAGGGAGAAATCCATACTATTGTATTACTTGTGTAGTGAAATTTGTGAGGTGAAGGTGGTGCAGCCCGCGCTGTAGAGCACGTCACGAGATAAGACTTGTGAGGATGCACAATTATGATTTCCCCACTTCACCGTCATAGAATTTATGTAAATTGTAACGGTGCACTCTTACCGTGTTTTGAGTCCTGTTGAGCACGAATACGTTGAGTAGATCCTGAGAAATCGGTGAAAATTGTCCGAGGTGAGAGCAGAGTGTTCGATCTGTCCAAGCGGTTTTCACGAGAAGTGTCAAAATCTTGCAAGATGGCTGAGTAGTACAAACGCGTTGCTGTGAGACGCTGAAGTCAAGCGCGAGAGACAGCCTCTCGCTTGAGTAGCATGCCTGTGTAGTGCTGCCTCGGCTATTTTCGCGACAGCCGAGCGCAGCACAGCACCTAGAAGCAACAGATCGATGCACGGCGAATATCGATGCTCACAGCATCAATGGTCAGTTTTATTTTTATTTTTATTTTCATATCATGAAACATCATGAAAAGCTATCCGAAAAGTATAAAATCATCTTCCCACGGGCTTCGAAATCACGCAAACGAAAATGTTACGGTAATCAATTTACAACTAAAGACAACGAAGACGAATTAGATATGAATGCTAGTGCGAAAAAATTGTTAACTTCCAGCTGTGGGGATATATTAGGTGCGCAACTAAGTTCCCGCTGTTCTCCAAGATCTGGCTCCAGTAGTAAGTGCTGGTCGATTGGGACATAACCAAAACGTCATGAACCAAGCTTAGACATATGGTAAACAAACCGCTTTGACACATTAGTGATTTTGTTTTTGCGTCATATACTTTTGGTTGTGTGAAAATGTCTGATTTTGTGCCAAATAATCGTCATTTGCAGGAAGTGTTGCTTTTCTTCTTTCATTCGAAGAAAACGGCGGCTGAAGCGCATCGAGAACTCCAAAAAGTTTACGGAGATGCTGCTCTAAGTGAAACAACATGCTGTGATTGGTTCCGTCGCTTCAAAGACGGTGATTTTGATGTTGATGACCGTTCGCGTGAAGGAAGGCCAAAAACCTTCGAAGACGCTGAATTGGAGGCATTGCTGAAAGAGGATCCGTGCCAAACGCAAAAAGAGCTTGCTTCAGCATTAGGAGTTACCCGCCAAGCCATTTCCAAGCGATTGCATGCGTTGGGAATAATTCAAAAACAAGGAACTTGGGTTCCTTATGATTTGAAGCCAAGAGACGTTGAGCGTCGTTTTTTCGCCTGTGAACAACTGCTCTAGCGGCAAAAAAAGAAGGGTTTTCTTCATCGCATCGTTACGGGTGATGAAAAATGGATTCATTACAGCAACCCAAAGAGAACAAAATCATGGGGACCACCCGGTCATGCTTCTACGTCGTCGACTCAGCCGAATATTCACGCTGCGAAGATTTTGCTGTGTATTTGGTGGGGCCAGGGCGGTGCTATTTATTATGAGCTGTTGAAACCGACCAAAACCATCACTGGGGAACGCTATCGAACTCAATTGATGTGATTGAGCCGAGCACTGCGCGAAAAGCGGCCACAATACGAGCAGAGGCACGAAAAAGTGATTCTACAGCATGACAACGCTCGGCCTTGTAACGCTGTAACATATTATCCTACCGAGAAGTCCTTATCACCCTGGACCTCGTCAGCAGTTCTCACCGGCGCGGTGCATCTCCTAACGACGAGATCCAGTTCGACTAGTACTCTCCAACATACTACTTGGTCACTCTGCTCGACCACGGTCAGCAGACTGCATTTGTACTATCAACCCACATTTGTTTATCAAAGTGAATAAATCAGTGACGGACTGTCACGGCAGTTCGTATTTGAAGTGAAAATCACGTCTTAACATTTTTCCGCGTAACAAATTGGCGATCCTGCCAGGATAGACTCACGTGACGTTATTCCATCAAACCGTGGACCCTGAATGATAGAACGGAGCCTTCTTCGATTACGGACCTTGGATCAACACTGAAGAGGGTGTAGACACACTGTCATCTATAATACAGTCCCTGAACTATACTACAAGGAATTCAGGATCTAACGATAAGGTAAATATCGTAAAGAAAAAAAAAAAAGTGTTTAAATTCGTGAGACTGAGCGTGTGAAAGCGTTCGTGAAACCCGCGAACCCAGATCTCTCGTCAAAAAAAATCGAAACGCACTTTTGTATATCCAAATAAGCTGATTAGCAGCTTACGCGGATTGCATAGTTTGAACATAAAGGCAGGAGGCAAGGCTATAACCAGCCACTGTCCACCATTACTAACTAATAAATAAAAGAATTTATGAAAAAGAAGAACGAAGAAAAAAAAATAAATAAAACTGGCATTCAACAACTATCGTGTTACTCGGGACTATTCTACGGAAAGCCTTGACAGTTCAGACACTGACGTGATCGATAGAATCCAAAATCCATTTTTAACCGCAGAAACCATGTCTCGAGCCGCATCAACGACGGGATCCCACGTCAAAAACGATGAACCAATAATGGCAATTATGCGAAAACTAGAATCTTTGGAAGTATCCATACTCGCACTAGGCGAAGAGAATAATAAACGATCGGATGAGAATAAAGATGTGTGGGAACACTTGGGCATTTACCGAAGACGAAACAGAAGATCAAAAGAGAGTTCCGAAAACGCAGCGAGGTGACAAACGCACGCCCGAGTCGACACCGGATCGCAGCCCCGATAGAGTCTCACGCAACCCGATCGGCAACGGAGACGGTAACAGAGATAAGGAGCTCGGCCCAGTGAAAAAAATTATTCGCGTTGTGCGAACGCTCAAGGGAAGTGATGACAGGGGAGTCAAAGAATTCATCTTATCAGTAAAGCGAGCTCGACTACAATGCTCCGAACCTGAACGGCTTCTGGACTTTATCTTAAACGAAAAAATAAAGGACAATGCAGAACGAGCTATTCGCTTCACCCCCATATACCAGGCCTATAAATATGAAACCGGAATTTTTGTATAGAAAATACACGTTTATTGTATAAAAATGATAAAAAATATTTTATTCGAAGTATTGCCCACCGCTAGCTATACATTTTTCCCACCTATCTGAAAATTTGTGGATGACATGCCAAAAAAACTGTTGCTTTTTTGAGGCAAACCAGTCATCGAGCCATTTTCGTACATTTTCGTAAGAAGTAAAGCGCTGCTCAGCAAGTGCGTGTCCCATCGATGCAAATAAGTAGTAATTGGACGGAGCCAAGTCTGGTGAGTAAGCCGCATGCAAAAGTATTTCCCAACTAAACGCCTCAATCGTTTCTTATTATCATGAAGCAAAATCACTTTGTGTTGCCTTTTTTGATATTCTGATCGTTTTTCACGCAAAGCTTGATTCAAATAGATCATTTGTTGTCGGTAGCGTTCAGTATTAACGGTTTCGCCAGGTTTTAGCAGCTCATAATAGATCACACCCTTTTGATCCCACCAAACACAGAGCATTGTCTTCCGTCCATAGCGATTTGGCCTTGCAGTCGATGTCGATGGTTCGCCTAGAGTTACCCATGATCTTTTACGCTTAGGATTCTCAAAATATATCCACTTATCATCGCCAGTCACAATTCGATTGAGAAATGACTTTCTTTTGTACCTGGCGAGCAGCATTTCGCAAGTGGTTTTTCGGTTTTCCTACTGTCTTTCATTTAGTTCATGTGGAACCCATTTTCTCATCTTCTGGATCTTTCCCATGGCTTTCAAACGTATGGAGACGGCTTCTTGTGTCACATTTAATTGATCCGCGAGTTGTTGTTGCGTTTGAGCGTCATCTTCATCCAACAATGCCTGCAATTCGCTGTCTTTAAACTTTTTCGGTGGTCTTCCACGTTCTTCGTTTCTCACGTCAAAATCGCCACTTTTCAATTTTCTAAACTACTCAAAGCACTGTGATTTACCAAGAGCATGCTCACCGTAAGCTTCGACAAGCATTCGATGCGATTCTGCAGCAGTTTTCTTCAATTGGTAACAGAAAATCAATGCTGTCCGCAAATCGTAGTTTCCAGGCACAAAATTCGACATGTTCAACGCTATTACAAACTATGCTGTTGTATGAAACTTGTATTGTTGTGAGCTGAAAATCTTTGTCAGAGATGTTAACAAGGAAATGGCGCCAATGACGCGGTTTGACGGTAACTACATTGACAGCTAGGGCCATCTATGGGCAAATTCCGGTTTCATATTTATAGACCTGATACACGTATGAAGAACTGTATCAAGCAATTCGACAGAATGTGGGCGTTACAACATCATACGAATTAGCACGTGCAAAGCTGACACAGACAAAACAACTAAACACAGAGAGCATACAGATGTACAGCCACCGCTTCAGACAAAAATTGAACGAACTTAAATACGCAATCCAGAATGAAGTACGATCGACCGAGCGGCGTGTAGCCATGAAAATGGAAGAACGACACGCAATAAAATCATACATCATGGGCTTACGCGACGATATAGGCACTCAAGTAGGAAAGACCAAGTGACATAAACGAAGCGCAGACCGACGCCATGGAAACCGAAGTGTGGCTACGTGAAAAAGCAAGTCGCAGGCGATCATCTGCGGTGCAGTCGTCACCACCCAGCTTCAGTGGAAACAAGACGTATAACGAACGCCATCCAAATGAACGAACACCCACCAAATACAACGACAATCCACCAAACCATGACAAGCCACTGAGCGATCGCATAAAGCTCAATTGCAATTATTGCAAAAAACCAGGCCACACAGAAAATCAGTGCTTCAGGAAGGCAAATGTACCTGATAGAGTTACTGCCATTTCCGCCAGTTTACAGTCCTGTCAATGGAGATTGGGAGGAACAGGAGAAACAGCAAGATACCTCGTCGACAGCGGATCCTCAATAAGTATCATCAAAGAAACACTCGTCCCACCCACCACTGCGCGACACGAAGAGGAAAAAGAATTTATGATGGGAAATGACAAACGTGTATCACACGAGACCGTCAGCTTGAAGCTGCATAGAAAAGAACATAAATTCCACATAGTATCTCCCGAGTTCCCTATACCGGAAGACGGAATCGTCGGACAAGCACTTCTACAATCTTTCAAGTACAATCTGAGCAACGATGTCCTCTCACTTGACGGAATTCATCATCGCTTGTATGATGACTGATACTTTATCCCGGGTCGTTCAACTCGCATACTGAATATCCAGTGCAACGTGAAGAAAGGACACGTCAGCATTTTCGACCATCCAAAAATTCCTGACTCTATTTATCTCGTCAAAGACTACACGATACGAGTACCTATCAGCAACGACTCGACAGAAGGAATACATCTGGAACACCAAGAAATGTGCATCGAACCTGTCCACGTACGAAAATCTCGAATTACGACATTAACACCGACTGAGATAAGCCTCAGAATTCAACTCTTAATGGAGAACACCCGCTACAACCACATGGAAGATACCAACCGCGAAACGCTTTGGAAAATTATCTCGAATTATCACGACATTTTCACGTTACCAATAGATCCCCTACCTTCTTCAGAAACTACTGAGCACATCATCACTTTGAAGGACATAAGCCAATTAACAATGCTTCATATAAACCACCAGAATGCCATCGTCGTGAGATATCTCGACAAGTCGGCGAGATGTTAAACAAACGAATCATCAAACACTCAAAGTCACCATACAACTCACCCATATGGGTAGTACATAAGAAAAGTCACGCATCTGGAGAAAAGAAATGGCGAATAGTAATCGACTTCAGAAAATTGAATGAAAAAACGGATCCTGATGCTTATCCTATTCCTGTGATTGACGACAAAAAGTCTACGCACAAAGAGCGTTCTGCGTGAATTTATAGGCAACAGTAGATTGTGGGATTTAGGCGTATCAAGAAGTACTAAACGACCAACAAAAGATGTTCAGATGATGCAACATAACGACTCGCATTCTATGAATGTGGATGCGGTCGGCGATAATTCCAACGATGACTACGACGATGGCGACGATACACACCCTGGGGATACTTCTTCAAAACGTCGGAAAACAAAAGTAATAAAAGAGTTTGAAAAGTGGATAAAGATTTAGAACAAACTGGACAACGAGCGGTGAAAGATGACTTTCGAAAAAGTGTACTGCGATCCTTTACATCCAGCTGGATACGCTGGTGCGCGACGTTTAATCAGTAGCAAAAATAAAGCAGAAACCGTGTATGACTGGCTCACTCAGCAGGATAGTTATACCATTCATAGACCCGTGCACCGTGTCTTTCCACGACTGTATTACAATGTTACAAATATTGACGATGTCTGGGAGGCCGATCTCGTGGATCTACGTTCATTGAGTAGCTATAACGACAACGTCTCCTATCTACCTATGGTAATTGTCGTTGTTAGCAAATATGCATGGGTCGAACCCTTGCAGGTTAAAACTGTGCGCGAAGTAACAAAGGCATTTAAACGTATTCTCGAGCGTAACGATGTTCGTACACCTGTTTCACTACAAACCGGCCGTGGAAAAGAATTCCTCGGTGGTCAACTTCAAAAGTTTCTCAAAGATGAAAACATACAATTTCGCGTTGCTTGTAATCCTGATGTAAAAGCCTCGATTGTCGAGCGTTTTAATCGCACTCTCAAGGAACGGATGTGGCACTACTTCACACATCGTAATACTCATCGTTACATCGATATACTACAACAATTGGCTAATGCGTACAATCATGCTGTACACTCGAGCATTAAAATGCAATCGGCCGCCGTAACGCTATATAATGCCGATACAGCGGTGCGCAATATGACAATTAGCGCGATAAAGCGCAGTGAAAAGAGACGTTTCATAACGTATAAATACAAACCCGGCGATTACGTTCGAATCAGTAGAACTAAAGACACCTTCGAAAAAGGTTACAAGAAAAATTGGAGTGAAGAAATTTTTTGTATAAAAAAAGTTTTACATAGACAGGGCTTGTATGTGTATGCGTTGTGCGATCTCGAAGACGAAACTATCGATGGTTTCTTTTACCCCGAAGAATTAACGAGTGTTCATGAGAAGCGTATGGAGAAGAATAAAGAATTCAAGATTGATCAAGTTTTACGGACAAAAGGACACGGTGCGAAAAAACAAATTTTCGTGAGTTGGGTGGGATATCCGGCGAAATTTGACTCGTGGATACCAGCGTCAAACGTTCGCGGTCTCGCATAAACGAAATTTTGTCCAAACGATGCATGACGAGGATAATTTTTTTCTTGTTCTACCAAGCAATAGCAGTATGAAGTATTTTCCCAAAAATACAACAACACACTTTATAACTCAATTGCCGCGTGAAATATCGTTAAAGGGTCGCTGGGTTGTGGGCTTATCGGAAATTCATATACCCTGTACAATGACGCATTTACAAGAAGCAGATACGATAATTGGTTGGATGGCTTATGAGAATAAAGAAGTTACTACAAACGGAATACCTCGAGGTTTGTACAAAAATCACGAAGAAGTTGTGGAAAATATCAATGATTTACCAGGGCTGCGAGAAGCATGTAGGCACCGCTCGCATGATACAGTCGTTATCGGGACGCATGCCTACGAGAACGAGGAAAAGGCGTACTGGCATTTCGAAAAAATCGTTAGGAATAAAGAAGAAGAAGAAGAAAAAGTCAACAAGACGTAGACGCATTGCAGCAAGGAAACATCGCGGTGTCGCAAAGAATAAAAAGAAAAGGATAACAAAGAGAAAGAGAAGAGGTATCGAAAGTAGTAGGCGCAAACGAGCAAAGACCAACGATATTTTTGGAGGTGTTTAACAATGTCGTTCTTACACTCACACTCCTCCGAGTGTATGAAGTCGGAGCTCGACTTATTCACCATACCTCCAACGCAGACGGCTAAAGAATCGTCACAATGGATACACTACAAGCCTGTGTCGTCCCTCACGGATGACGGACCCCTGGAATTGGTCATACCTGGCCACGGTGAAGAATACCTGGACCTAGCTCATACAATGATTATTGTAAATGTTAGGGTTATTCCAACAGCTGAATCACAGTACAACGTAGCACCTGTTAATAACTTTCTGCATAGCCTTTTCAATCAGGTGGATGTATATTTTAACCAGAAACTGGTGGCACCGCCAAACAATGCATACCCCTACAGAGCATATATTGAGACGTTACTCAATTATGAACCAGCTGCTAAAAATTCTCACTTAACGACCGCGCTGTGGTACGCTGACACGCCCGGTACGTTTGACAGTCTACCAGGTGCATCGAATAGCCCTAATATCGGTCTGAATAATCGTGAAAAGTACATAAAGAATCGTCGGACTTTAGATATGATTAGACATTTACATTGCGATGTTTTTAATCAGGATAAATTTCTGCTGAACGGTGTGGAAGTACGGTTACGGCTTGTACGCTCAAAATACGATTTTTGTCTGATGGAGGCTTTTACGGCCGGTGTGACACATAAAAATCGCACCAGGAGTGCTGATAGCTCACGCCAAAATGCTTGCAAAAACAACCGCCAAGTATCCTATAACAAGGGTTGAGGTAAAAGCTTTTACGATGCATAGCGGTATCATTGGCGATACTCTGGATAACGTTACTCTAGGCCAATTACTTAAACGAATAATTCTTGGCTTTGTGAATAATCGAGCATTCAATGGCAGTACAACGTTAAGTCCGTTTAACTTTAATAATCATTCGATAAATTTCCTCTCTCTGTATGTCGATGGTCAACAAATACCGAGCAAGCCTCTTCAACCGGTGTTTGATAGTAACGAAAAATGGATAGACAGTTATCATACGCTCTTTAGCGGTATAGGTATACACTTTCAAAATGAGGGTCTAAATATTACCAGGAGCGACTATCCCAAAGGCTACTGTCTGTATGTCTTTGATTTGACATCGGACTTATCAGCAAGTTGCTTCGGTCACTGGTATCTCGTAAGACACGGTAGTGTAAGGATCGAAGTACGGTTTGCAACGGCTCTGACATCTACATTAAATTGTATGGTATACGCCGAGTATGATAATGTAATAGAGATAGATTCCACACGTCAGGTCATTACAGATTTTAGTGCGTGAGAGGGCGCCACACGCGACACTGTAATGTTTAAACTCGTCTACGCAACCACACCTGGTATCAGTCTACATCGAACTCTCATAATGAACGTTATAGTGGATATTCAAGCGCTCTACGATGCAAACAACCGTTTTCTACCAAAGGAGATTGCTGTGACGACTCTTCAGAAAAAAACATTATGGTCATTGGCTTGTCGAACCACCATATGACTTTGGTGAACTACCAAAGAGTGTACGTACGAGCAGCAATAAACTAACGTGTTTTCATCATGGATTGGAATGGTTTGACGGATATACACCGTTGAAAAAAATCTACACCAATCTACGCTTACTGTGTCGTTATGTCTTGCGTATAGGGATGTTCGATTCCGATTCGATTCTTAAAAAGATCGATTTTTTTGATAAAAAAATCGATCTTTTGCATCGATTTTCTGTTACTCGATTTTTTGGTGAATCGATTCTCCACCTCAAGAATCGACAACCGATTTTTCCGGTTTTTCTATTTCTCTGTTTCATTCTGTGTTCTGTTCTGTTACCGTACTTTCTACAGATCGAGAAACTATAGTGATGGGGATTGTCTCCTTATTGGTTCACCGGTTATTTCGCTTCATCGCCACGAGAGACGTGGCGATAGGGTGATTCAGGCTGTGGGAGTGAGAGTGCGATCTGCGATGGAAACTTTCCACGTTCAGTGATGCTAGATGGGGGAATTTTTCCCCACATTAAGGTCGTTGGGTACCCTCTCCACTGGGTCTGCTTTAGCGCCCGCTGCGTGCACACCCGGCTCGCCGACCAATTAAAAGTCAGGCAGCGCGACGTCTCTCCTACGCCAATAAGAAAATACCCCTACCTCCTGTTTCCATTTTCCGGAATTTTCCAATTTCCCTATCTATATTGATTTGCAAATGCGGAATTTGAATTACGCTTCCCGTTCCCGCGCTTAGAATCGCACCCTGAGTTGTGTTTCGCAAAATGTTCATCCTACTGACCGAACATAGATGCTATATCTATATAAATGTTTTAATTTACACGGTCGCTTGCCTAAGAATTACTATGGTCAACATTCTTAAGAACAACAAAACTCAGACTTTATCGCATCTTTGCACGAAAATGCATGATATTAATTTTTTCAGATGGAGGTACACGAGCAGGAGAAATCACTAATGCCATTCTTTTCATGATTGCAACGGATAACTTACCTCTTCAGATAGTGGACAATAAAGGTTTCAAAAACTTGATGAAAACCATTGTACCTCTTTATTCTGTTCCCGGAAGGAACTCGATCACAAAACAAATGGAGGAAAAATATGAGTACCTTTCGATGTGTGAAAAATGGAAATTGGAAAAAATAGATAATTTCTCAGTAACAGCGGATATCTAGACCGATGTTCTCAATACTGTTGGGTATTTAGGGATGACTGTTCATTACGAATTCGAAGGCGAATTGCAATCCACCACGATTAGTGTGACAGAACTAACAGACCGACACGTTTCGACAGTCATCGGAAAATGGATGAAGAATATTTCGGAGAATTGGCATATCGCTCATGAAAAAATAGTCGTTTTCGTAACTGACAATGGATCGAATATGAAGAAAGCAGTAAAAGACACCTTCGGACCGGCCAGACATATTTCGTGCTTTGCACATTCAATTAATTTGGTCGCTGAGTATGCAATGAAGTTTCCAGATGCGATTACATTGTGCGTCAAAGTAAAAAGAATTGTCACCTATTTCAAACAGTCGTCTACGGTTGCTGATGCTTTGCGGAAGGTCACTCACCTCAAGTTAATTCAAAGCATTGATACACATTGGAACTCAACCTTCTACATGTTACAACGATTCATTGTACTTTCACAAGAAGTTGGATCGATATTCTTAAATATCCCGGACTCACCGCCGATGCTGACTGCATCCAAACTACAGTTGTCAAACGAAATAATGGAGGTACTGCAACCACTTGAAAAAGTTACAAAGGAATTATGTGGAGACCAATTTGTCATGGCCAGCAAAATAATTCCACTAATCAATTGCTTGAAAAGTAAAAATGAAGAACTTCGCTTGAAACTGAAAACGCCAACTGCGCTTTCTTTAATTAACAGTCTTCAACAATCGATTTCGTCAAGATTTGGGCAAATAGAGAGTAATTCTATCATGGCAATCTTAACAATCCTAGATCCTAGGTTCAAAAAATTACACTTTAATCACCTTCTACCATGTTCAAATGCAATCGGCCGTATTTCTAAATTCATAAGAGAAATTGATCATACGAATACGAATTCATCTACTGATGCAGTTGCCGAAAGTGACATGGACATTTCTGAATCAGCTGATGACTTATGGTCCTATCACGATAACCTTAGAATCAAAACAATAAATGCTACGCAACAGCACCAAAATGAAATTTCAACTGATCTCAAACACTACTTGGATCAACCATTGATTAATCTTAAAGATAACCCAATGTTCTATTGGTTAAAACAATACGGATCAATATATCCCACTCTAACAATAAGTAAGATCGCAAAAAAACACTTGATAATCGTTGCTACATCCGTGCCATCTGAACGGTTGTTTTCAAGGGCCGGAAATATTTTAACGGATCACAGAAGCCGCCTTTCGCCGGACCATCTACAACAGCTACTGTTCCTGAATTCGTTGTCTATAAAAAGCTGGCAATTGACAAAATATTAATTATTGTGTATACTTTTTTAATTAATGTTTTCGAAAATAAAAATTACTACAAAATTTTACGGCTTAATGTTTTATTACGTATATTTTTATTATGTATAAATAATTTTTAACGATTTTTGAATCGATTCTTGCGAAATCGATTCTTTCATCACGATTTTTAAGGAGAATCGATGCTCGTCATTCGATTCAGAATCGATTCGGGAATCGATTTTTTTAGAGAATCGAACATCCCTACTTGCGTATTTACACAAGAGGCTTGTAAAAAGCCGAGCTTTTACGTGACGTTCTGAGGCGCGAAATCATCAATCTGGAAGAATACGAGGGTCCATCGTTAAAAAATATGCCAATCAACAACGTTTACTGTATTCACCATGGTATTTCGAAAGAAGACGATGTAAAATGTGTTCTAAATAACATGGCAAAAATACGTTCGTGACTCCTGTTTAAAGAGCTCGACGCGGTTAGTCACATTTATTCACAATTTGTCGATAAAACAACACCTATTAAAAATCAACAAAGCCAACCGAACAACGAGGCATCAAATGGGAAAATACTCTCGATATATCACAAAGCGTAGAGTATATATTCAACGATATTACACTATCGTGCAACAGTGAGTCGGCGCTGCGAGGAGGAACTGTACCGGCTAACGATGAAATAACTGTACTTTTCCGTGGCAGAGAAAAACACGTAATCTCACCGAGTGTTAAACAACCACCACCACCCCCACGTAACAAACACCAGCCAGAGCAACCACCGCGCAACCATCATTATCATCAGCAGAGACAGCGTCAATCACACTCTAAGCGTCACCAGCAGTTGTGTAAACAGCTTGAACAGCCTACAAATATTAGACGCTCTACAACGAATATCTGCTCAGACGGAAGGAGTATTTCCGGCCGATCGCATCCCGAGTCGCTGGTCTAGACCCGCAGCATTGGTTCTAAACACAGACGAGCATAATCTACCTGGGCGACACTGGGTTGCCACTTACGTTGATAAAAATGGACATGGAATCTTTTTCGATAGTTATGGATTGCCCCCACTCATTAACCAACACCATAACCGTCTACGCAGAAACTGTCGAAGCTACGAGTGGAACACGCAGCCCCTTCAATCACTCAAGTCTAAAGTATGCGGTGAATACTGTATTATGTTTCTTGATTTTATGGCTCGTGGTTATACTCTGGATAATTTTCATAAGAATTTTACGCCTAACAGAGTGAAAAACGATCGCATAGCTGCACAATACTACAAACGCGTAAAATATTCAAACTGCAGAAAGAAATGCGTGAAAAATGTAAAACACAATAATATTAAGGGCTACGGTTGTAATAAAAACACATGTATACAAACTTGTACTGATCGATTTGGATGCTACTTGTGAATTACTATGAATAAATTCGAAACTTTGAATTTCAAACAAACATTGGGGCGGAAAAATAGAAATGTTGTATGACAAACTACCGGAGCATCTGAAGGTTGACCGTGAGGTCTCCTCGTATATGCCGTGCTATGTACATTACATCAAACCGGGTCCGAAAACACAAATTGATGGTCGACCACCAGCTTGCCGTAACTGCCGCAGATGTCATTGAAAATTACGGATGAACAATACATGTTTGTTGGACGAGAATGTTAAAATAAAACATTTTTTTATGAAACTAAAAAATAACGAGCGTTTTCATTTATCGTTGTTGTAAATAGTCGTTTCAATTAATATATTTTTTTAATTAATAAAAATTCAAAAAAAGCTACGGAGGGGTCTCAGTTGTCGACGACTGGGGGGCACATTTAACCGGTAGAAGGGGTGCAGAATGATATTTACTGCGAGACCCAGTCTACTTATCTTCCGTAAGTCCCAAATTTGCTGTAGCGATAGTCGACTACATACCGCTGGTTGACAACCGATCCGCTTTACCGATCGCCGATACATTTTCTGCTAGACCGGCTGCCAACATTTAATCTTCTTTACCGACTGTCGGTAACACGATTACCAACCGTAAATGGCGCATCGGCGATTAATTTTCTACGGAACCGGCTGCGACATTCAATCTACTTTACCGACTGTCGGTAACACGATTACCGACTGTATATGGCGCATCGGTAATTAAATTTCTGCTGGACCGGCTGCCAAAATCTAATCTACTTTACCGACTGTCAGTAACACGATTACCAATAGGGGATGGCGCATCGGCGATTAAGTACGGGTCAAAATCCGTCAGATAGCGCTGCGACGCTACACCAATCAGAATACTAGTATAGGTGGACTGATGGTGGGGACTGGTGGGGACCAATCAGGGATGAGAGTAAGGGTGGTGGGGGTTGTGGGGGCCCAATCAGGAACGGGGGCCGGGTAGTAGGGTAGACACGCCCCCTGGAACAACCAACGAGGAAGCAGCAGGGGGAGGGGACAGTGGTAGGGAGGGGAGGGGCGGGGCTAGTCTAGACACGCCCTGGCGCCAGCCGGCCACGCCCTGTCTTTCTATAAAGGGCCTCTTCTACTGGCGTAAATGTATTTTATGGCCTCATGAACCTGTGCCAAGGTTTGGCGAAATCAACGTATGATCAAATAGTGCAACACCTTCACTTGACATTGAAATCGATGTTTGAAAAGGTCAGTGGGAAAGCTGCCAAAGAAAAGCGGGAAAAGAATGTCGAAAAAGGAAGAATCAAAACTCATTTGAAAGTGTTCGGCGATGGATCTCAGAGAAAACGTGGCTTTCGCAAGTATTTTAGAAGCAAATCCGTACGGTGACGATTGCTCTGTTACAAAAAGTGAGTGCGTGGGACACGTACAAAAAAGTATGAGTACGCGACTCCGAAATATAAGGAAGAACGAGAAGCTCGTTGGTTAGAAGCGGCTGACGGAAGGTGTCATTAAAAAGCTAACAATTTATTATAATTTGGCAATTAGAAGAAATATCGATTCTGTCCAAGAAATGAAAAAAGCTGTAATAGCAACGCTGAATCATTATTGCTCCACAGACGAATCCCCTCGGCACAAGAATTGTCCAACAGGGATCGATAGCTAGTGTGAATGGCGCAAAGCTGAATGCACGAATCAACTATAATCTTTTAAGCATCCTGCTAGATTGGTCGACAAAAAATTATGAAGCACATTCTCCCGATTTATGAACAACTATCAAATGAAGCACCTTCTAATGCTTATGAGATGCTTATTACGGCCAAAAAATCGTTGAAATTGCCGCCTACTTGGCTGCAGGCATATTCAACGAAGGGTATTTAGCGATTTTGAATACCATGAAGTTGCTGGATTTGAATATTGGCCAGCAATGCAAAATGTTTGCTGATACTGCTGACGCGCCACGGATCGGAAGAGAGAACAGGCGCCAGTCACTTAGCAGCAAGGAAGCTGGTACGGCTCGTAGACTCGAACAAATGCATCAGAACGAGCTGGTTGAGGAAGCAGAAGGACTACTATTGTAACATAGTTACACTCTCTAGCCCACTTTATTATGTCGAACGGTATAAAGAGCCGAGAGATACGCAGAAACACCTGCAAAATTCGAATAGATACAGAAGCACAGAGGTTTGCGGGCGTTAGGCCCGAACTCATGTGAAAAACGAGCTGCTTCACATCGCCGGAATTCCCTCGCTGACATAAACAGCAGGTCAGCGACCAGCTGGCCTTGCTCGGTGGCGAGGGGAAGAAGGGTAGCGCGGCGACGGCTAGCTACGAAGTCAGGAAATGCGTTATATTAAAAAATAAAGGTAAATGATGACGTAGGGCTGAGCAGACCGAGGGGAAGGCTATAAAAGAGCCTGCGCGGGGAGAGGACGCTCTCTTGGTCTTTTGGCGTGGATAGAAGGCGTGTTAAAAGACAAGTCGGAAAAAATCTGAACATTCTAAAAATTACGAGAGAAAAGTTAAGCAGTATCATCGAATAGATTTCGAATAAATTCGGGTTTGAACGCATAACGGAACATCGAATTAGTGAAAATTAAGGACAACGGAACAATGAGAGACAGGCGAGTGGTTTAAACAATATAAAGAATTGGTTTTTAGTGAAGTTAAAAAGGAACTAGTAATATATCAAGATAGGGATAGATTTAGGAGAATAGAATTAAGAGAATAGGTGTGTGTGCAAATAGATCTAAGTAAAATTAAGTGCATAGGATTAATTAATACGATTAAGCGAGTAGTGTATAAGGGAATCAGATTAAATAGTGTGGATCTTTAAACCGGCAGTAGCAACAGGAATTGCCCGATTCTGCGAGTGTAAGCGAGAAAGAGCGAAAAGTGAAACAAGAGTGAAAGAGAAAAGCATTGTAAACAGAGTTTATACATTCTGTCAAAGGAGTGAGTCTGACGCGAGTAGCTGTGTGTGTGCATGCTAGAAGCTACTGGGGCAATACCAACTCATTTACACGTAACAGATACTCGAGCCCGAATATACCGAGAATTTGAACGCAAATAAAACGAAATAATGTTAAAATAATCGCCGGAGTTCCTAAATTCGAATGCACCATCCTAGATATTAGAGGCCGAAAACTGTAAAATAACTTGTTATAAAAAAAAAATCTTTTGTTAATAAACCCCATTCTCACTCACCTCGAAGTCTAACACAAATTAGTCCTGTGCTTCGAGCCCGAATCCCCCACGATAAATAAAAATTATTGTGAGCGATAAAAATTATCGTTACACTATATGGACCAGGAATAACTGATTAGCCGATCATTAGCGTAAGAAACCAAAAATTAATATTTTCTCCTATAGAAAACTTATAGCACGTTTTCTCGAGTTTTCTGAATTGGCGGGCGTGATAGCAAAAAAACTAATCGACGTATCGACTCGAACCAATGTTTGTTCTCTTCAGTATTGAATTCTCTTCTAGGTGAATCAACAAAATTGTTAAAAAAGTATTATTAAATAACTTTTACAGCACGTTAAAGTAATTTTTCAAAGAACCCTTTTTTTCAAACTTGAAAAAAAAATTATTTCATGATTATTTCAACTTTTTCTTGGTTCACCCAGAAAAAAAATGATAATTAAAAATCTTTTTCGTTTTTTGTTTCAGACAAGAGATACGCACTGCATCTGTCTCGCCAATTGGAAACTATAGTGGCAAGGCGCTCACGGATATGGCCCATTAATCTGCAGTTTATTAATGTATCTACATAAAAAAAATGTTTACACTTCAAATACATAAAAAAATATACCCCAAAGTTCGCTGGGCTAAGTTGTTTTTGTCCCTTCCAAAAAAATCCTCGAAAAAATCTTTTTTTGGTTCTTCTACAGCAGGATCTTCCCTTAAGCCGAACATCATCAGGAGCTCACCATCAATGCTGATCGCTCAATTGTCAGTGTTTTAATGACTGGTGCTTGAAACAATCACCTCAGCGCAACCGTTCGTTGGTTCAGCTCGTCATGCTCAAGTCCATCAAGAGGAGCAAACGCTGAAAGAAGCTCTCAGGAAGTTCTGGGTCCAGAAGAAGCTACCAACCGACACTGACACCCCGCTCTCACCAGAAGAACCGGAGTGAGAGGATCACTTCCGGTCAACACATAAGCATGACGCATCCGGGAGGTACATCGTCAGGATTCCGCTCAAGGTACCGGCAACGCTCGTAGGGAACTCATTCTCGACCGCTTATCACTATCTGTTTCGAGTTTTACAACGGCACTCGAAGGATGGCTAATTCAAACAGCACTATCATCGGTCCATGGCAGAGTATGAGGCAGAGTACAGCTCGGCCATATGGAAAATGGCGCCAGTATTACCATCGGATGCAGCGAAGTACTATCTACCTCATAACGGAGTTCTCAGGCCAGCGAGCACCACTACAAAAGTGAGGGTGGTGTGCAGCGGCTGGAGTTCGGACGTGCTAATCTGGATCCGCCATCATGGAATCATCTTCGCGACGGATATCACCAAGATATACCGACAGATCCTGGTACATGAAGAGGATTGCAATTTGCAACGAGTAATGTGGATCGATAATCACCTCAAGGAAGTGCCATACCGGCTGAAAACGGTTACCGACGGCACCAATGTTGCACGATTTCTGGCAGTTCGAGCCACTCATCCAGTTCGTATAGGACGAAGCTGTCAGATTTTCACTTACTGTGCCATCAACCACGCATGGCCGATATATGGATGATATTTTTGGAGGAGCAAACACAGCGGAACAGCTCAGTGAAATTGTTCAACAGTTAAAGGAGTTGTGCATGGCTGGTGGATTTTCGCTCGCTAAATGGCACTCAACAGATTCTGATATTCTTGCTAGTATCTCTGCTACCGGATCATCATGCTCAGCGATTACATTGGACTACTGCGCAACCAGATACTCGTACTCACGTGGTTTTCACAGGATGACTAGTTCGTGTTCTCATCAAGGTTTAGGTCAAAAACAGGTAATCTCAATAACAGGTAAGCTCAACAAGCATTTCATTATATCTGAAGTGGCTCAGATATTTGATCCACACGGGTTCATCTTATCAGTTTTGATACATGCCAAAATGCTATTGCAGAAGCTTTGGCTGCACAAGCTTAGATGAGTTGATCCACTGCTATCCCAGGTTTCATGACGATGGCTATTAATCAGGGAAGATCTCACTTGCCTGATCAGGATCTCAATTCCTCGTTGGTTCAACTCATGGAGCTACTTAACTGTGGAGTTGCATGGATTTTCAGATGCCTCTCAACTAGCCATGTCAGCAGTGATATACAATAATACATCACTGTAAGCTCACCGTCCACAAGAAAGTAACGTCATTTGTGTGCTCAAAGTCAAAGGTTGCACCGCTCAAAAGGCTCACTATACTTCGGTTGGAACTCACAACAGTGCTACTCTTAGCATAGCCCTTCTCACGGGTTCAAGCCACACTTAAATTGAACATTGCAGCTACTCATCTGTGGACGGATTCTTTAGTAACGCTCATGTAGATCAAGGCGCATCCATCACGCTAGAAGGATGTCAGGAACAGAGTCACTCAAATACAGGAACTTACAGTAGATGCTCATTGGCGACATGTTCCTGGCGTTTCCAATCCAGCGGACTGTTCCTCAAGGGGCATAACTACCGAACAGCTTAGAGCTCATCAGCTGTAGTGGACAGGGCCACCATAGCTCAATCAACCAGAGGAGTCATGGCCAGCTCAGGCCGCGTTGGCCTAGAATCTAGGTGTGTTGGAGTCTCGGCGAGGGGTAGCACTCGTGGAGGCTACGTTAAAGCGGGAGTACCACTGGGATCTGGTGTACAGATATTCCTCGCTCAACAAGTTGTAACGGCTTACAGCTATCTGTTCTAGAGCTATAGCGCGGTTCAAGGCTATACCTGACTCAGCACCAGTCAGGCTCATCTCAGCTCCAACCAGGTGTCATTCGGGTGGGAAGGCGGCTTAAACAATGATCGATCACATTTGAAGGATGCCATCCAGCGATATTGACTCGTCAATCTCGTCTCTCATCGCTCATCATTGACCAGGCTCATCAGCGTACGCTTCATGGAGGGACTCAGCTCACCTTAGGGAAAGTTCGACAGGCTCGCTGGATTGTTGGGAGAAGAGCTCCAGTCAAGGCAGACATCTTGCGCTGTGTAGTCTGTGCTCAGCAGAGGGGGATCTATGCTCGTCAACTGATAGGTCAACTACCTCTCTCTCGAGTTATACCTGCACAGTCATACTCACACTCAAGGCATAGAGAGGGCTCAAGACGGCGTCGTCGACAACGGTTCTTTCAAATAAGCAGCCATCTTGCAACAACCTCTCGTTCAGCTCAGTTGTCACCTCGTGATGTGCGCATCCCAATTGCTCTTATTTACAGTTCTCATTGAGCTACTCAGTCAAGGAACAGTGCAATATCGCGAACATCCAACATTGAATCATTATGAAAGGTTGAAAAAGTCTACTCATCGGTACATCAAGATTTAGTCTGATCTCGTGTCGTGCTCTCGACATTTACGTTACTGCATGACTTTTGCACGTCAGCTCAGCTCAACTCTTCGCACCGATTAATATAATCGTGTGTGGTGAAAGTACTACTCATAATTTTATTTGTTATTTTTTTGTGCTCACAGACGTTAGTTTTTTATATCTATTTAATTGTTTTGTATGTGTAATATCGTCCACTGCATTTTGCAGGTGGAGCAATAAATGCAACAGTTATTTGACATCTGTGTCAATTCTAATTCAATATATTACAGTCCACTACCTCTTCAACAACCTGAGTGCTCGAACATGCACGTTTTGCCGAATCGCGAAAGAATCGTTCGCGACAAAACTTCGCCGATGGAAAACGAAGTTAAATACAAGCAAATCACATAGCGCTCCAAAGTCTCCAACGCAGAGAAAACAAATTGTTCGATTGCGAGAGAAGGGAGACGTGGTCGCGAAAATTATCATCAAAGCAATAATACTTCTCGAAAGGGTTGACGCAAAAGTACATAGTGTCGTCAGCGATGGAGCTGCTGCAAATAAAAAAATTTGGTCTGAAGTGGGCGCAAGTGGAGTATGAGGGACGTACCGTAATTACTTCGATCATCCTATCGTCGAGGGTCGAAAAGTATTCCTCTTTTCAGATACTGCTCACTTGACCAAGACAATTCGTAACCATCTATATTACAATAAATACATAGATTTGCAGGTTTGTAAGATGTAGAGACGCCTGAGCAGACATTTTTCTGTACCACTTTTGTGCTATTTGATTCATTCATGTAATAAATTTTTAGATGAGCCCCACAGATTATTTGATTCTGTGGAAATACATCACGACTCCCCAATAAAATGACAGAAGACTAGCCAGCCCTGGAAAACTTTTAGTTTGTACAAAATTTACTCCGGACCATGTTAATTTGAACAACGCGTTAAAAATGCGAGTTCGATTGGCAGTTCAAGTGAGATTTAATATACTATGCATGTTTCTTCCATTCATAACAAATCGATAAGAGAAAATAAAATAGTTTTATTTTTAGGTGTTCAGCAATTGTCGCCGCCAGTCTTCGGGTTTATGAAAGGCAAGTCTCGGAATTAAGAGGCTGTGAAGCAACTGCATCGTTTTGCAAATGGATGAATGATATGTTCGATGCGCTCAACCGCACGCGCCCTATCGATGGTGTCACGGTTGGAAACTGTGATTACAAAGTAAATTAAAACACGATTAATTCAACTTAAAATCACTACCTCATTTTGAATACTTAACTATTATTCTTTTTGAAGACGATAGCAAAATCTCTACAAAAATTGGACAATTGGGAGGATACATGGAGAAGAAGCAGTTATCAGCTAATCTTTTTTTAACCAAACAAACGGCCTAGGGTCTCCAAGTTAAGCTAAGATCAAGTCTGGATCAAATTCAATATCTTACAGAGATCTGCGGCTTCGAATACCGATTAACAGGTCGAATAAACCAGGATCCGCTCGAGGTTTGTTTGAACGATTCCGTATGCAAAGTCTTGGTACGAACATAATATGAGATGCTTAACTTTTCTAAAGGACTCTCGCTTCAAGTCATACTTCTTTCCGGTTTAGAATACTTGACATGCACTTGAATAAAAAAGTCATTTTTTTTACCTATAGTTTTCTCTATCATGCGCAAAAATACTAGAAAATGTTTTCTCATAGAATAAGTTTGTAACTAAAAAAAAGTTGCATGAAGAAGCAATATAAACAATTCCAGTTTGCAAAAATGTTTGTTGCAGATTAATTAATTAATTCTTTATTTATACGCGGTCATATGTTTCTTAAGAGTGATAAATCTAAGCGACAAATGATTTGACCAAATTTTTTGATGGAAAATTTCTGGCAGTTCGCAACCCGGTTAGAGTCAGCGCCACCTTAGATCCCTGTGTTATCGATCTCAGAAAGATCTCTAACAATCGAATCATTAATTATTTTTGTCAACTCTGATTGCCTCACTCATTCATTAAGAATTAATGAGGCAATCAGACCTGACGATTTTTAACTTCTAAAGAAATCGTGAAAAAATATTGCCACAGCCCGGGTTCGAACCGGGAACTCCAGAATTCTAGCCTGGTACGTTACCAATTACGCCACCGCGACTCTAGCAACATCAATTCACGATCTCTATTTTTAATGTCAAATAATAAACCTTTGTTGCAGATTAATTAATTAATCCTTTATTTATACGCGGTCATATGTTTCTTAAGAGTGATAAATCTAAGCGACAAATGATTTGACCAAATTTTTTGATGGAAAATTTCTGGCACAGGGATCTAAGGTGGCGCTGACTCTAACCTAACTACATTTTTCCTTTTACGTATATATTGCCGATATAGCTGCAGAGCCAGACCACACAGAGGACTACCAGCGCCACATAGGGTCGGAATGAAGTTCAGTGGAAACAATAAAAGTCGAGTTCAGATTTATTGCAGAGCTGAAAGCGCGATAAACGAATCCGGTTGTGACTGGTGTTCATACCCGTTAATACATATATTTTTTGCATATTACTTTGATACTATAAAATTAACATAATCGCTCTTCGGTCTATGATGTTTTGCGATGTTTTGAGGTAAACATAACTTTAATATGTCAGGTATAGCTGTGGATGTAATTTTCTGCGGTTGGTAACGTACAACCTTGTCGCAACCCTAGTATAAATCGGAACATGTGGAAACAGACAAGCCAAACCGACTCTGAACCGATTCCAACTACCGATTGAAACATGGTCACTGCGTTTTTCAAATTGAACGACACCGTGTCGCACTGTGCAGCACAGTGCGACCCTGCGATATATAGTGCTTGTTGGAACGCAATTTTTAACCTAAAATCTCCACCAGTTTACACTCATGACGTATTGAACGAGAAGTTTCGGTTCTTTAACTGTTTAGGTTAGGACAGCTAGGACACTGAGAAAAAGTTGTAGTTGTGGTGTTGGGAGTTCGTCTCTGACTTTAACGTAATGTCGTGAACTATGGAATCCAGTCACGTAGTCCACACCTTACGACTAATTATGACGATCAACGAGGAGGCCCGAGCGCGGTACGCATGCGTCAGACCGCGCGACGCGCGAGATGACTCACGTTTTACTGAATAAAATTTGTAATTCTCATCCGGCTATGCTCTACGAGGTCGCAATCGAAGCAGGGAGGTGTGCTACTATTTGGTAGGCTAATTGCGTTATTTGGCGGTCACTGATGAGCGCATGCGACATTTAAAAACAGTATGTGTGCAGTACAACTAGCACCGGAGACTGGGATTGAGTCAAGTTTGGCTGATAAAATTTTTTAATCTCATCCGGCTGTCCTCTACGAGGTCTTAATCGAAGTAGGAAGATGTATAGGATAGTTATACCCTTATTATATTAAGTTAGACACTCGTGGATATTGATAGTGATATATTTATTCGGTCACGTGTACACAGAATTGAAAAGCTTGTGTTAGGAAAAGGGCGTGGCACTGCGGCTTTGTTTGTGGACAAAGGAAGCTACACGTGAAGGCACAAAGGACTCTCTCGATGGAAGCGAGAAGACGCAATGAAAAGTGAAAGCTCAGTCATCCGAGCGAGGTATTAGGGTTTGCTTCCGTCGATGGGGTGGTGGTGCATTCGTGGTACTTGCACGCCGTGTAGTGGATGGTGATGGTAGTTGCGTGTGTTGCGTAGGTAGATTGACCAGGTCGGTAACTTGTGGTGTAGATTGACATTGCGGGGACGCCACAGATGTGCTACTATTTGGTAGACTAATTGCATTATTTGGTGATCATTGATGGGAACCCACGACATTGAAAAACAGTACGTGTGCAGTACAAGAACAGCAAAAGCTGTGATTGGCTGATAAACAGACCTAGCGACAATGATTCATGTTTCGCTTAATAAAATTTGTAATTCTCATCCGGCTGTGCTCTGCGAGGTCTTAATCGCAGCAGAAAAATGTACTACTATTTGGTAGACTAATTTCGAGAGAAAATACTTATTCTAACGTATAAGTAGACATTTTTAAATCTGTACAGTTTTTGAGAACATCAGTTGCATTATATCAAAAGTTTAAGAAATGTTAACGCTTCACATGTAAAAAATCTTTTGAACGAAAAGGTGAAAGGCAATGGACTCTTCTAACGGACGTTGAAAGAGATTCTGTTCATTGATGAAGCCTTTTCTTGCTAATCGCAGTATGTGGATCATCTGTTGATTTGTTTGTGCTATAAATTTGAAAAAAAAATGAAAAAGGGTATCTTTCAATTACTTTAATTTTATTTTATGCAACATCACTAGGCGGTTATATATCACAATCCTATTCAATAACCCATATAATATTTATTGGAATTGAATTGCATGTACCATTATTACAATTTATTATAAATTTATTTTGCTAGTTACAAGTCATTACATTTTATACAATTTCGATTTTCTGATTATGGTGCGATGTGTGCCATACGAACTGCCAAATAATTTTGGGGAGCCAATCTTGGTTTATTGCCAGGTACATGATTGGGGTTGATTACAGTCTCATTGTCATTACGATCGACACCCTTTTCTATACCATATCACATATAAACTCATCACTATCGTAATCCCAACTGACAAGGCAAATGTTATGTAGTACGGAACATGCTACGATAACTTTAGGTATGAGACCTGCACAGCTCATATGAAGATATTTTAACCGCCGGAATTTTTCTGTTGGGAGAGCAAAAGCTCTTTTGATAACTTGCCTCATTTTTGACAAATGTTGGTTAAGTTTTTTGTGTCTATATAAACAAAAGAGAAGATAGAATTAAAGTTGCATACTGTTTCTATAACGAAGGAGTCTGTAATAATGGAACGATATTAGTTAGAACCGAAGTGTCATTATTAAAAATGTATAATCAGACCAAAAAGATTCCAGTTTTCAATCACTTATGGATAATACCTCTAAAGAGCCTGTCGAATAGCCTCTCTTCACATATGGCGCCATGAATCATCGCAGCACTGGATACGCTTTATCACGTATGATAAACTTTTTCCCAGGAAAGAATGCATTGTGATTTGTTGCCACTTCTTGCCAGAGATCAGAATTTCGAAAAATTCTTGCACCATGGATGGATCCAGCAAACCCAGCAAAAGAGTGTAATATATTTTTAATTGTATATTTATTGTTGGTCATAAGCACATTTATTTATTCTCTTTCCAAGAAAAATGAACAATAATTATAATTTATATTTATTAATTCAATAAAAATAATGGAAAAATGATCCAATTCAAAGCATTCTTGCGAACATACTGTTAATGACCATCTCCATTGTATACCACAATAGACACTGAGTCAATATTATAATCGTATCCCTTGCATACAATAATGTGAAAACGTTCGATTATAATTCACCACCATTTCCACACAATATTCCCGAATCATTAATCAATAACATCACATGGATATTAATATATAGAATGCACATATGCATATATAGATATATCTCTACATAGAGGATCCATCGTATTAGACGCGAGACATGGCTTTTTGCGTATTATGTTATAAAATTATGAATTATCATTAACGTTGTGACTTCGCTTCGGGCGAATTGTTCCATGTCGTCAACTTGTCGATGTTCAGGGGGCGAGGGATGGTGCGTGAATGCGAGGTTCGCATCGACCGTTGATATGCCGCTCATTAAGTGCGGGCTTTGGCACCTTCATCTATGAGTAGGTCCAATAATTGATCGAATGGAGGCGATGAAGGCCGCCGTTAATCCTTGTCTGATGACCGGTAGCACCACGTTGTAGGTGTTATATGATTTCATATAATTATTTTTGTTGGTGATGAGCTTGCAGTTGAATAGTTGTGCGATTTGTTTCGGAAATGCCTCGTCCGTATAGCGTCGAATTGTGGTTTGACACTAATAACAGTTGTTTAATTATATCTTTCAAGGAAGGCTATTCATACAGCCGATAGCATTGAAATACATTTATCAAAATCCACAAGTACAGATATAATCGTTGAAAATGCGATTGAGTTGAAACACATTGAAATATAGAAATACAGAGATATATCCGTTGAAAAGAGAATTGGTGTCGTTACGATACCGATTTCTTCGGCATACCCGACTAGAATAATCTTCGAGCGCGTTGTTTGGTTGCCACGCAGCGACCTTGTCTCTATGGTAAACGGGAAACAGATTACCATCATTATAATTACGAAGCTCTGCGCACAACGAGATTAGACCCCTATGCGCATTTGTCTATGTAAGGCAACGCACACTCATCCCAAGAAGAATTCGAGACGGAATTCGACGTGGAATGAGTATGCGTAATATACCCGAGGGAAAGGGCGTATACAAGATCTACGGCTCTTTCAAATCGAATCGTTACAATATCCCCCTTAATTTGGGCAGGAGGGAATAGAGTTTGCTATACGTACAAATTACAATTTCATAACCCATACGTTACACTGCAATTCCGTGACGAGCCTCTAGCGCAGGGGTCTCCAAACTTTCCAGCCTTAGAGCCATACTGATTACTCCAGTAAGTTCCGAGGGCCAAAACCATATTATCATTGTTGCCGGTGGTAAAAAGTGAAATAGTCCACTGATGAAAAAAAAAGTCCGAAAAAGTACGCAACGTTTAAAAAAGGCTGCAAATCGGACTAAAGTCCGCAAAACGGCAACACTGCATATTATTAATTTTCCTGTCATTATCTGTAATTTCTAGATTAGTCGTAGAGTACGAGCCATGAGGAGTAACGTGACACGACATCTGGTGGACACAAGCGGAAATAGGTAGTACCTTCTATCGCTAACAGATGGCGCTAATAGCACGTACAGAATAATCTCGTTGGTTCGAGAAAGTTCTGGTGTCTTCCACTCAGTTCTAGATGGCAGTAATTGGAATATATAAGAAGGCTAGTGGCGCAACCACAAGTCAGTTCCTATGACACTGTTGTGAAATAAAATAGTGCGTACCTCCTTAAAACGTGTTTGTGCGTGTTTAAGTTTAAGACATCTTTGTAACAGTATTTTGATTTGAATTGTTGCTTTTGTGTGTGATTTAGTAGTATGGAAAAGAAGCGAAAAATTGATAGTGAATGCAGAAAATTCAAAGATCAGTGGAACATTCAGTATTTCGTAATTGAGTCCAGTAACAAGGCGCTATGTTTGATTTGCAATGAAAGCATAGCCGTTCTCAAGGAATATAACATCAAACGTCATTATGAAACAAAACATTTTCAAAATTATTCAAAATATACAGGAAGTTTGCGGACAGAAAAATTCGAAGCTATGAAGCGCCGATTGAAATCGCAGCAATCTTCATTTACAAAACTCAAAACTGAACAAGAGGCTGCAACTCGTGCCAGCTTTCGTGTGGCTCTTGAAATTGCAAAACGTGGAAAACCATTCACCGATGGAGAAATGATCAAAGAATGCATAATTGCAGTAGCCGAAGAAATGTGCCCTGAAAAGGTAAATTTATTAAAAACTGTCAGTATGTCAGCAAACACTGTGGCTCGAAGGGTAGAAAACATCGCTGAAAAAATATCCTCTCAACTGTTCGACAAAAATGGACATGTTGAGTGGTTTTCTTTGGCCTTGGATGAGTCAACGGATGTGTCAGATACTGCTCAGGTGTTGATTTATATTCGAGGAGTATATAAAAGCTACGAAGTGCATGAAGAACTTCTTGATATGTATAGTATTCATGGCACAACTACTGGTACAGATATTTTTAAAGGAGTTGAAACGGCCATTAATCAAAAGAACGTTCGATGGAAAAACTTGAAATGTATTACAACTGATGGAGGCAAAAACATGAGTGGGAAAGATAAAGGAGTGGTCGCTCTTGTGTCAAAGGCTGTAGAAAATGACGGTGGTTCAAAACCATTAGTCTTACATTGTATCATTCATCAACAGTCTTTGTGCGGAAAATGTTTGGATATGTCTGAAGTTGTGAAACCTGTCATATCAACTGTTAATTTCATCAGATCTTTTGGGCTGAATCACCGACAATTCCGACAATTTATTGAAGAGATTGGAGAAAATGACTTACCTTATCATACTGCCGTACGTTGGCTTAGTTGTGGGAAAGTCCTTCAGCGCTTTTTTGAACTTCGAGCAGTGATCGAAATTTTTTTGAATGAAAAGCATCGCCCTCTTACTGAATTACAAAACAACGCATGGCTGTGGAAGTTAGCATTCTATGTTGATTTGACAAAACATGTGAACGAACTGAATTTGAGATTGCAAGGAGAAAACCAGCATCTTCCTGATTTATACACTAATATCAAATCATTCCGGAAGAAATTGATACTGTTTCAATCACAACTACGAAGTAAATGTTTTTCACATTTTAAAACATGTGAAATGTTCAGCCACACCACTGAGACTGAGTTTCCTATCGATTTTGCAATCGAAACTTTGAGTGCTTTGAAAATAAATTTTGATACTCGTTTCTCGGACTTTGATGCCATTGCGAATCAAATTAAGATTTTTCAGAATCCTTTTGATACTGACATTGAAACCCTAGCCCCGGAACTTCAAATGGAAATGATTGATCTACAGTGCAGTGATATAATTAAGAACAAATATCGAAACTCATCTTTGTTGGAATTTTATAAGAGTCTTCCACTGACACAATTTGATAATTTGCATAAATTTGCTCGTGGGCTGTTGTCGGTACTACTTATTTGTGTGAGAAGACCTTCTCCAAAATGAAGTACACAAAAAATGTTTACAGATCTAAATTAACTGATGAGCATCTTAAATCTCTTTTAATAATTGGTACAAGTAAAATTAGTCCACAACTACAAACTATTGTCAGTGGAAAATCTCAATTACATAAATCTCATTAGTATTTCATATGTCATTATGCTTGTTATAAGTTATGTTTTTATTTAAAATGTATAAAATGTTAGTTGGATTCATTTCAATAATTTGTTAGTTATTATATACTGAAGTTAAATTTTATGCATATTATACATGTCTTTACTCATTACAATTCTGTGTTTCTTTATCCAACTTATCACAAAAACAATAACAATAAGCCTACAACAATGTTATGAGTAGTTAGCCCATGACCATATCAATGTAGATGTCATATTAATAATTATTCAACATAAAATTAGAATACTTCAGTAAACTAAATTTAATTTGCTATAAAAAATATGTTCTCTAAAAGGAGTTTTCAAGTATGCTAGCTCTCCGCGGGCCGGACAAAATCTGTCCGCGGGCCGAATGTGGCCCTCGGGCCGTAGTTTGGAGACCCCTGCTCTAGCGCATCAGGTGGCGGCCGTTTAGACACTAAATGGGCTCATAATATTTGCGTAAATTGCTTCGATTATGAGTTCCTTTTTGCAACTCGGGATTATCTGGGTCAACGAGGAGAAAAGCATTATCATATACCTTTAAAATACGATATGGACCATAGAACAGATGGAAGAATTTCGACGTAACTTGATCACTTGCGTTTGATAAGTGCGGTACACGTAGAAGTACGAGGTCCCCTTTTTTTAATACCATCTTCGAGACCTTTCTTTGTGATGAGCATCTTTTTTGAAAGCTATTGCGTAGGTGTTCATTCGCTAGGATCCGTTTTTGCTCCAGAGAGGGTTCGCAACTATCGGGGTATGTGATACGGCTCTCGATTTCTTCCCGCGGATTTTTTTCAAATTGAAGTTCATGAGGGGTATATCGCGTACTACAATGAGTAACGTTTCAATACGAAGGATGTATTTTGCCCAGCTGGTATGAGTAGTTGCACAAAACGTGCGAAAGAGACGGCCTAGTTCCTTCATAACACGTTCGGTCGGATTGCTCTGAGGGTGATGGACAGAACAGAACCGCACCTTAATGGCATTTTGCACGAGGCGATCCGACCATTTTCGTGAAGTAAATTGAGTTCCATTATCAGCGAGAATGGCCTGGGGTTTACCATATTTTGGAATATATATATCAAAAATCTTTTTTAGAACTATTTGTGTAGTTGCTCTCCTGATCGGATATAATTTAACATACTTCGAGAAGGCGTCCAATATAACGAAAATGTATTGGACACCTCCGGTCGATCGAGGTAGAGGTCCATAAAAGTCGACGGTGAGGAGTTCACCAGGGGATTCCGTTTTGACTGGGCGATATTCTCCTTGCATTGCATATGTCAGATTTTTGACACGTTGGCATAAATCACAGGAATGGACATAATCCTTAACCTGCGTAGCCATGCGGTCCCAATAGAAGTACCGGCGAAGATACAATAGGGTCTTCGTGGTACCCGTATGACCCAATTTTTCGTGAAAAAACTCGACCACTCGGCGGGAAAGCAACTCTGGGATAACCAGCAACCAGCGCCCCGTAGGAGAATAACGTTGAAAGAGAATATCGTTTTGAAGGACATAACGAGTTCCTAGATTTCCGCCCTGGACCTGATTGCGAACCTTACCCAGATGATAGTCTTCCCTTTGCTGTCGTCCAATGGAGCTGAATTCATTCCTCAACTCAAGGGGCAAACGCGCTAGATCACTGACCATTTTGTAGAGACCATAGTGAGATAACGCTTGATCATTGTGCTGAAAAGGACAGAGATTGAGTATTGCGGCTATTGAAAGCGTTGACGGTAATGCTTGTTCGAATTTTTTGGACAGATTACAGCTGAAAAAATCGGCCACCAAATTATCCCGACCCATACAATATTGAACATTAAAGGTATATTGTTGAAGAATAATACACCATCGGATCAGTCTACCGGTATGGTATTGCGTGGAGTTCAGGAAACTAAGCCCCTTGTGATCAGTGAGAATGTCGAAACACGCACCGATTAAGTAGGTTCGACACTTCGTTACCGAGTAAACAATTGCCAATAATTCCTTTTCAGTCGTTCCATAATTTTTTTCGGCAGAATTTAAACATCGACTTACTAGGGTGATGATACATTTATCACCCTCATCATTAATTTGATACAACACTCCACTAATGCCTCTATCTGACGCATCGGTCTGTAATTCAAAAGGATGCCCAGGAAGAACATGACTAAGACGTACAGATTCGACAAAATTTCGCTTTAAATCCTGAAACGCTTGACTATGATGTGCGGTCCATTTCCATTCGCCCTTACTCTTGAGGAGCGGATGGAATGGGTCAATGTAGTTGGAATGACGCACGCTAAATTGGCGATAATAAGTACATACCCCAATAAATGATTGGAGTTGCTTACGATCCGTGGGTTCCTTGAATTTGTCAATAATTTCTAACCGATCGGGTGCAGGAGTGACTCCGTCGACAGACAAAACAAAACCGAGAAATCGGACCGAAGTTCGATAAAAATACGACTTATCTAATCTTAGAGTGAAATTATTATCTTGCAATTGAGAAAACACTCGATTAATATGGTCAAGATGTTGTTTAAACGATGTGGATGTAATAAGAAAATCATCTATATACATTGTTAGACAATCTTGAAAACGTCTCTCAAAAACTTGACCTAAAGCGCGAATAAAGCCACTGCCAGCAGTTTTCAGGCCAAAGGGGATACGACAAAACGGGTACAGCGTCGTGCCATAAAGAAAAGCGATATATGGTCGCGACGACGTTGCAAGTGGGATCTGCCAATATCCGTTAGCCAAGTCGGATATCGACATGAACTTGACGCCATGGTACTTTTGCAGCAATTCATTTATTAGAGGGGGAGACCCATTATCGGATTCTACAGGGTGCGCCATCTCAATCTGGTCGATGGAAGTATTGAATAACTCTGACAGATTTTAACCGACCAGCGTCGTACAACACGTTTCGTATAGGTTATTTCAGTACAATTTCAACCATGTATCGCTATACGCCGAAAGAACGCGCCGAAATAGTTTTGCTTTACATTGAAAATAATCGTTCAGTTGTGTCAACTCAGCGTGCGTATCGTAAAAAATATCGCGGACGTTCTGCGCCCAAAGGCGACACTATCCGTCATTTAGCTTCAAATTTCATGGAGCACGGGTCTGTAGCGAATCTCCAACATCAAGCTCGACCGCGTCCAGGTCGTTCAAATGAAAATATCGAAGCTGTTCGACAGAGTGTTGCAGAAAATCCAAATGTCTCATACCGCCGCCGGTCTCAGCAATTAAACATCAGTGGAACCACTTTGAGAAGGATTTTAAAGCAAGATCTTCACATGTTTCCGTACAAAGTGCAGTTGACTCAAAGATTATTGGAAACTGACAAGCCGCGACGCTTGGCTTACGCTAATAACGTTAGTCGAATGAAGGAAGCTGAGCCGGATTTTTGGGAGCGAATTCTGATGACCGACGAGGCTCATTTCACCCTCTCTGGCGCTGTCAACAAACAAAACTGTCGCATGTGGGGCACCGATAATCCTCATATTATTCACGAAACTCCATTGCACGATGAGAAAGTGACAGTTTGGGCCGGTGTTTGCTCAAAAACCACCATTGGACCATTTTTCTTCAGAGCTGGTGAAACTGTCAATGGGGATCGATATCGGTGGATGTTGGCACACTTTGTTTTACCACAAATGCGTGAAAAAGGTCTTAAGGAATTTTGGTTCCAACAAGATGGTGCGACATGTCACACTGCGCGCTCAACAATGGACTATTTGCGTCGGAAGTTCCCAGGACGTGTGATATCAAAGAAAGGTGATATTGACTGGCCACCAAGATCGCCGGATTTGACTGCACCGGACTTCTTCTTGTGGGGATTTTTGAAAGGTAAAGTCTATGCCAACAAGCCGAAGACCATAGAGGAGCTAAAAAACAACATTCGAGCCGAAATCGCAGCGATATCGCCCGAGACGCTGGCAAATACAATGGAAAATGCCGAAAAAAGAGCTCATTTTTGTCTCAGTAATAAAGGCGGACATTTGATCGATGTGGTTTTTGGAAACTAATCAAAATAAATTGTAATGAATCAAATTTAATAAAAAAATACGACTTTGTGAAATCTGTTGAAAATTCTCTAAGTTATTCAATACTTCCATCGACCAGATTGAGATGGCGCACCCTGTATAATTTGATTAATAAATCGTGCATCTAGACAAATCCGAAGCCCACCGTCCCTTTTCAACGCAATTCGCAGCGGATTACAATAAGGACTAACGGAACGTTCGATAATCCCATTTGTCAACATTTCATCTATTTCCTTCTCAACCAATGGACGAAGGTTATATGGAACCGGATATGATCTGCGAACAACCATCTTAGGGTGGGTGAGCCGTATCTCGTGTTCATAAGACCCAGCTCCCGTATGTTTTACCGAAAATAACCGTTGATATTTTAATAGCATGTTGCGCACGATGTCTTGCTGTGTCGAGGACAATTTGGCCAGTTCTTGTGATAGCTTTTTAACGTCATCAAAGAAATTCTCGTCCTCCCCTTTCGTATACAACTTGTAAGACCCACATGCCTCGAGATCATTCTCACAGTCCTCTGACTGGAGCAAGGCGACATTGCAGATCGCGTCATTATCAAATACGCGGACGTCGACCGTCAATTGACCAAGCACAGGATCGTCCACGCAAATCGAGGACTCACGTCGAGTACCAGTATTCTTTTTATACATGGCGGCAATGGCCAGTAACGACTCTTCATCATCTACAAAAATGACATTCTCGTTAGAAGGACTAAGAACCTCATCGAGGGGTGTGCTCACTTCCTCCCTGGGAATTATTTTGGATGTCGGATCCTCATTAAAAACAAGAGCTTCACACTGTTTGACTGGTATATGAATCCCAGAACCCTTTATTATCGGCTCAAGATGGAATTGGTTTGCACCGGGAATAGTAGAGTCCGGTGATACAAGAACCGTTTCAGGTATTTTGTGTAAATCGTACGACGATCCGATTACTGTGGGAGAAGTCGACCAATTGGATTCGACACAAGCATGACTGTGGTCCATTGACAGGACTTGAATGTAAGTGATGTCGTCCTTTTGGGAAGATAGCAACCTCTCAGAACAAACCTGATCAAATAATACTAATTCCGACGGAATCCTATAATCATTAACGTTGAATGTCAATTGGTTGTAATCAAGCACTGCTTTATTTTTTCTCAACCAATCGTTTCCGAATATTATGTTAGAAGTAAGATGAGGGATGATTAAGAAAGACGACGAGAGTGTACACTCACCAAATGTGAGGTCAAACAAGACCTGCTTCTTCACCTTAGTCGGCTTCTTTCCTATCGCAGTATTAATCACCAAATTGGTGATGGGCAATTCAACTAACCTGAAATAGGTGTTCATATAAGAATAATATGCCTCGGACACACACGTCACCTGACTACCCGAATCGATAAGCGCTAACACGCGAATATTCGAGATATTGACCGTAAGGTGAAGACACCTGAGAAAAATAGCGGGATCTGAGCCGACCGTGGGCTCATTTAATAGATCTTTGGTGAGATCCTCAAATATATCGAAAGGATTTTGACACGCTGTAGGAACTCTGGTCAACGTGCCAATTAGCCGTTTAAATCACCATTTTCGTCATTCGCCGAGCTAGCCATTGGGATAAAGGGGGGAGGTAGCATCGTAAATCGCGCCACCTGAGGTAATTGATGATCTTCCCAACGATTATCCGGACATTTAACAGCCGCCGATGATGATCGAGTTGCATCCAATGCCGTATAGGGGAGTAGCGATTCCGAAATGATTCCGATGTTCGAACAAGCAGGTGGGATTGCCATTGTTTGATTCGGCGGAGGACCAACCGAAGGTGAACGACGAGAAAAGGTGTTATTTCCAGCAAACGAATTGTTATAATTTGAGCTTTGGCGGTTATTGCTCGTACTTGGAGCATTGACGCCATAATTCTGATGATTATTAATAGGACCATCCCCTAGACAACCATTGGCTTTTGACGCGGACTCGCACCGGAGTGGAATAGAATTCATTCAAAAACGCGAACTTGAAAGCGTCATATGTGGGAAGCAATAATCGATTCGCGCAGTACCGAACTCTGGCACGTCCATTAAGAGCCCTTTCTAGCACCAACATTTGGTATTCAGGGATGACTTTCTTTACACGGAAATATCTATCCATCTGTTCGAGGAATTCACGGGGGTTCAGACTAACAAGGAAAGGTACTTTGGTGTCCCCCTCCGATTTTAATGCAACTCACGTATGTTGTAGAGCATCGAAAACTAAAAGACACGTATTTTTTTTTATCGGCGGAAAAACATTTTTAAGGGGTGAAATCGCCCTTCAAAAATAGGGGTGATTATGCAGTTTCACCCCTAAAAATGAATTTTTTTCTTCAACTCGACGTGGAATTTTTATTGTCTTCAATGAGGAGTATTTTGGTTTTTGTTTCATTAAAATCGGTTGACGCCTTCTGGGGGAAACTGCAAAATCACCCCTCGACATGCTATTTTTGAAGGGCGATTTCACCCCTTAAAAATGTTTTTCCGCCGATAAAAAAAAATACGTGTCTTTTAGTTTTCGATGCTCTACAACATACGTGAGTTGCATTAAAATCGGAGGGGGACACCAAAGTACCTTTCCTTGTAAGTTCATTCTCGAATTTAGGCATTTTTACGTCTAAATTTACCGTCCTTAAACCACGAATGAGCGCATTAAGTGCGTCTACGTTATCACCCTCTGCTGGAAAATGTGGAACTCCGTTTTGTAAATTATCCATTTGTCTCTGCTGCCTTTCAAGAAGCCCATGCATTTGACGAATTTGCTCCATAATCGCTTCATCGTGTCGAGGCTCGTCACGTTGTCGTTCAAAGGCCGCTCGATCAACCTCAAAAGCCTCACGCTCCTGTCGTAATCTCTCACGATCATCCTCCATATCTGGAATTTGTTCAAGATTGCGAATACTATTCGAGTTAGGGTTGTTAACAATTTTAGTTTTCTTAGACTTAGTAGTCTTAACGATCGGAGTATCAACAAAAGACGTATTGTCACGAGAACGTGTGTGATGTGGTGTTCGTGTTAAAGACATTGAAGTCTATAATTACACCTTACTCATCAGCTACAATCAAAACAATTACTCTTATTCAAACAACAAAATTTCTCTTTTGGTTCCAGGGTTCGAGTCCAAGAAGAACAATAGGTGTTATTCAATGTTCGAGTCCCTGTTCGGGCGCCATTTGTAATATATTTTTTATTGTATATTTATTGTTGGTCATAAGCACATTTATTTATTCTCTTTCCACGAAAAATGAACAATAATTATAATTTATATTTATTAATTCAATAAAAATAATGGAAAAATGATCCAATTCAAAGCATTCTTGCGAACATACTATTAATGACCATCTCCATTGTATACCACAATAGACACTGAGTCAATATTATAATCGTATCCCTTGCATACAATAATGTGATAACGTTCGATTATAATTCACCACCATTTCCACACAATATTCCCGAATCATTAATCAATAACATCACATGGATATTAATATATAGAATACACATATGCATATATAGATATATCTCTACATAGAGGATCCATCGTATTAGACGCAAGACATGGCTTTTTGCGTATTATGTTATAAAATTATGAATTATCATTAACGTTGTGACTTCGCTTCGGGCGAATTGTTCCATGTCGTCGACTTGTCGATGTTCAGGGGGCGAGGGATGGTGCGTGAATGCGAGGTTTGCATCGACCGTTGATATGCCGCTCATTAAGTGCGGGCTTTGGCACCTTCATCTATGAGTAGGTCCAATAATTGATCGAATGGAAGCGATGAAGGCCGCCGTTAATCCTTGTCTGATGACCGGTAGCACCACTTTGTAGGTGTTATATGATTTCATATAATTATTTTTGTTGGTGATGAGCTTGCAGTTGAATAGTTGTGCGATTTGTTTCGGAAATGCCTCGTCCGTATAGCGTCGAATTGTGGTTTGACACTAATAACAGTTGTTTAATTATATCTTTCAAGGAAGGCTATTCATACAGCCGATAGCATTGAAATACATTTATCAAAATCCACAAGTACAGATATAATCGTTGAAAATGCGATTGAGTTGAAACACATTGAAATATAGAAATACAGAGATATATCCGTTGAAAAGAGAATTGGTGTCGTTACGATACCGATTTCTTCGGCATACCCGACTAGAATAATCTTCGAGCGCGTTGTTTGGTTGCCACGCAGCGACCTTGTCTCTATGGTAAACGCGAAACAGATTACCATCATTATAATTACGAAGCTCTGCGCACAACGAGATTAGACCCCTATGCGCATTTGTCTATGTAAGGCAACGCACACTCATCCCAAGAAGAATTCGAGACGGTATTTCGACGTGGAATGAGTATGCGTAAGATACCCGAGGGAAAGGGCGTATACAAGATCTACGGCTCTTTCAAATCGAATCGTTACAAGAGTCACCTCATCCTCCTCAATGAAAACGTCGTTCGGAAATACACCCGAGGGCATACGATATCCCTACTACTTTTCCGCCGAAACCACGAAATCACACCGGGGATGTGCGATTTTGGAACACAGCCTTACTGACCCTTTAAAAACCAGATCGGGCCACTCACAATGCCGACAACGTCCATTTTGTAGGATATAAACCTTTCTGGAACTCACATATGTCAAAACGGAACGGACATTGATTCTTTGAAAATTTTCAAACATTTCAATGTCGCCAAAAAGACGATCACACGAAAGAAACGAATGTAGAGTGTATACCGCGTTCACGTAGTCTGTCCCTAGTCTCGTTGCCGCAAGGAGCCAGGCAACGTGAACGCGGTGTACACTCTACGTTAATTTCTTATGTGCGATCGACTCTTTGACAACGCTGAAATGTTTGGAAGACCTCAAAGAATGGATGTTTGGTCTGGTTGGACGTTGAATGCCAGAAAGGTTTATATCCTACATAACTAATAATGTTATGAAGGATATAAGTCTACCAAATAGTAGCACGCATTCCTGCTTCAATTAAGGCGACGGAGAGAAAGAGAAACACCACATCTGTGTAAGTATTGAGGTTTCGCCTCACCTTAAGACTTCGTAGAGTAGAGACGCATAAGAGCTACAAATTGTAATAAGCAAAACGTAAGACATTACCGCCAGGTTCATTTCTCAGCCAATCACATCTTTCACTGCTGGTTGTACCGCATACGTATTGTTTTGCAATATCGCGTGTGCTCACCAGTAAACACCAAATAATGCAATCCGACTACCAAATAGTAGCACACCGTCCTGCTTCGGATAAAAGCTTGTAGAGCACAGCCGGATGCGAATTACAAATTTAATGAAGCAAAAAGTTAGTCATTGTCGCTAGATCTATTTCTCGGACAATTAGAGCGTTTGCTGCACTTCCACCGCACACCTACTGTTTTTCAACGCGGCGTGCGCTCATCAATGACAACCAAATGTTGAAATTAGTGTACCAAATAGTAGCACACCTTTCTGCTTCGATTAAGTTCTCGTAGCGCACAGCCGGTTGAAAATAACACATTTTATTGTTACGTCAAACCCGCGTGGTGTTTTTACAAAAACCGACAAATTTAAGACATCTGAGGCGTTTCGGCGTGAGTTTTTCCGTACTGTGGTCAAGGAGAATGAATTCTCCCTTTACCACACCTGACAAGAAACACCGAAGACGCAAGCCCCCTTTTGAGTCTAACCTTTCGGAAAATTATTCGGGACAGGGCTAAGAATACTTGTTGATTGCTCGCGTTAACCGTCTCTCGACTCGATATACTAGATCGATAAATTAACCCGCGGAGGAAGGGATTTTAGGGGGAAGGAAAATGGCAGGTTACTATCACTTGGGGAAAAAATGACGGAGATATCAGACAATGTAAATTAGAAGAATTGCGTTTATACTTACAGTTGGTTTTCTGGCGAAGTTGTTTCACCGGTAAGCGATGCGTTGAAGGGAAAAGATGGCAACCCTTTGTTAGAATAAAAATGCTAAACTCGATGATTCGTAAAGCTGTTAAAATTTATTCAAGTAACCGAAAAAGTGATACACGTACTGTAACATAGTTACACGCATGAGCATAGGAATAGATGCAGCGATTATGATCGTGCGGTATAATAGAGTTATACTCTCGAGTCCACGTTATTATGTCGAACGGCTATAAGAGCCGGTATAGATTTCGAGGCATAAGAACACCTGAGCGACAGACTCGGTACAAGAGTACCGAGGTTCGTGGGCAATAGGCCATCGAACTCGCGTGAAAAACATGCTACGTCACGCCATCGGAATTCCCTCGCTGACATAAACAGCAGGGCAGTGACCAACTGATTTTGCTGGGAGGCGAGGGGAAGGCGGTGAGCGCGGCAACGGCAGATCGAAAAAGCCGAAAAGATGCGTTAGGTTTGAAAATTACGATGAAGAGTAGGCAGAGGGGAATGAGGCGAGGGGAAGCGTATAAAAGAGCCTGCGCGGGGAGAGGAAGCTCTCTTATCCTCGAAGCTAGTATAGCAGGAATATAAAAAGATAAGTGGAAAAACTAAATAAGAATTGACGAGAATTGACGAGAAAACGGAATAACGAATTAGTGGAATTAAAACAAAATTAGTAATAAATTAAAATAGGGATAGATTAAGTGAGGGTGCGAGTAGATCGGTGTGAATAGTATTAATGAATACAGTTAAGTGAGTAATTTATAAGAGAACAGGATTAATGCATAAAATTAGGAGAGTCGTGGAAAGGAGAAAAACATTAAACCGTGTGGTCTTTAAACCAGCTGTAGAGACGAAAATTATACGAGCATATGAGTGGAAGAACGACAGAGAGAAAGTTAAACGGGTATAAGTGAGAAAGAATTGTACACAGAGTTTATACACTCTGTACAAGTAGTGAACGTGTGCGTGTGGCGGTGTAGGTGCGGGAAACGAATCGAAGCCAAGGTGTGAGTGTGTAACCGAAGCTCGAGCCCGCGGATACCGAGAAGTCATGCTCGAATAAGAAGAAATAATGATAAATAAAATCGACGGAATCCCCGAGTTTTCGATACCGAGTAGAATATAGAATTAGGAAACGTTAGAAAATAGATAAAGGTAGAAATAAGTGCATAAGTTTAATCAATACTATAAAAGGAAACGTATAGGAAAATAGAAATAACAGCGTACGTCATAAACATTGCCCGATATAATAAGTAAAATAAGTGTGAAAGGTAAAGAATTGTAAGTAGAGTTAATACACTCTATCTAAAGAGCGAATGCGAAGCGTAATAGCAACAAGTGTGAAATATCTGTGCACCGAGGGTACAACAACACAACGGTGCAAGAACAACAATAAGCCTACGAGAGTACCGAGAGAGGTAAACATAAAATAAATTATAATCGTCGAAATAATTGCGGAAATTACGGAATCAGATGGACATTATGTAAAATTTGAGTGACCGTAATTAAAAGTGACGTTTTTACGAAATTGTTTTTCTTGGAATAAAGGCCTATTGTCAACCACTAAGAAGTCTAAATTAATTAGTCCTGTGATCGAGCCCGAATTCCCACGAAAAATAAAAATATATGATAACGTTAGAAATAACCGTTACAGTACATTCGCTCTTACCGTGCGCGAGCGATCGTTACTTTTTATGGCGCGTATCTTAACGTGATACTTATGATTCGATAAAATAGTAAAACGAAATAAACAGTGTGGACTAGTATAAAAACGGCAGAAAACAATTGAATTCAATTTCTTCTAGATTCCTTCTTTATATTTGAGATAAATTCCGAATGATTGACATTAAAACCGAGAAAAAGTAAATTCGAACTGAATTTAAACTGTTCAAACGTTTTTATTCTAAGTACTCACTCTGAATTTTAGCTGACTCGACAGGGTGGGGTTTCTCCGCGGTGAGAGCCTTTTTAGCTCGCCAGTTTTGATAGCGACTGATCGAACGCTCGATATTGCGGCTGTACGCAGTGTAAGCTATTCTCTACTAGGCTCTAACCTAGGAGCCCCTTACTCTCTACTCTGCTCTACTGCACTCCGACTATGTGACTCCGACTGACTATCTAACTATCTCCGCCTTTTTGGGCATTTTCCCGTCCTTACATAGGTCCTGGATAGTCTAATTTTCTATGCGGGGGATTCCTGGAATTACAATAGCGCTCTGACTTTGGGCCTCATCGTGATGACTGATTTTTCTTCTAGACATGCCCTCGTTCGATTCTCGTTCCGAGTTGCCTGGGGTGAGGTGACACATCCCATGTAAAATGAAGCTACTTCGAAAAAGGCTCAGAATTATTCGTTGCTTCGATGACACGTGTCGAGATAGACAGCGAGGAATAAAAACGACTCGGACGCCGGTAGAGCCAATATGCTTCTCTGTAGTATTATTATTTTCTTTCCTTCTTTTTTTTCTCTCCGTTATAGACAACGACTTATTACTTTAATTAAAGTTTATATTGGGAATTTAGTTAAATGCTTATTAGTTAATGTCTAAAAAGGCCTTATTGGCCCAACATTTCTCGATAGATTTCCTCAAGTTTTTCAAGTTGGATATCGTTGGTAACAAATTGAGATATCGGTGTGACAAGTCTTTACTCGATTGTTAAAGCCGTTTTATGAACAATAACTCTTCTTATTAACTTTTAAGGAAATGCATTCGATATGTATATATTAATATTTATATCTATATATTCTTTCGAGGAATTACCTCTCGCCTTGGTGGCACGCGCCGAGATAAAGAGATAGAGCGAAAAACGCCTTGGTCGGGAAGCGACGTGTCGAGGGGTTCGGGTCACACTGCGCTGTAGATCCAAGTCGCTTTTGCTGTCCCGTTCATGACTACTACAGAATGCAGTTCTTCGATAATGTCAAACTTATTTCAATTCTTAATAGTGTATGACGTAAAGGGGCTTATATATCTGCCAAAGTAACTAAATGTTAATTGTTTTTATATCCTTTCACGATGTTAACTGTTTAGTTAAACAATGTAATGGCTTTTTGATTTTCATTAATGTTTAATTTTCATAATTGTAGTTATTTCTTGTATCCTTTTAGGTAAACATTTCTTTTCTGAATTCTTATCATAATTTTAGGTTAAAAATGTTCGTGAGTCCAAATTATTGTACCTATTGAAACGTTTCGCGATTTTGATCACTTTATTTTATCCCTTTTTTGCGCGTCTGCTAAGCGGCTTCGTGAAATCGCGTTGTTTTTATTTTATTTCGAGCGAGGTTTTTCCTAGATCTTAGAGAGAGGATTGGTCGCTCGAAACAGGTTCGTGCTCTGAGCTGGATGGGACGAGAAGTTGTGTCTATTGTTTTATAAGTTTTATAAGTGATTCAGTCTATTGTAATTTCTCTTTCTGTTGTTTTTGTTGGGGGACCTCAGTTTGGGTTTGTTGATTCGCATATGTCCGTAGTGGACATGCGGTTTGTTACCCTTTCATCACTGGTCTTTGTATTGGTAGGGTAGTTCTCTTATTTTCGTTGTGCTGAAGGCACTGATTGTTGGTTAAATTTTGTGAAGAGGATGGAGGGAAGTTCGTGGTCGCGTAGGACGATCTGGTCGTTCGTACGGGTTCTTAATCTTACGTTCGATTGTGTGTACGATACGGTTCCATAAAATTACGTATGCGGAATCGCTTCCGGTATTCTAGGTATTGACTCGATTCTTCGTATGGCGTTGAGATATCGCCTACACGGAGCTTAACACTCAATTTTTCTACTAGGGTTGTCGCGTTCGCTTCTACGCGATTCTTATAATTACAGATGCGGATTGATTTCCGGTTATTTTCGGGTTATGACTCTATCATTCGTATGGTGATGAGATATCACCTATACGGAGCTTAACACTCAATTTATCTATTTTGGGTTATCGCGTTTGTTTTTACACGATTCTTATAATTACAGATGCGGATTGATTTCTGGTTATTTTCGGGTTATGACTCTATCATTCGTATGGTGATGAGATATCGCCTATACGGAGCTTAACACTCAATTTGACTACTTGGGTTATCGCGCTAGTTCTTACGCGATTTTCTAAGAATATGTATGCAGAATTATTTCTGATTGTTTCGGGTTGTGACTTTATTATTCGTTTGGCGATGAGATATCGCCTATATGGAGCTTAACACTCAATTTATCTATTTGGGTTATCGCGTTTGCTTATACGCGATTTTTATAATTACAGATGCCGATTTATTAAATTTGTGTGTTTTTTAGGATATCATTCGTGCGAAGCTCGATTGCCATTGGTGTACTGTGCGTCTCTATTTGATTTTACATGGGTGTGGCCTGTTGGTTCTTACTGCCTGTGTTTTGTCCTCATACGGGGCGTTCCGTGGTACATTCGTTAGACATACCGGTCAGCCTTGTTTAATCATCGGACGTCTAGCTGGTGACATGCTATTTTGATGTTATTGTTTGGAGTACCCGTTCGCGTGGTCTGCCTTTTGAGGCTCCGCCCTGCTGATGTTTGCGCGGTGAGTTTATAGGAGTAGGATCACGTGTGTCGTACGGTGAGGTGGGGTGTGTGAATTTACCTACCTATCTTTACTCGTCTTTGTTATTGTTTGGGTCCCTAGCTATAGCTCGCTATTCGCACAAGACACCGGGTTCGCAGCTATGACCAACTAGCTCTTCCTGTACGCCGGATACTGAGGCCTTTATTCACGCTTGTTTCAGCTACCTTATCGCGCCATTAAGGGGCTTACGATCCGGTCGCTCAATTAGCACGATCAGCCGAGGTATCCGTACGTAGCAGGTGGTAGTCGGTGCTGGCCCTGACGTGGTCCCACCCACGCAGGTACACCCTACGAGTCTAGTGCGCATGGTGCAGCAAGTCGGGATGCCACTCCCTTGACCTGAAGACACACGTGCTTCTTCACTCTTCAAAAGACATGTAGCCACGGCGCTATGTAGGGACACGTTAATGAGAGAGTGCTCTAACGCTGTGATTGGGGGCGGCCAAGGCGCAATGCAGGGGAGCCCTTTCCTCACAGAGTATCCTAATTAATTCGTTTACTCAAGTGACGGCCAAGCGCGATGCAGGGGAATCAGTTGAGAAAAAGAATACTGGTTGCTACCATGATAATTCCCAAATTATTGTTTCGTTCGGTTAAACGACGGCCAAGCGCAATGCAGGGGAATCGATTGATCGAAAGAATACTTGTTTCGTTACATATTGAATTTAAAATGATATGAAGTTAGGTTGGCTGTCGGGCAGCACTTCGTCTTGAGGAATAGATTTTCAACAAGAGCCTGGAGGCTTGTCCTGTCGCGGTTTATATAGTTTGGTAGATGGACCCGGGGGGGGGGGGGTGTTTTGTGGTAGGTCACGTGATGTTTGTCGCACTTCAATCACTGGGTGAAGGAAGTGCGGGGTAGCGTGGAGGTGTTCCGTTATGTCTTAAATTTCGATATTTAGCCTTTGCTTTGTCTTCCTAGAGTTTGAACCGAGGTTCCAGCGAGGTCGAATTCGGTTGGCTACTGTTAAATTCCTACCTGCTGGAGGTTTAAACTTCCTTTTGATGATCAACGTTCTTTACTTGTTTTGATTTGTTTTGATTGATCAACGTTCTTTACTTGTTTTGTCACATGTGGGTTTCTTTATACCTTGTATGTGTTCGCCTGTCTACTTCCTGGTTTGAGATTCGCCGGAGTTAATTGATTATTGCTAATTTTGTGTTTCATAATGTGTTTTTTGGATGTACCTCCCTGATTTTTATGTAGTTCTAGTTTTCGTGTGTTTTCCCGTGTAGGGCTTGCCCTGATCTCAATTTGTTAATTGAGTTTTGTGCGAGATTGGCTTGTTTTATGCTTTTATTTTATTCTATTGTTAATATTTTATCCGTGAGTGGGGTATGTGGTGAGGCTTTATGTGAAGGCACCCTGTTGTTTCGTCTTGAGAATTTGTGGAATTTCGAGAGTTCCACTGATTCTTTTGTCGTTTCTCCGTACTGTGGCGTTCTGAGCGCGTTGTTGTCTGTGTGGTATGGTTGGTTGGGGGGTAGTGCCGACTGTGCACTCTTTGCATGATAATGCGTTTGTTGTTGCGCGTGGTTTTGCCTGCTTTCTAGTAGGGCGGGGCCTACTACGCTAGGGTCCTGTCTACAGCGCGTGGTATTGCTGTTTGTCCTGCCTCCTGTCTTGCTCGCTTCTTGCGAGCTGTGTTTGTTTTGATGGTAGTTTTTGAGTTAGGTGGGTTTCTGACACCATGCTGTTTAGGGTGGGTACTCGCGGTTGCCTGTGTGTACCTTCTTTTCTATTATGTTTTTCTAGTGCGATCGTTGCTTGTTTGTCTCGCGTTGGCTAGTATTGTTAATAGATAATTTACTTTTCGGGTGATTTCTTTGTTTTCTTTATTATACGTCGTCTGTGTTTGTTGGTGTGTGTTGGATATTGGTGATATTGAGATTTTATATTCTAGTAGGGGATCGCTGTAGTTGCGTTCCGTTAAACTATATTAAACGGCTGCTTAGATTTGTAGTATGTGTTTTATAAGTATGTATTGTTTCGAGGGAACACTCCTCGTCTTATGGTGTTAACACAGATAGAGGGGAAAGACGGCATCGGCTCGGGCGCGACCTGAAGCATTGAAGGGTATGTTCCCGCACCAGCAACTGCTACCGTAGCTTCGAACAGTCTTTGCCGTCGCTCCAATGACTAATATGCGACATCTTTCTTATTTTATTCTATTTTAACTCTGGCTATCTATATGATATTATTACCGAATTTTAATATCAAACTTGCGTTTAGATGTTTCATTCCTTTTAAATTATCGATTTATCTATTAGATATATATATTATCCGTCGCCCGAATATATACTTCAAATCTCTGCTACAATTGTATTTCAATTATTATTTGTCTATTCAGAAATTTTGAAGAGCTGTCTTTTGGGCTTTTGGTGTTCTGAAGTCAAAAACAAATTCCAATTTTCCATCAATACAATAATAAAACAGATGTCTTCTTGTAATATTGAATATCAATCTTTCGTTCATTGCAATATTCGTCGTAGCATATAAGAACTTCCATAGCAACGAAGACGTTGCTAGGGTAGTTGGCCTACTTTCATGACCAAGATACGGTACACGACAGGGAGAAGGGAGCGAGTACCAGACAGTCGCCAACAGAGCAAGCGGATACGAACCAATTAAAGTATTCGATGACACGCGCCGCCATTGATAACTGCAGGCCATAGAGGAAAACTCTTGATACAAGATTCTGGCCCCTCCATACTGACCGTTAGAGTGGGCAGTGCCCTACCAACTCTTCGTTTTTCGTTATTAGGTATAGTTGTGAACCTGGCCGTTCCTTCTTGGCGCGCATTGGGTGTTCCCACTGCCCTGCCTCGGTGTGGCTGCAGGTCTCACCCCTCCCGCCGTCATTATTCCTGTGTTATGCCGGTTCCACGTAATTGGATTATTCGGTATTCGGTATAATATTAAAAAGTTATTATTTTTGGGATCGTTCGCTGATTAGGAGATAGATCTCAAGTAATTGGTGTAAACGTGAATTTATATAGAACGGTAGTATTTATTATAGGCAATGGAACGTTCCGTTGTCTATTTGTTTGAGATTCCGCCTGATGTTGTTTGACTGATCTGCAATATATTGAAAATTATGAGTCTTCACTCACGACAGGGTGACGATAAACCAGACACATAGATGATATTCAGAGAAAGTGGTTTATTATACCTTCCAACAACTTGAATACAAAAATACAATTTTAGGTACAATTTAAAATGAATTTCAAAATAAAAATCTAATACAAAAATAGGTTAAATTTAGAAAAATACACAATATAACAAAATAACAAATTGAATTTTGACTTTGAGTTTTAGACAGCACACAATTATATTAATGGTGTGCTGAGTGTGATTGAGCCTGAGCGTAGAGAGCGGTGCGCGTGCAGCAGTCAGTGCTGCGTAGCACGCCACGCTAGAGAAAACGAGTGCGTAAGATTTTATAAACCATTCACTGCACGGTCTCAGCCGTTTGGTGAAGAGAGGTTGCAGTTAATATATGAGAGCACTTGCAATCAAAATTGCTTGAGTGCTCTACATGTATGAGAAAAGCTACGCAAGCAGCACTGCGTAGCACAATACAACATATACTGAGGATGCACAATTGAGCAGAAAATATTCACAGTATCTTCCCAGCAGGTTTACTGGAGGAAACTACAGTGAATATGAGGCACATGCGTGATTGTATTAATCAAGCAGGCAAAGCAGAGTGAGGAAAAACGTGGTGCAGCCCGCGCTGCAGAGCACGCCACAGTGTGAGACCTTTTATGCTGATGTACCGATATTTATAAATCTCCTCACCGTCAGTGAATTATGGTTAATTATGACGGTGTTCTCTTACCTTAATTTGAGTCCTGTTGAGCACGATAGCTGAGTAGATCCATGGAAAAGTGATGAAGAGAATCCACGAGAAGCAGAGATGAGTGCGCTGTTCCATGCGGTCTTCACGTGAAAGTATCCAAATTAGCCATATGGCTGCCGGATCTAAAAGCGTCGTTGGGCGCTGAAGTCAATTGAGAGAGATAGCCGGTGAGCGAAGCCGAAGTCAAGCGAGAGAGACATCCTCTCGCTCGACGTGGCATGACTACGAGGCACGACCTCGGTTCCGCGAAGCCCTGCCTCGGCTATCTCCGCCCAACCGAACGCTGCGTGCTCGAGCACAGCAACAGGTCAACGCACGGCGAATATCGATCGCCGTGCGCCAGCTGATTATCCAACACTATTTAAAAATCAATAAAATAATGTACAATAATTCTGTTGTTTCGAGCCCGTCACAAGGAACCAACTTCTCGCATTTGAATCTACTAATAGAATCTGATATTTTGGGCGAGTCCGACCCGTGATCAACGGTTCAGGTTGATGTTAAACTTTTGACTGATTTAGGCAAAGCAGTTATTCACTTCTTTGACCGAAATCGAATGTCGTAATGAATTTCACAATAAACATCGTTTGCAAATTCCAGCAAGTTGTAGCTCGAGCTGGTAGCGGTCATTACTCGCAGCTCGTTGCTTACATTTGAACATTTTTCTACTTCGGTGAGTGACCTCACGCGAAGAAGGAACAATGGCGAAATAATGTACAATTAATTAATTCGCGATACAACATCCCTCCCCCTTAAAGGAAAACATTTTTTTTCTCAAGAAAATTTTTTTCTTTGGTTGATTTCCTGTATCTCATATATACCGGGCAATATAATTTTTTGCCAATTTTGCTATATATTTGTTTTTTCTTCATTGTCGATCTGGCCATCGCACTTGGTTGAGGGGGCGAGTTTCCCAGGCCCGGGCCCGCTCGGGTCGCGGCCGCTCCTGTGGCCGTTGTCGTCCGAGTGACTCGAGGTTGATATTCACCTCGGCTGCTGCCGGGGTCGTTGCCTCGGTTGTCCTTGTCGGTGTCCGGTTCCGTTTGTACCTGTAACATTGAACAGAAGGAAGCCGACCAAGGCTATTGGTGCTATTGCGTTCAGCGAGTAGAGGCTTATGTTGTGGGTATGTGGTATCCTGCCTCCAGTAGCGTCGAGGGTTTCCAAAATCTTTTCTGCTCGATCTCCGAGCTTTTGCAGCTCCTCCGGATCTCGCAGTACGCTTGATAGTGAAACGTCCTCCTCGGTCCGTGTCGGAGGTGCCTGATTCTCTATTTCGCTCAATTTTAAATCGTACGGGGGAAGGTAGTCTTTCCGGATGACTTGAGATGTTCGCCCTATTGTTTTCACGCTGAAATCTGGGGCGGTTACAATACATACGCCTATCAAAGCCAGTATTCCGGTTATTCGTGTCCATTTTTGCGTATATTAGAACTTTCCAGGGTGCGTTGTTTGGCGGGCAAATGTAAGATTTGCTCAGTACCTTGCAATTTTTAAAGTCATCGGTTGTCATCCTCATGTATTTACCATTCTCCGTGTCAATGACTACGTGACTCCCAGTCGTGTCCAAGCAGTAGTACCTACCGTTGCTTGCTCGCGTGTGTATAGGGTATAAACGTTTGGCCTTTTTGTATACTGTACTGTTGCTGCCCAATCAGCGGTATGTCGAGTACGAGTATAATTGCGTCACCTTCGCTGTAGGCCTTTAGGTCAGCCATTCGCTTAAGTGCTGATGCTTGGCTGTGCTCTATTCAGCTTTGGGACTAGATTGTATACGCGTACGTTCTTCCTCATTCTGAGGCTTAACCAGTGTCATATATATATATTTTTTCATAACTATTAATATTGTCTTGAAATATGGAAATATTTTAGCATATTTCACTGTCATTTGCGGAAATCGAATTACCAATTAACAAGTGTATATCAACCGAATAGAGTGTACACATTGACTTATTTTTTCCAAAATTAAGTAAGCTCTTAGAGGCTTCATTTCTTAAATTTACTTTATATATTCTTTTTACACCCTACGCTAAACGCTATCCTGCGTCAGCATTAATATTCTATACATTTTTCGACATGGTTTTCAAGCATGGTCGCAGTATTCCCTCCCCTCTGAATTGCGTAATTAAAGTGCAATATCTTCCCAATTATTTCGTTCAATATATATTTTTTCCATATGAATATCTATCATGTATTTTCATCTCGGAATGACCCTCTATTTTCTGTTGATAAAATTATGTCTCCTAAGACCTCTTCTACTTAATTGGAGCTCCCTACCCTGTGTCCCGAGGGGCTCCTTCCCACATTTATTTTCTAGCTAATGTTAAGTTTTAACTAGCTATAAGTATGCGAATTCTTTAACTCATGAGCTATTGCTCGATAAAGAGCTTCAGGCGGTTTGCGTGCACCGCCTGAGTTTTCCGTCTCTTCCGGACTACGTAATTGACGGGGGGCCTCTTCTCCTTTGGTTCCGTCCACTTCGGGGTCAGCTTGGCTGACCGTCCCCTGCGCACCGTCTCATCACGGAGGAGTAGGCGTTCGCCGACGCGGTACTCCTGCACCTGTGCGCCGTGGTCGTACGTAAACATCGCATACGGTAGTCACTCGTCCCAATTTCCTTGATCCTTGTCTAAAATTTTTTTAGGTATTCAGCGAGGGTGCGATGCGATCTGTCCAGGGCGCCATTCGATTCCGGATGGTACGCTGTAGTTTGTATTTTTTTTAATCCTCAGTAATCGACACATCTCCTTGAAGGTGGAGAGGAGGAAGTTGGTGCCCTGATCCGATAATATTATTTCCGGCGTTCCGTGCCGGCAAATCAATTCTTCTACTAGTGCTCTAGCGACTGTCGAAGCCTCTTGGTGCGGCAGTGATATTGCCGCATTGTATTTCGTAAGTGCGTTCTGGATAGTAAGTATTTTTTTTTCAGATGCGCTTTCCAGTAGCGGTCCTACAATATCGACCGCAACTTTTTCGAATGACCGCGATGGGGTGTCTGTTACCACCATCGGCACTCGTTCCCTTTTCCTGATTTTGTTCCTTTGACAGGACTCGCAGGACGATATGTATTCTTCCAAATCCCTTCTTATGCCGGGTTAGTCGTACTTGGTCCGGATCCGATGTAATGTACGCCTAATGTCGTGATATTCTCTTATTACTTTCAGGTGGCCATCGATAGAGGGGCTGGCTACGCCACTGCGGCAGTCGCTATACTTCTTTGTAGTGCTGTCTTCGTTCGCGCTGCTGGAAGATTGCGGGCTATGGGTCCCGCCTTGCCTCGCTTCCTTAGCAGGCCTTTGCGGTGCTCTGTCCGCTGTTTCGTCGCTCGGTGTGCCTACCGGTAGTTCCGCCGTTGCATCGTTCTCTGTCTCGAGCGGCCTTGCAACGTTTGCATTTCGCGGCCTTCCGCGCCTCGCGGGTCCGCCATGCTGTGCTGCGCTCATTTTATATTTTTCAGCGATGCTCGCAGTCTTACTCATGCCTTGCTTTGCTAGCGTGCGTGGTCTGCTCCTTCCCCAAAAGCACGGCTTCGCGGCGGGGCTGTGGAGATCAGTAGAGCGTCCTGCATGCATGCTGCGGATCTCTCTATCCTCTTCTGGAGCATCGGCCGGCGCGGCCTCTCTCTCTCTGCCTTGTTGCTATACTGGCCCGTGGTATTCTCGGCTCTCCGCTTTGTGCGGCTGTCCATACCCGGGCGCGTGCTATCGTTTTCTATCTCGTGGGCGAGCTCGATCTCTCGTTCCGAGCTACCATGGCTATAAGGGGTATCTTCGGCCCTCCGCTTTATGCGGTCATTCGCCGTGCCGAGTTGCTCCGTCAAGCTGTCCTCTTCTGACCCACAGACTACGTATTCTGCTTTTGCTGGGGCCCTTCTAGTAAGAAATATACGGCTTAGGGCATCGGCATTTGTGTAGCGCTTCCCGGCCTTATATTCGACATTAAACTGTCGAGTCTGGGTCCTTTACTCCGAACAGCCAGATGAGCGGTTGGTGGTCTGTCACGACCGTGAAACAGGTACCATAAATATATGGCCGGAATTGAGCAAGGGCCCAAACTATCGCGAGTAGCTCTTTTTCCGTGGTTGTGTAATTCCATTCAGCCTTTGACATGGTGCGGCTCGCGTAACATATGGGCAAATCGTCCCCAATCTTGCCTTGCGATAAGATTGCGCCAAGCGCCGTGTCTGAGGCGTCTGTCGTTACAACGGCTTCGTGAAACTGGGATATTGCAGTATCGGTGCTGTGGTAAGTGCTGTCTTCAGTTCCTCAAAGGCAGCATCCCGTACTACAGTCCACTCGAATTAAACCCCCTTCTGGGTTAATTCTGTGAGTGGTTTTGCGGTTTTCGAGATATCCTTTATGAATTTCCGGTAGTATAAGGCTAGTCCAAGGAAGGATTGTACCCTCTTTACGTCTCTTGGCACCGGGAATTCCCTTACCGCTTCCAGCATCTTCGGATCAGCACGTACATCCTCTTCGGAGATGATATGGCCGAGGTACTGCGATTCTTTGCGCAGGAATTGGCACTTGCTATGTTGCACTGCCAATTTTGCCTTTCTCAGCCGCTGTAGCACCTCCCGAAGCCTGCCGTTGTGCTCCTTGAAGGTTTTTCGGTGGATTACTATGTCATCTAGGTACACATAGCATTTACCTCCCTGTTGTTCAGCCAGCGCGGAGTACAGCCTCTGGAAAGTCGTTGGCGCGTTTTCGAGTCCGAAAGGCATGCGGTTATACTTAAAATGACCTTGTGGAGTAGAAAATGCAGTATTTTCCTTGTCTTGCTTGGCGCATTCCACTGACTTTTGCTGGGCTGGACAATGCCTTCCTCTAGCATTTTGTTTTTCGGCCTCTCCACTTCTCTTTCTTGTGGACGAGTTTAGTCTCTCGCTTTGACGAGTTATTGTGGTTGACTCGGGTATTTTCGACTCTCCGCTTTGGGCGGTTGTTCGTATACCCGATTGCGCTATCTTTTTCTTTCTTATGGGACTTTCTTTCCTGTCCCACTTGGGCTCGTATTGATTTATGATATACACTTTATTTTCATGAACCTTTTTTATTGATATTTGACACTCGAGAATCTTATTTATATTTTAACTAGTAATGAATCGGGACTGATCCCGAGAATTGAATATTGTCCTTTTAATTTTTTGTTGGCCTTCCGATATGATTCCGAGTTGACTCACCGCTCCTCTTTGACTGATTTTATTGTACCTTTTTATTCATCTATATGTTGTTATGCCGGTACCGCGTAATTGGATAACTCGGTAATCGGTATAACATTAAAAAGTTATTATTTTGGGATCGTTTGTCGATTGGAAGATAGATCTGGAGGAATTCGTATAAACGTGAATTTATGTAAAATGGAAGTATTTATTATAGGCAACGGTAACTTTCCGCTGTCTATTTAAAAGTCAATGAAAGTATAATACAATAAATTGTGGTTCCGAGCCCGTACGAGGAACCAACCTCTCGCGTTTGAATCTACTCATAGAATTTAATATTTCGGGCGAGTCTGACCCGCGATCAACCGTTCAGGTTGATGTTAAACTTTAGACTCATTTAGGCAAAGCAGTTATTCACTCCTTTGACCTAAATCGAATGTCGCAATGAATTTCATAACAATCTTTGCTTGCGAATTCCAGCAAGTCGTAGCTCGAGCTCGTAGCATTCATTGCTCGCAGCTCGTTGCTTACGTTTGCACATTTTTTCTACTTTGGTGAGTGGCCTCACGCGAAGAAGTCACAATGGCGAAATATCGTACAATTAATTAATTCGTGGCATAACACCTGTATAATCTCTGGTAACTATAGGAACCGACCACAGTGCAGATTTATGATTCTCTTTAAAATAAAGAAAGAAGCATGGTTACGTCAGGACGTAACATTATCAAGCAAAACGTGAGTCATTGTCGCTAGCTCGAATTCTCGGACAATCACAGTCTTCGCTGTTGGTAGTACGGCACACGTACTGTGTTTCAATATCGCGTACGTACATCAAGCCCACCAAATGTTGAAATAAGTCCACCCAATAGTAGCACACCTTTCTGATTCGATTAAGCTTCGCAGAGCACAGCCGTATGAAAACTACACATTTCATTAAACAAACCGTGAACCATTGTCGCCATTTCTATTTCTCAGTCAATCACTGCCGGATGAAACTTAAATATTTTACTAAACAAAACAGGAGTCATTGTTGCAAGGTCTATTTTTCAGCCAATCACAGCCTTCGCTGCTTGTTATATTGGATGCGTACTGTGTTTCATCAGTGACCATTAAATACTGCAACTAGTCGACCAAATAGTAGTACAGCTTTCTGCTTTGATTAAGACCACATAGACCACAGACGGATGAGAATTACACACTTTATTGAGCAAACGTAAGTCATTGCCTATGGGTTGTAACGGTAATTTCTTATCATTAATATTAATTTTTATTTCCGAGGGGAAATTCGAACTCGAACACAAGGATAATTCATTTTAGACTTTGTGAGGTATTCACTACTACGGACCGCAGTAATTGCAAGATTTGAGAAAGGAGTTAAGAAACGTAAAAAAGAGGTCGAACTTTTATACCCTGCCCCGCTGCCTCATTCCCCTCTACATCATTTTCGATTCAAATTTTCAATTATAACGCTTTCCTAATTTTATGCGTTACTGTCACCGCGCCACCCGTCTTCCCCTCGCTACCAAGCGAGGCCAGCTGGTCGCTGACCTGCTGTTTACGGTAGCGAGGGAATTCCTTAAATGTGACGTCGCCCGTTTTTGTCACATGTCGTCGGGTTCGGTGGCCTAGTGCACGCAGTGCTCGGTGCTTCCGAACGTAATCTTGGCTCTTATAGCCGTCCGAAATAATAAAGTAGGGTAGCGGGTGTAACTATATTACAGGGTCTATTTCTCGGCCAATCACAGCCTTCGCTGCTGTTGGTAATGCACACGTAGTGTTTTTCAATATCGAATGCCTTCTTCAATGACCACCACATGTTGAAATGAGTCTATGAAATAGCAGCACACATTTTTGCTTCAATTATGATCACGTAGAAGTCAGCCGGATAAGAATTACACATTTTAATAACCATAACATTTAAAGCATAACTTGCTCCGATCTGGTCCCTCGCAGGACTTGGCTATATGGCCGTAGCCGAGACACTTGTAACAGCGCGCAACATCTACTCTTTTCCTCACCCGCAGTGCACCCAGTGTACTGTCTAAGTCTCGAATCTCCAGTAAAGCTTTCGATCTGAGGCTTAATACTTTGGCTTTTTCACCCAGGATATTGCTCAGCACCTCGCGGAACGTATCTTTATTTTTCGTGAGGGGTCCTAGTTCTAAGAGAACGTCTCCTGCCTTGGTTTGCCGGATTGCTTTCACTTATGCCTTAGACTCATCTGGCTTTGCTTCGCTGCGGATTTCCTCGAGGACCTTCGCGTAGGACCTGCCTTCGGCTTGTCTGATCAATAGGGCTTCACTTCGGATCCTGTCATGCCGCCTTCTTTGTTTCGCTGATGTGGCAGGAGGGATTGTGGCCACAGGCGTTGCGCCTGCAGTCAATTCATTCTCTGCCTTCTCTCCCTCTCGCTTTCGCTGTTTCTTCTCTTTTCTTGACCCCTGTCTCACCCATTCGTGCTTAGGAGAGTCATCCCTGGGCTTTCGTTTTTATCTAGTGGGCTTGAAGCAGACCGTTTGTTTCCCAGCAATTCCGAGGGTCCAGGGATAGGTTCAACACGTGGCGTATAATTCTCAGCTGTATTTAGTTACTATGTGGTCGCGTTCCGAGTGGATATGCTATGTACTATGGCATCGATCGTGTCCTCCAGTTCCGCTAAGCCGCTTCTGACGTCCTTGGAAATATTTGGTTGCTTCTTTGTTGCGTTTTTCATTTTATTGATTGTAAGTTGGCATTTCCGCAACAAATCCTCCTCCGTTTGCCTCGCATTAATGGCATGGAGTTGTCCATGCGGTATATTTTGTACCGACTTGGGCACACTAGTCACTTGGTTATGGTCGGTGTTATCCTCGTGGCCGCCTCCGTTTCGGTGTGTGTTGTAGGCGCCGGTGTCACGTCCTCTTACCTAGTCGCTTTGTCCAAGGGAGTGGACGGAAGGGTCCTTTGCACTCTTGATTTCCGCTTGAAAGTGTTCGTTCCAGACTGGCTCCCTTGATCAATACTCCCTGTACGCACGGAAATATTGGGTCAGATCCGAATAACCTTTCTCTGCTGTCCTTCAGTGTATTTAGCAATGCACTAGCTGTCCGGTTTGATGCTGTTAGAGAAGCATCGCTCTCATTTTGTTTATTTTCTGGTAACATCATTTTCGTTCCCACGAGTAGCAAGAGAAAAAATCGGTCACCTATGACAGAGATCTGCATTATCATAGGAAGGCTATGGGATGAAACCGAATGTCGCCAAATTCGGAGTTCGCATGCTAACGACGAAATACCCCCTTAGCCATGCAGCCATCGGCGTATGCAGTGCCACCTTAGCTTGGGTGTACTAGTTTTTGGTCCGCCCCGGGTATTTGGTTTCCCCGATGCCCGCCATATCTGGCGGGCGTTCCCTTATCCGCCACCTGGGGAGGCGCCCGCTGGGGGAACTAGCGAAACCCCGCACGGAGTTTTTTTACGAGGGGTGGTGGAAAATCTTCAAAAAGACAGAAAGGAGGGACCGCACTCCTCAAAGTGTGGGATTTGTACCCACTAAAAACCACCAACCCTTTTTCCAAATGTTGTGTAACAACCCCGGAACCGCTTCCATATTTCGTCAGGGTTGTTCTGTTTCTTCGCCTTCCAGGCCTCTTGACTCTTTCCTGCTTGCTTATGGCCGCGGTCCGGCGCAAGCTGATACGCTAATGCCCTAACTATTTTCACTGTGTCACTTCACTGTGGTTCACTGAACTCTGCACTATTTTCTCGGACTGCACTGTTCACTCTGCTCACGATATCTGACCAGTTGTTGTCTGCTCCGGCTATTACTCTGTTGTTTTCTTCTTCTTTATTTCGGCGTAGAACTGTTTCCGCAAAATTTGTCACCGCATCCCAGTTTTCCGCGCCGATCAGCATCGATGCCACTATATTCTCTGGGGTGATTGGCCCTAGTGACCCCTCCATCCTTTCCCTCTTATCCCTCCCCCGGTTACACTCGAAGAAGGTGCGATGGCCGTCGTCGCGTTCAGAATCCCCGTAGATACATCCCCGGATTTTCCACATTCCCCATCTTACGGAGATATGCGCTGAAGTAGCCGTGCCCGCTCAATAGTTGGGTCAGGTAGTAAGTCACGTCCCCATTTTTTCGTTCTGTCCATAGGGCCGAATGTTTGATGAGTCTGGCTGTCCATCTTCCTCTTGCGTCACTGTCCCACATGCCCTGCCAAAGCTCCATGGTGTGATTCCTCTCCTGTTTCTTTATCTGTTACCGATCGTGTTCAGCTCGTCGTAGGTAGACCCGTTTCTTTTGTCTCGCGAGGAGCTCGATGGGTATTACTCCTGCAATATCCAGGGCCGCTGGTCCAGATACCGTTCGGTATACGCAGGCCACTCTCAGGTCTCCTCTCCTTTGTACCGCGGCTATACCTTTCCTTCGGCTTTCCGCTTCTAGTGCGTTCGCCTAGATCTCTGCTCCGTACAGGAGAATCGAGTGCGTCACCGACATAAGCAGCCCGCATGCTGGTCCTTGGTCCTCTCACGTTCGCCATGAGACGGCTCAGCGCTGCTACCATGGTCGCTGCTTTGTCCATCGCTTTCCTGATGTATTCCCAGAAGGTGAGTTTGGTGTCCAGAGTGATGTCAAGATACCTGACTGCGTCCTTCGTTTCCGACTCGCATGCGCTGTAACGTGAATTTCCACCCTAACGTCCCACGTTACCTATAGCTGGTCCGAGCTATTTTTCTTTCCTTTAATTTACTTCTTCGAGATGGGCGCCAGGCGCTTACGCAGCAGAAGGAAAAATAACGAGATGTTCGGCCAGACTCAGCCCGGACTGGCTACAGCTGTTCGAGGCAGAGTGGGTGGTTCGGACTGTCAAGGTAGTCGTTAGTCCATAAAATCCATAAATTAAATTAATCAATAAAATCTGTCAATAAAAAATAAAATCTATATAAACAAATAAAATCAACAAAATAAAACGGAACAAAACAAACAAATAAGATCACTAGAATAAAATTAATACCAAATCAATAAAATTGGAAAATAAAGCAGATGAATAATAATAAACAAAACCAATAAATAAAACCGACAACACTTCCTATACGGGATTTACGAGTGCCCCTCGGGCAGATCGGTTATTCAATTGAAAAGATGATCATTTTGTCAAAATATTACAATAACCAAAAAAAAAAGAACGTAAAAGAAAATATCCGTAAACTAACTCTTGGTCTGTTAACAGTTCATAAACTTAATTATTTCGGCAGTATCTATATTATCCTGGCACTCACTTCTTCGCTCACACTTCCATGCGCAACTTAAATCTAAATCGATACCCGACAGTTAGAATTAACTGGTTTCAAACGGAATTCCAACGAACAATGAGAGCAAACACCATAACGTCAAACAGAGTCAAATAATAGTTCTCCACGCAAATTTAGCTGGCGATACGCCCTGTGCGGGGTCAATCTCACTCACATAAAACAACTCAACGACCACGGGACGACGGAAGGTCACGTACGCTAGGCTTCTAATTGTTCGCTTGTCTCAGTCTCGGATCTCGTAGGATAAAATAACGAATTTCTGTTCAACCATCAATTCCCAATAAAACAATAGAACAATATGAATTGATATTAACAATTAAAGGAAGCAATAAAATAATAACGATAAATAAACAGTCAACCGATAACGGGCCGATAATCAATGCTCATCAAATAAATTATAATACAACATAACGGACGAGTTAACAGTTAATTGGGGAATCGGTGTCGCTCGATGACAGGGACTAGCGCCTCAGCTGGACGATGTATAAATTAGCGACAGATAATAACAACGGTGCGTAGCCCAGTCCAGCACATGAACCCCATGAGATACATAGACTTCCGCAGGTAGACGATGGCTGGTGATAGAAGTAGCGTATCATTTGGAAAGGCACGTCGCGCGGGACAACGATATATCCTAACAGATAAAGGTATGCAATGCCTGTCCATGTAAAGCGCCGAATCCCGAAGCCTGCAATCGTTGGATATAGTGCTCTCCTCCTCGTGCTCTCTCTCCGTTCACCCGGTCGTATAAATCAAAATATATATATAAAAAAAAAAATAAATAAATAAAAACAATTAAACAAAGTACGTCAATTATTTTCTACAGCCCTGCGAGAGCGCGTTGGCAGCCGTCGAGCGAGGAAGACGTAGCCCAAATATTCTGCCACGTTACAGCGCAGTATCTTCGGGATCCTCTTCCGAGTGAGAAGTACTATCTCCGTCGTCTGCGTGCCTAGGCTGAGGCCGTGGTCCTCCATCTACTGGTGCGTCTGCCTCATGACCTGGTTGAGACGCCTTTATGCCGCTTCGGGGTCTCTTGCTGTGATGACCGCGGCGACGTCGTCGGCGTATCCTATCAGGTACGTATCGTCTGGCATTTCCATCCGTAGAATTCCGTCGTAAGAGATGTTCCAGAGGTCCGAGGATCAATACCTGGACTTTGCCTGCGGTGATGAGCTTTCTCTGTTGGCCTTCTCGTGTGTCGTAGAGCAGTACTCGGTCCTTCAAGTAGTCCTCCACCATCGCGAGGAGGTACGTTGGTACCTGGAAATTTACCTTTAACGCCCGCATCATGTCGCACCATCTTGCTGAATTAAAGGCATTCTTCACGTCGAGCGTAGCCAATACCACGATCTGTCGGAAGTAGTGGTTGCTCTCTCGCGTTGCCTCAACTGTTCTCATGACCTCTTGGACTGCGTCTACCGTGGATCGTCCTTTCCTGAATCCGAATTGTCTATCGGATAGGTCACCTGCTTGCCGTATTGCCGTCAATAGTCACGGCTTGATCATCCTCTCCAGTAATTTCCCGGCCGTGTCCAGTATGCACAGTGGCCTGTAGGCTGGCGGGGAGTTAGGGTCTCCTTTGCCTCTGCTGATTAACACCAGACGCTGCGTCTTCCACCGTTTGAGAAAAACTCCGCTCTTCAGGCAGCGGTTGTACATGTCGAGAAGAAGTTTCGGGCGGGCGTCTGCCACCGCCTTCAGCACTTCTGCCGGTACGATGTCGGGTTCTGGGGCTTTCCTGTTCTGCAGGGATTTGACCGCGTCGATCAGCTCCTCCTCAAAATGGCATGATTTCCCCAATCCTGATGTCGAGGTCCTCCTCGCTCCTCGGTGGGTGAGTCGGGAATAGATACTCTAAACTACGATGTTTTTCGTCCTATTCAGGTTCATGCTCTCTCTTTCAGAGAAAGCTTCCAGCTTCCGCATCACTATCCTGTAGGCCAATCCCCACGGGTCGTTATTCACGTCCTGTTTAATGGAATTCCAGCGCTCCGACTTGCTCCCACCAATTTGGCGCTGTAGAATCTTCTTGGCGCCTTTGTATTGAGCCGCGATGATCGCCGCCTCATCTGAATTCCTTCTTCGAGCTCGAGTTGCTTTCCTCCGCAGTCGGGCATTGTTTTCGCTGACTGGCGATCTCGTCAGTCCACCAGTACGCTGCCTGCTTATTCGTTGGTCGTTGCTTCCTCGGCATCGATGCTCTGTACGCTTCCAGTATGAGCTGCATCGTTTCGTCCACCAATTCTTCTGCACTTGGGTTCTCAACGTGCGTCGAGATTCTCCGTCCGTTGAGTATCGCTGCACCCAGTTTCCTCTTGCCATGTTGCAAAATGTGACACTTCTGTGAAAACCCGCTTGGGCAGCGCCCACATCCTCTGTACATCAGTCTCTCAGACTTTTCATCATCTCACCGGATCTACTCAGCCTTTTCGTGATCACCAGGACTCAACAAACAGGCATGAGTACACCGTTACAATTTATCATAATTTAATGACGGTCAGGAGTGTAAAACTCATTGGTGCTCTCATCCTCATAAACGTCTCACTCGGTGGCGTGCTTTGCAGCGCGGGCTGTACCACGTTTCACACACACTTTGTGCACTCAATTAATATAATTGCATGTGCTTACTATTCACTGTACTTTCCCCCAACTAAACATGCTGGGAAAGTACTGTGAATATATTCTTATCATTTGTGCATTCTCAAAACTCTCATTTTGCCGTGCTCTGTAGTGCTGACTGCATCACGCTTTCCTCCCCACATTTTCTCAAGTAATATAATGGTATCTGCAAGCAATCACTCGCAGTACTTTTCCCCAACTAAGTGTGCTGGAAAAGTACTGTGAATATTTTGCTCACTTGCGCATTCTAAACTCCTCATTACGTGGTGTGCTCTGCAGCGCTGACTGCATCACGTTTACTGCACAACCTAAAACAGCACACATTTAATATAATTGTTTGCTGGCCACTCAAAATCAATATTAAATTCATTTTAATTAATTGTATTTTTTTTTATATATAATTATTTTTTGTATTCCAAATTAATAGTGAAGGTATAATAAACCGCTTTCTTTTTCAATGCTCATTATTTTCAATATATTACAGATTCCATCCGACACCATCAACAGGAATTCTAAACAAATAATAATAATAATAATAATAATAGCGGATATTCTACTATCTCAGATAGCCGACAAACACGACGCCGACGTACTGATACTGTGCGAACCGTACAGGAAACGGACGACACAGACGTGGATCACAAACGAAAACGAGACAGCTGCTATCTGGGTGAGGGGTGCTGCCCGATCCCGGATCACCGACCGCGGCGCAGGCGAAGACTTCGCATGGGCTAAGGTCGGCGCTGTCACATATGTCAGCGTCTACCTGACCCCGAACTGCGTCGCGGCGGAATTTGGGAGAAAAGTGGCGCTCCTCGTGGACAAAATTAAGGATCTACCTGGTGATATCGTGGTGGTGGGGGGCCCAACGCGAGCGTGGCCGAGTGGGGCATGACTGTGACGAACAGACGGGGACGACTACTACTGGAGATGGCCGCAAGACTAGACCTAATGGTGGCAAACACGGGAAACACGCCAACATACAGACGACCAGGATTTGGGGTCTCCATTCCAGACGTTACGATGACGTCAGACAGAATACTGCCACTGGAAGGGCGCTGACGGGTGGTTGAGGACTACACAGCCAGCGACCACCAGTACATTGTCTTTGAAGTGGGAGAATGAACAATAACGACACGGACGAGGATTCAGCGACCCCCGCGGTGGAATACAAACAAACTTGACGTACGGAAGTTTTCGGAAGAGCTGGCGGCAGCGCCGTCGCCGATACCAAACGTCCCCCCAGAACTGACAGGCTGGCTAAAGGCGGAAAGACTGGCAGACGAAACGGCCAAACTGACGGAACGGCTGTGCCAAAACGTCATCACAGACAACGCAAATAACCGCAATACTGGTGGACGGACGAGATCGCCGAACTCCGGCAGATCTGTCTGGCAAACCGAAGACAGGCCACGAGGACTGGTGGGAGACCCGAAAGGGAAACCCTCCAGGCTGAAAACAGGACTGCACGGAAACGACTGACGTACGCCATTAGAGACAGCAAGACGCAACGCTGGAGGAAACTCTGCGAGGAGGTGGATCGGGACCCCTGGGGCACTGGTTACAAATACGTGACCGGTAAACTAGGAGCCCGGGTCTCACCAGAACTCATCAACGCTGAAACCACACGGCAGATTGTGGATGGACTTTTCCCGACATACCCCATACGGACGGACGCAACGGACGACAACGGGACACCGACACCCCCCAAATTCACTGCGGAAGAGCTCACCAGATTATCCAATGCGATGAAGATGGGTAAGGCACCAGGACCTGACGGGGTACCAGCGGAGATTGTCCGGCTGATAAGCCACCTGAGGCCGGATATATTTCTCGACCTGTATAACACGCGCTTGACGACGGGGACCTTCAGTGACTGATGGAAAGCGGCAAGGCTAGTCCTTATCCCCAAGGGTAAGGGCGACCCCAAAACGCCGTCGGCCTATCGGCCGCTGAGCCTACTGGTCACAACGGGAAATCTTTATGAACAACTACTTAGACGAAACCCAAAGAAGCTCGAAGCAGTCAAGCAGTTCCCCATTCCAAGAAACGTTAAAAACATCAAACATTATCTGGATTTGTTCGGATACTACCGTCACTTCATCAAAGATTTCGCGGGGATCTAAACCACTCACGCGACTGCTCAAGAAAAACGCCCTTGTTATTGGGGTAAACACTAACAGCAAGCAATTGAAGAACTGCGCGACAAATTATGCGAAGAACCGATCCTGCAACACCTTGACTATGACAGCCCATGTATCATCACCACAGATACGTCAGACTACGCCTTGGGGGCCGCCCTTAACCAGGGAGTGATCGGAAAAGATCTGCCAATCGCTTTCGCCTCAAGAACGTTGAACGACCCGGAAACTCGCTATGATGCAACGAAAAAGGAATTATTGGCCATTATCTATGCTTTGGAGATGTTTCATTCCTACATCTACGGACGCAGGTTTATTCTAGTTACGGAAAATGAACCATTAACTTAGCTCAAGGGTTTGAAAAGCCCAATTTCTCAACTGCGTTGCTGGTCCAACATTTTGGACGGTTGCAACTACGAAATTGTGCATAAGGGCTCCCAAAACACCAATGCGGACGCTCGCTCAAAAAACCCCGTCGCTAAAGGACTAGATCCGGAAGACGCTATCGTCCGAATGATCAACGCGAAAAGACCTCGGAATGACCCAACCGGATCAGGGAGTTCATCCTCACCTGGCAAGCCAAGCGGCCCACTGCAATCAGCCTGTGACACAGCGAATTCACCAACTCGAAACAAAGCGTCTCACAGGAGAGTGAGAAGGCGAATAGTCGAATCAACCGACGAAGAATCACGAGCGTCCAACGTGACAAATAAGCCACCACCTTCTTGGACAAAGCGTCCACATTCATCCAGCGACACGTCCGACCAAATGCGACAACCGAGGACGAAAAACCGTTCACGTGAATCCAATTTGGACGTAGATTCCGAACTCTGGTGGGACGACGATCCTCGAGTCCAATTGGCATTCCTCGGCGAACTACCATCTCCCGGAACTGGGGAGGCACCAACATCACAAACTCCCGGAACTGGAGAGGCGACAACTCCTCTACCGAATATCGAGATTAGGGAGGCGCTGACCCCATTAAATATCGAAACTGGAGAGACACATTCAACATCAAGGAACGAGTGGCAACCAACCGTCGCCCCGAGCTTTGACAGCATCTTCGGATCTCCTACGCTCGAGGAAGGTACTACGCACACTGGTTCCAGCTACGAACCATCGAGAACACACCATTCGTCGGACGCATCCACCTCCCTCGACACAACAAGCGACAACTACTCTCAGAGCTCACTTGTCACATAACCACTCGACGCAATAGCTCAAATCTCTACCAATAATCTGCCTTAACGAGCACCATCAAGGGTTGATGACCAAAATTAACCAATGCCAGATCACCCAACCATGAACGCAGTCACCCAACCAACCAATGATTGCCTACTCATCACGTCAGAAGTTATCACTGCTTGGAACGCCAGCGTCATTTATTGGACTATTAAAGATAGAGCGATCGCCTCAGACGCTACCACCCTTCTTGTCGAGAAGAACTGGATCAATTGGGAAAGGATCAGAAAAGAAAGCATCGACCCGGCAGAAGTTATCGTCTCTACTCGATCGTGATTCCATTCGTTTAGTCTGGTATACGAGAAACACTTTACAAACGTTCTGGAAGCCAAGAACTTGATCTCTTGTCTCACGGTTTTGCGCGCATTGAATACCAAACACGGTATTAATGTGCTTCACACATCCATTGACAACAAATTCATCAACTCAAGAAATGGCCGCATGATAATTGAACACCTTCAACGTAGTATGCGATGGCTCCTTGGTTGTACCGGCTCCCCACATGCACACATAGGACGACATAAGGGACGACATAAGTGACTCAAACCCACGAACTAATTGCCATATGCTGCTATTGGTGCAAAATGAAACCTGATATAGCGTACTTAATCAAACGTTGCCCAGACTGCCAGTGAAGAAAATTAGTACGGGTCGAACACCGCCTCCCAATGATCATCACTGACACTCCTAAGGACTCTTTCGAGAAAATATCGATCGGCATTTACGGACTCCTTCCTCGCACCCGTCATGGCCATGAATACGTACTTACAATTTAAGATAACGTAACCAAATATTCCATCGCAATCCCGTTAAGCAAAACAACATCCAAAGACATTGCAATAGTACTCGCAAACAAATACATTTGCATTTATGGCGCGCCAAAAATCATCATTTTAGACCAAGAAAGAAACTTCATTAGCGAAATTTTACAAGAATTCACCAGAATCTTCAAAATCAAACATTACCGTACTACGGCTTACCACCTGCAATCTAATGGATCTCTCGAAAGGAGCCATCATGTGCTGACTGAATATCTCAAACAGTTCGTGGTGAATCACCGAGAACGGGATAGTTGGATCTCAGCAGCTATGTTCTCGTATAACATTAGCACTCACAAGGGTACCAAGTTCTCACCATTCGAACTCGTATTCGGCAAAGTCGCTCGAATCCCATCTCAATTCGAACGTCAACACGTAGACGACAAACTCGACGAACTCTTCAAAGAACTAACCACTAATTTAACGTCATCAAGAAAATCAGCAGTCCATAACCTGTTAGCGGCTAAACTTCGCTCGAAGAGTTACTATGACCGACGAGTAAAGATAAACTGCTATCAAATCGGAGATCAAGTACACCTTCTCAAAGAACCTAGGATGAACACATTCGACGACGAATACACAGGTCCATGCCATGTAGAAGAGATACGAGAGAAACATAACATAATCCTGCGAATAGATCCAAATAAGCATAAAACTGTACACGTAGACAAGGTGAAACTAGCCTACGGATAGGCAACTCACCACACATCAACGTCAGTCGGACCAAGCAAATCCCTAACTACATGTTATTTCTCCCTATCTCCTCCGCTTTTTCGATTCCCGTCTTCTCGGCCGACCACCTCAACCGTATCTCGGACCTCCGGTCAGTCTCCGGTTGAGGGAGGAGGAGAGGCTCAACCGGGTCGACTCCTCCGATGCTTTCTGCAGCAAGGGCTTTTTATATACTTAACGTATTAGAATAAGCTTAGATCGTAGATGTATAGTTTTATAGGTATATAAATATATTGTAACGGAACGCAATTGCGGCGATCCGCTACTAGAACCAAAAAACCTCAATTCAACTAAAAAAGACTAACCAAGCCAACTAAAACAAAGACACAGAACATACCAAAACCAGACAAAGGAGACAAATAGTTATCCGTAGACAAAACAATCTATAATATCTCAAAGAAGCAACCACCGGACGAGCAGAACAGAAGAAATAAGTAGGTACACACATAGAGTCGTAAAGTATACTGAGACGACATACTCGTCTTATAATTGAATATACCGCCTAAACGAGACCCACACACACACAAACACAGAGATCCATACCACACAGCACGCACACAAATAAAGACCAACTATCGTTACTCGAGCTATAGTTATACTACCAAGCAGTAATACTATAGTCTCGAGTAACGTATGAAGAACCATCTAAAAGGAACGCGCTAAATCACGATAATCAAAAAGAGGAAATTAACGGAACAAATGGGCTACAGGAGATGGGCTACAAGACGACTAGCAGATATAGTAATACCCTGCTATACCGACAGAAAGGAAAGAAGAGCGGGGAAGCCAGTATAAAAGGGCACGACAAACCACAGTCGGAGAGCATTCTGTTCACAGACTGTCGCCAACATCCAGAATCTACCAAAGAAGGACCACCTAATCAACCAAAGGAAGACCAGCTAATCGACCAAAGGAGGACCAGCCATCCAGCTAAAAGAAGGACCACCTAGTCAACCCAAGGAGAAGCATCTTCAACTGCACCACTCCAAGGATCAGGCCTGAAACCACTGGCCCAGGGAAAAATGAACATCTTCCAAGGCCAACTACTGAGCTACCAGTCATCCGAGTAGTCCAGCATCCCAGCCGACAAGATCTCCCATCAAAATTAAACCAAGCGGTATGGATCAAAAACATATTAAATCCATAGGAACTAAAAAAAACACCATAAAAACTAGCTAGAGCCGCTCGTGTCGCATTTCCGATGCGCCGATGCACCGATGATGCACCACGCTGACGCCCCCACTGGAACAGCGGCGAGACCAGTGAGTAGATCGCTTGGCCCGGAGAGCTCGAGTGAGAGCTCTGTCCCCACTACAGTCCACGCACTATAGCTATAGAATAGGCTACCTCCGAACACCGAGGAATAATAACAGAGCCGATATAGATATATAAACGATAGCAAGCTCCACCGGCTCTTTCCATGTGTAGGAACTATACTACCTTATAAAGAAAATATTTCAGTAATTCGATATAAATCTCCTACTTCATGCGAACACGATTATAACGGCATGCGTAAGCCCGGGTCAAGTCTTTTTTATAAGGTGCATAATCACCAAAACTAAAAAGGAGCTTATTTAATGACCATATAAATTATTTATCTGTCTAATGTGTTTAATAAACCATACTTTTACCTAATACAGAAGCCTATATTAATTTCCTCCTGGCTCGAGTTCGAACTAAAACCCTTTAAGGGTGATGTTAACGTTAAATACCGTTACAATACACCCTAAAAACAATGACGTAATTAGAAGGCCAGCCTAGCCTAAAGACCACTCCGTAAACAAAACAGAGCGCGCGAGGGAAACCTCTCCCGAACGAGGCCAACAAGACGGGAGGCGGGACGGCAAGCACACGCCGGATCTACTAGACCAGCGCAATAGCCCCCGCCCTATACGAAGACCGGGCAAAGCCAAACGCAGGCGGCCCTACCCCCAATAGGCCATAGTACTCAAAAGGCGAAAACACCAAGAATACCACAGTACGGAGAACAGAGAAAAGAATTTATGGAACTCTCGAGATTCCACGGAGCCTTGAGACAAATGAACAGGGTACCTTCACATGAAGCTTCGCCACGTACCCCTACTCATAGATCAAACATTAACATTAAGAAAAACACATAAAACAAACCTATCCCTTACAAAATCTAATAAACAAATAGAGAACAAGATAGTCCCTACACAGGAAAATGCATGGAAACGAGAATAACATAAAAATCAGTCAGAAATCTGTAAAAAAACTCACAAAGAAAGACATAATTAACAATAATTATTTATCCTCGGCAAACAGTTATCAATAAAACAAACGGGCAATTGCACACGAGGCGGGATAGGACACATATGAGCCCAAATCATAGCAAAACCATGACCAAACCACAAAAAACACCGGTAAAGAGTTTGAACCTACAACAGGTAGGAATACAACGTTATCAGACGAAACTCAACCTCGCTGGAACCTCGGTTCAAACCCTGAAAAGACAAAGCACGGCTAAATATAGAAATTTAAGACATAAACGGAATACCTATACGACACCCCGCACCTCCCTCACCTAGTGATTGAAGTGCGACAAACATCACGTGACCTACCACAAAACACCCCCGTGGGGTCCATCTACTAGCCTATATAAACCGCGACAGGACGGGCCTCCAGGCTCTAGTCAAAATTCGAACGTCAAGACGAAGCTCTGCTCGGCAGCCTACCTAGTAGATAAAAGCACTCGTAAAATCCACATGTAAAAGATACGTGTTCTTTCGATCAAATCGATTCCTCTGCATTGCGCTTGGCCGTCGTTTGACCGAACGAACCGATAAAACAACAATAACTAACCGTTTGGGACACACCATGATAGAACCAGTGTTCTTTCTCTCAACTGAATCCCCTGCACTGTGCTTGGCCGTCAGTGGAGCGAACGAACTCACCAGGATACTCTGTGAGGAGTAAGGCTCCCCTGCACTGCGCTTGGCCGCCCCTACTCACAGCGTCAGGGCACACTCCACTAACGGGTCCCTACGCACGGCGTCGTGGCTATCCGTCTCTTGGAGTGTGAAGAAGCACGAGTGACACAAGGTCAAGGGAGTGGCATCCGGACTAAGTGCACCGCGCACTAGATTCGTAGGGTGTACCTGCGTAAGTGGGACCACGTCAGGGCTAGCACCAGCTACCACCTGCCACTTACGGACACCTCGGCTGTGCGCAGTCATTAAAAAATCGAATCGTAAGCCTCTTAATGGCACGATAAAGTGGCTTAATTGATCGCGAATAAAGGCCTCAGTATCCGGGGTCCAGGAAGAGTTGGCTGGTCATAGCTGCGAACCCGGTGTCTTGTGCGAACAGTGAGCTATAGCTAAGGACCCAAACAATAACAAAGGCGAGTAAGATAGTTAGGTAAATTCACACACACTACCTCACTGTACCACACTCGCGATCTCACTACAAGCTCACCGCGTAAACATCAGTAAGGCGGAGCCTCAAAAGGCAAGCCACACGGTTACTCCTATCAATCAAAATATCAAATAGTAAACCACCAGCTAAACGTCCAATGATTGAAAACAAAGGCCTACCGGTACGTCTTACGACGGTACCGCGGAACGCCCCATATGAGGACAAGCACTGGCAGTAAGAACTAAGCAGGCCCAACCCCGTGGAAAAACGAATAGACGCAGAAGGAGACAAATACACCAATGGAGGAAGAGCTCCGCACTGAATATATCCTGAAAACACACGAATCCGCCTATACAATTACAAGCATCGCGTAAAATCAAACGCGACAACCCCAAATTCGATAGATTGAGTGTTAAGCTCCGTATAGGCGATATCTTAGCACCATACGAATGATAGAGTCACGACCCGAAACAACAGGAAATTAATCCGCATGCGTAATTATAAGCATCACGTAAAAGTAACCGCGACAACCAAAAAATTAGAGAAATTGAGTGTTAAGGTCCGTATAGGCGATATCTCATCTCCATACGAATAATAGGGTCACTACCAAAAATAACCGGAAATAAATTCGCCTATGTAAGTTAAGAAATCGCGTAATGCAAACGCGAAATCCCAAGTATATAAATTGAGTGTTAAGCTCCGTATGCACGAGATCTCATCGTCATACGAATACTAGAGTCAAAACCTAAACGTACTGGAATTTATTCCACATCTGGAATTACTGTTGAGAATAGTATAGCGGTAGGACGCGATTTTAGGTTAGAATCCGTACGAACAATACGAGATCGTCCCCCTAAACTATCAATCTCCATTCCAGTCTCCTCCCAAAAATATTGCAAATAATTAATGCCTTAAGAACAACAAAACAAAATTACCCTACAAAAATAAAAAACCAATGATGAAAGGGTAACGAACCGCATGTCCACTACGGACCGATGCTACTCAACAAATCCAACCTGAGTTCTCTTAACAAACAATAAAAAGGAAAAACACTAACAGAATCGATCACCCTCACTTAAAAATCAATAAACACAACTCATCCCATCCAGCCCAGAGCACGAACCTACTTCGAGACACCAATCCTCACCCGATGGTTTAGGATAATCCACGCTCGAAACAAAAAATCAAAAACCGACGCGATTTAACCATAACCAAGTAGAAAACACGCAGCGAAGCGATAAAAACTAAAGTGCATTTCAACGGACTAAAATCGCGAAACGTTTTAATATAGTTTTAATACATATATTGAAACGTTTCGCGATTTTTATGCGCTTGTTCGCTTTATTTATCTCTTTCCATGCGAGGTTTATGCGCGTGTATTAGTCTGGCACGGTAAAATCGCGTAGTTTATATTTTCTTTCGAGCAAGGTCTTTTCCTATACCATTGGGGAGAGGATTTATAGCTCGAAACAGGTTCGTGCTCTGGGCTGGATTGAAGGAGTTTTCTGAAGTCTATTGTTTTATAGGTGTTTGTAATTGATTCCTTTTATTTTCTTTTTTTTTGTTGAGAGACCTCAGTCTGGATTTTATTGATTTGCATGGGTCCATGGTGGACACGTGTTTCATTATCCTTTCATCATCGGTCTTTTATGTTTCCGGGTAATTCTTCAGTTGTATTGTGCGTAAGGGACTTAGTGATTTTATAATGTTTTTGTGGAATTCTGGAGGATTGTCCGGGTTAGTGGTATGTGGTATGATTTGACTGTTCGGTTTTGCATTTATTATTCGTATGTCGATCTGGTATCGTGCGTGCGGAGCCTAATACTTAGAAAAATTGTTTTTGTGTCGGTCTTACGCGATGTTCTTAAAGTTGCGTATGAGGAATAATTTCCTGTATGTTTCGGGCTTTGATTTTATCATTCGTATGGCGAAATGGTATTGCGTGTTCGGAGCTCAACACTCAATTTATTAATATGGGGTCGTCGCGCTTGCTTTTACGCGAATATCTTTAAAACAAGTATGCGGAATTATTTCCGGTATGTTTCGGTTTTCGATTTTATTATTCGTACGACGAAATGATATCGCGCGTACGGAGCTCAACACTCAATTTACTAATCTGGGTTTATCGTGCTTGGTTTTAGGCGATTATCTTAAAACTACGTATGCGTTATTATTTCCGGTGTATTTTGCTTTCGATTTTATCATCCGTATGACGCAATGATATCGTGCGTACGGAGCTCAACACTCAATTTGAGAATATGTGGTTGTCGCGCTTCCTTTTACGCGATTATCTTAAAACTACGCATGTCGAATAAGTTCCAGTATATTTCGAGTATTGAGCTTAACACTCAATTTGCTAGTGTGGGGGTTGTCGCGTATGTATTTACGCGATCTACGAGGCGACTTCTTCTGCCTATCTGACCGCTATCGCTTGTCCGTATATGTGGTTTCCCATGGTATTTTCGTGAGATATACCGGTAGGCCCTTGTATAATCATTGGACGGCGGCCTGCTTCGGATTTACTAGGTAGATATTTACTGGGTCAGGTATGTCCCGAGAATCCGCGATTTTTGCAGGAGGTATATTTCGATGCAACAGCCGCACCGCACGGCTATCTATTATTCGACTTGAAACAGTCGACGCCTGATAATTGTCGATTTCGCGCCTGTACTATATGTTTTTTCTAACACATCTTATAGTGTGTGACCTGTTCGCGTGGTTCGCCTCTCGAGGCTCGCCTTGTTGGGTGTTTCCGTGGTGAGTTTAGTATAGAGTCGCGAGAATTGTAATGTCCGATAGGGAGTGTGAGTTTACCTACCTATCGTACTCGTCTTTGTATTGTTTTGGTTACCTAACTATAGCTCACTGTTCGCGCAAGACACCCGGTTCGCAGCGATGACCAACTACTACTGTGTTCTAAAAGTAAGGTGAATTTTGTTTTAAAATAAAAAATTTTTATTCTTGCAAATCGATTTCGTCCCCCTCAAAATAATCCCCCCTAGCTACAATACACTTATGTCAACATTTTTTCCAATCTTTGAAGCATGCTAAAAAGTCGTCCTCAGGTATAGCCTTCAATGCGCGTAGCGAATCACGTTTGATCTCTTCAATCGACTCAAAACGATTTCCCCGGAGTGGTCTCTGGAACTTTGGGAACAGCCAGAAGTCACACGGTGCTAAATCAGACGAATACGGTGTTTGTGGAGCGACATGAGTGGAGTTTTTGGCGAAAAATTCACGAAGAACCAAACGCGAATTTTGGCACCAAACGCGATTTGACTCTTCTGAGGCACAAATGATCCTTCAAAATTGCTTGCACTGATCCAATTGATATTGCAAGCATGTCGGCAAGGTCTCGAATTGTTAATCGACGATTTTCGAGCACCAATCCCTTGATTTTCTTGATGTGTTGCTCATCAATTGACGTCGATAGTCGTCCAGAGCGTTCCAAATCATCAACACGTTCTCTGCCTTCTTTGAAGTCTTTGTACCACTTGTAAACATTTTTCTGTGACATAGTCTCGTCACCGAAGGCTTTTTGTAACATTCGATACGTTTCAGCAGCGGAAATTTCATTCCGCAAGCAAAATTTAATAGCACTTCTTTGGTCAACAAAATTCGACATCGTAAAAATCGCCAAATTCACTTTTCTTTGTTCACAAAACCAAGCGTAAACTAAAAACTAATGATGATATTGACATGTAATTTGTCACAGATGTCACTAACAGTCCTACCAACTTGAAAAAAAATTCATTCATCCGATTCGGTTAACGCGGGAAGTTTAAATTAAAAATTCACCTTACTTTTTGAACACAGTAGTAGGTCGTCCTGTACCCCTGATACTGAAGCATTGATTCCCGTTATTTTAAGGTACCTTATCGTGCCGTTGAGGGGCTTGTGACTAGGTCCCTTAATTAACGTGATCTGCCGAGGTATCGGTACGTGACAGGCGGTGGTTGGCCGCCGGCCCTAACGTGGTCCCACCCACGCAGGTACACCCTACGCATCTTACGCGCGTGGTGCAGCAAGTCGGGATGCCACTCCCTTAACCTGGTGACACACGTGCTTTTTCACTCTCCAAAAGACGAGTAGCCATTGCGCTGTGCGTGGGGACTCGTTAGTGGAAGAGTGCCCTAACGCTGTGAGTAGGGGCGACCAAGCGCTGTGCAGGGGAGCCTTACTCCTCACAGGGTATCTCTAATTAGTTCGGCCGGTGAACTGACGGCCAAGCGCAATGCGGGGGAATCAATTGACCGGAAGAACACTGGTGTCTACCATGCTTTTCTATAACGGTTAGTATTATAATTTAAGTAACCCTTTGCCCTCGAGAGGTGACTCTCGCTTACCATTTATTGGGTAAACGAGACACCTTCCGAGTGCAAAGGGTTAAAATGTATGTACCGTCTGGGTGTGCTGTCGAGCAGCACTTCGTCTTGCAGAGTAATTTCGACAAGAGCCTGAGCCTTGTCTTGTCGCGGTTAATATAGTTCAGTGGATGAGCCCAGGGGAGGGGGTATTTTGTGGTAAACCACGTGATGTTTGTCACACCTTACTCACTGGGTGAGAGCGGTGCGGGGTGGTGTGTAGGTGTACCGTTATGTCTTGAATTTCTATATTTGGCCGGTTTTTTGTTGTCTTGGGGTTTGAACCGAGGTTCTGGTGATGTTGAATTCCGCGACATAATGTTAAGTTTCTACCTGCTGGAGGTTCAAACTTTCTTTTGCTATTTTTTGCAGTTGATTCGCTGTTTTTTTTAATTTTCGTGCGATGTTGGTCTTTGCCTACTAAGTGATAGTCAATTTATCGTTATTCCTGATTAGTTGTCTGCAAAATTTGCGTTTTTTAGAGTTTTTGGTGTATACCTCGCTGATTTTTATGATATTCTATTTTCTGTTTGGTTCTCGGTTTAGGTGATGTCTCGAGAATTGTTTATTCATTAATTGTTGTGAGAGATCATCTTTGTTTAAGTGTTTTCCTAATGTTAACGTTTATTTGTGAGTGGGGGTAGTTGGCGGAGATTCATGCGACGGTACCCTGTTCTTTTGTCTCTTTGGTGTGTGTAACCGCGAGGGTTCCACAATTTCTTTCGTCTGTTCCCCGTTGTGTGGCATTCTTGGCGTCTTGGGCCGTCCGTGTAGTGTGGCCTATTGGGGACGTAGGGCCTACTGCGCTAGTCTTGCACGGTAAGGTGTTTGGTCTTTCGAGCGGTTCCGCCTGGTTTTAGCGTAGAGGCGGGGGCTACTGCGCTGGGGTCTGGCAGACGCAGCGCGTGATATCGCCAGCCGCCCTGCCTCCTGTCTTGCTCGCTTCGTGCGGGAGAGAGTCCTCTCGTGTGCTAAGCTTTGTTTTGAGTGTGGTCTTAGCGCTAAGGTGGAACCTATCTACGCCCTTCTTTTTAGGGTGGGTACTCGCGGTTGCTCGCGCGTACCTCCTGATTCTTGCTGGTTTCCTTGTCCAGTGGCCGCTTAGTCGCCACTTGTTTGCTTGTTTTGTCAATAGATAATTATTTGAGTGACCTTTTATGGATGTTTCTTTTCCTTTGGTCTGTTTTTGGTGTGTTTTCTGTGTTTGTTGGTGTTGGCTGGATATGTTGGTTTAATTAGTATTTTAATTCTAGTTCATAGAGAATCGCTCTAGTTGCGTTCCGTTACAATATATGTATAGTAATAACTTTAGACAAAAAGAAAGTATTCGTCTAAAAAAAAAAAAAAAAAAAAAAAAAAAATATATATATATATATATATATATATATATATATAATATATATAAAATATATATAAGTTACCCTGGGTAGAACCAGGGTTTAACTACCTTTCGCTCGCATCTCTTGACTCATCTCGACGTGGGATTCTAGAGATATTCCTCGTAGTCTCACCTCATCAGCTCATCCTGGTACTCGTCAGCCAAGCAGTTTGGTAAAGCAGCGCTTTGCGAAGTATCTTCGTTCTTTTGTATCATTCCTGTGTCACACTATCATCCTTGCGCACCATGTCTAAGCGCAATCTACCAAACAACGGGACCTTAACGATAAGTGTTCATTGCAAGTGTCAGATGGAACGGCACCGGGCGCCATCACCACACGAACGAGTACCTCCAGCTAACCTCGTCGGAGGACGATCCGGCAGCTCAACGAGCTCTAGCACTCACAGCGAAGCCCGCCAGCCTAGCTCTGCAGTATGACCGTTATACATTGATCGACTCGTCGCAGTACTACATCTGCATCTTGGGGTATCGTACAGGTCTGCGGAGTTTTATTTTGCTTCTTTCTGTATGTTAGAATTAACAGTGCTCAAACGTGTATCGGCTATTTGCAAAGATGTAGAGTTTGCACATATTAATTAGTGCACTCTCTCGTAGTATCATAGCAGACAGTGGCAAGCGAGCTCAGGTCGGTGACGGAGTCGAGTGGGCTTCTGGTAAGAAGCTGCTGGTGTCACCGCCTACGCAATGAACTCCTCGCTCACCAGTGAATCGTCCACCAAACCCGGTGACTTCCGCTTATTGGCCTGATCGACAGTGTACTTAGCGCCTGTCATATTCTTGGATCGTCTCCTCGTGTAACATGATCGTCACGCCACTCTAACGCAATTAACCAGCTCTACGCGGTCATCGTCAGCGAATCTTGCCCTGGCAAAGGTTGGCATTCACAAATCAACTGTGCACTATGCGACAGCAAGCTCCGACACCGTTCAACCACACAATACACAGTCGTCAACACACTAGGTGGTGCAGGCATGCGAGGATCAGTTTCGCAACACACATCAGTGTGTTACTACAGGCCGATGCATCATTCGGCTTTCGCTCACATTTTTGCCTGTAAACCTGGAAACTCAGACTCAAAAGCACATTGGTGTCTGCAGCACATTATACGCAAAATCTCAAAGGATGCTGAATACTGTCAGCTCTACTCATAATTCATGGTCGAATACCAACAACTTGGTCACATGGTGAAGGCTTCGAAATCATCTACAAGTGAAATTCAATACTATCTGCCTCACCACGGTGTGCTGAGACCGGACAGTATTTCCACCAAATTAAGGGTGGTATTCAATGGTTCTAGCTCAACATCATCTGGAAAGTCTCTGAATGACATCATGCACACCGGACCTAATTTGTTGCTCAATATTTCGGGCGTGCTCATTTGGAACCAGCCACATAGACACATCTTTGCCTCTGACATTACAAAAATGTATCGTCAGATCCGCGTTCATCATGAGGATTGGGATTTTCAAAGGATTTTATGGAAAAATGTTCAACTCAACCGTGTGTCATATCAATTAACAACCGTGACACATGGTACAACAGCTAAGGGCGGATTCAACTCATCAACTCATTCAAATAACTCAACATCTCAAGGACTTGTGCATGGCGGGCGGTTTTCCACTCGCCAGGTGGCACTCGTCGGACCTCAAGGTACTTGCTAATATCTCATCATCACCGTCAATCTCTGCTATCTCAATGGACGACTGCCAGACAAAATTCTTGGCTTGACTTGGCTTCTTCATGAGGACAAGTTCACATTCTTTTCACGGTTCAACTCAGCTCCGGAAAATTTACGAAACGCCTCGTTCTTTCTGAGATGGCTCAACTCTTTGATCCGCTTGGTTTTGTCTCACCGGTTGTGATCAGAGCTAAAATACTTCTACAAGAGCTCTGGCTTTACAAACTCAGCTGGGATGAACCACTGCCATCCCAGGTCTCAACATGATGGACTGCACTCAGAGAAGATCTCACTTCTCTGGCCAGAGTCTCAATTCCTCGGTGGTTCAACAAATGGAGCAACTCAACAGTGGAATTGCATGGCTTCTCTGATGCATCTCAACTGGCCATGGCCGCAGTAATCTACATCACTGTCGACTCAATGTCCACAGAAAAGGTGGCTTCACTTATTTGCTCAAAAACGCGCGTCGCACCACTCAAGAAGCTTACCATACCACGGCTTGAACTGACAGCTGCACTGTTACTAGCAAAATTAGTTGCATACGTTCAAGCCACGCTCAAGATCAAAGTCTCATCTACTCACCTGTAGACGGACTCATCGGTAACTCTCACCTGGATCGAAGCGCATCCTGCTCGGTGGAAAGACTACGTCCGAAACCAAGTATCTCAGATACAAGGACTCACACCTAATGCTCAGTGGCGTCACGTCTCAGGCACAAGCAATCCTGCAGATTGTCCATCGCAGGGTATCGCAACAGCCCAATTGGCCTCTCATCAGGTGTGGTGGTCGGGTCCACCGTGGATGGTGAAACCTATTGAATTTTGGCCGAAAACCTCAACTGATTCTGAAGATTTGCACAATATGGAAGCCCGACCGGGGTTAGCTCTTCTCGCGGCAACTGTGACGCCAGAGTACCATTGGGAGCTCATTTATCGCTGTTCCTCACTCACAAAATTGTGTCGTCTTACCTCATTTTGTGTCAGAGTAGTGGCCAGAATGAGGAAGAGGTTAGAATCGGCAGGAACCGCTCTCTCTCACAGCAGAAGAGATGGCTGCAGCAAATGTTTTTTGGACACGACCAACACAAGCCGTATTTTTCAAACACGAGTTACAAGTACTGCAGTCAGGCTCTTCTCTTCCTTCCTCTCACCCCTTCAGTCGACTAACAGCTTTCATCGACCAGAAGGGTGTACTCAGAGTAGGAGGTCGCCTTGCTCAATCAGCACTCACATATGAAGGAAGACATCCTGCCATTCTACCTCGTCACTCTCGATTCTCAACACTCATTCTTGATCAAGCTCACGTGCGGACTCTTCACGGAGGCACTCAGCTCACATTAACCCAAATAAGGCTAACTCATTGGATCGTCGGCGGAAGAGCTCCTGTAAAATCACACATTTTACATTGCGTCGTGTGTGCTCGGCAGAGAGGAGTTCGGGCTCAACAATTGATGGGTCAGCTTCCTCTGGCACGAGTCACACCAACGCGCGCATTCGCTCACACAGGAGTTGACTACGCCGGCCCTCTCACACTCAAAACGTGGAAGGGGCGAGGAAGTAAAACACACAGAGGCTGGATCTGTGTTTTTGTGTGTCTCGTCACTTCAGCTCGACATCTCAAGATCGTCAGCGACTACTGAGCTGATGGCTTCCTCTCAGTGTTCAGGCGTTTCTGATCACGGTGCGGCATTCCTCACACTCTATATTCTGACAGTGGCACGAACTTTGTTGGTGCTCATAAATCCATACGTCAGCTGTTCAGGAAGGCCTCTCAAGAACATCAAATCATCGCTTCTTTTCTCGCAAATCAACAAATTGCGTGGAGGTTCAATCCACCTGCGGCTCCACACATGGGTGGCAAATGGGAAGCAGCTGTAAAATCTGTTAAATTTCATCTGCGGTGAACGGTGGGTGATACAGCACTCACGTTCGAAGAACTCGCAACGCTGCTGGCCCAAATCGAGGCTATACTCAACTCAAGACCTCTGGAACCACTCAGCGATGATCCTGATGACTCATCAGCTCTTACGCCTGGACACTTTCTCATTGGTGAAGCGCTAACAAAGGTCCCAGAGCCTACGCTAGAGGACTTATCACTCTCACGGCTCTCACGGTGGCAATTGTTGCAGCAAAAGGTACACCAATTTTGGCGACAATGGTCTGCTTATTATCCACAACGGCAGCAGTCCATATCGAGGTGGCATCACCCTAATTATAACATGAAGGTTGGCTTTTTGGTTCTGCTCACGGATGAGCGCTTTCCACCGCGCAAGTGGCCACTTGTACGAGTCACGGCGTTGCATCCGGGCAAAGATTGGCTCACCAGGGTGGTGACACTTTGAACTGCTACCACTACGCTCACCAGGCCGATCTCAAAACTAGCTGTCCTGCCTGTCTCATCCAACTCAGATCAGTAATTAATCATCAACCCCGTTGCTGATGGCGGGCGGAAATGTTGGATAATCAGCTGGCGCACGGCGATCGATATTCGCCGTGCGTTGACCTGTTGCTGTGCTCGAGCACGCAGCGTTCGGTTAGGCGGAGATAGCCGAGGCAGGGCTTCGCGGAGCCGAGGTTGTGCCTCGTAGGCATGCCGCGTCGAGCGAGAGGATGTCTCTCTCGCTTGACTTCGGCTTCGCTCACCGGCTCTCTCTCAATTGACTTCAGCGCCCAACCACGCTTTCATATTCCGCAGCCATATTGGATATTTTGACACTTACGTGAAAACCCGCACGGAACAGCGCACGCATTTGGAAGGCCCGGACAATTTTCACTTTTCTCAACCGGAATATCTCAACCTTCTTTACTCAACAGGACTCAAAATCAGGTACGAGTGCATTGTTATAATTTACCATAAATTCAATGGCAATGGGGAGTTGGATTCTCATCGGTACATCAACGTTTTTTGGTCTCACTTTATGGCGGGCATCGCAGCACATGTCGCGCCACGTTTCTTCTCAGCTTAATTTGCCGGTATAATTAATATAATTATGCAGGTGTTCTATATTCGCTGTACTTTCCCCCAGGACATCTGCTGGGAAAGTACAGCGACTATACACTGCTCATTTTGTGCATCCTCATTATATGTTGTATTGTGCTACGCAGTGCTGCCTGCGTAGCTAGTCTCATGCATGTAGAGCACTCAAGCAATTTCAATCGCAAGTGCTCTCATTTATTCACTGCAACCTCTCTTCATTAAGCTGCTGAGAGCTGCTGTGAATTGTTATAACGCCTTACGCACTCTTTCTCTCTAGCGTGGCGTGCTACGCAGCACTGACTGCTGCACGCACACCGCTCTCTACGCTCTCAGTACCTACTGCACACAATTAATATAATTGTGTGCTGCTCAAGTCTCACAGACAAAAATCTGACTCAATTTTATTTATTTATACACAGTTTTTAATTCTCTCATTTTGGTGCATTTATTTTTATATCAACTTTGTTTTTTTTCTAAATTTAACCTAATTTTGTATTTAATTCCAAAGTCTGACATTTTTCCAAATTACATTTAAATTATGATTTGTATGTGACTTGCGGATGGTTAAATAAACCACTTTCTCTAAATACCATCTATGCGTCTGGTTTATTTTCACCCTGTCTTGAGTGAAGCTTCATTAGTTTCAATATATTCACAGGTCTGTCAAACACCATCGGACGGAATTCTCAATCATAAGTAAATTAAATAAAACATTTTGCCGGAGCAAAATCGTAAGCAAATTTCTTATTACTTAAGGTATAACTAAGGTCAAAGTTAATACAATCATTTTAGCGAATAGGTACAACTAGATTCGGGAATACGCAGAAAAAAAAACAAAAAAAAAGAAGAAACACGTTAGATGCCGACGACGCGGCTTACTACAACGATAAAATTGCATCACTTGATAACGACACTAGATCAATCATCGAATTAATTAGTAATCAGACACATGTCATAAAACCCAAATTCAATGAAGAGCGACTTCGAAATTTCGACTTCACCAAAACTTTCTTGAAAAACATCAGTAACATGTCGCGCGCCGCACTCATGTTAAATAACGAAATAGCAATTATACAGCTCAACGAAAGATTAGCCGACGCAGCCGCGACACTCGAACTCGACATCGCGGAACGTGAGCTTGATACCGGCATACTTCCCGACGTCATTCTATTCGCAAAACAGGGACAGTTTTATCCATACATATATGTATATTGTAATGTATTACATAGTTGTAATATATTACAAGTATTACAGCAAAAAATATCCAACAGTAAAGACCAAATCTGGAATTCCCTTTTCCACTCAAAATTGAATCGACTCCAGACCTGTTGAAATTCTCGGAAATTACCATCTTTCACGCGAAAGAAAAATTGATTCATATAATATCAGTATCACTGTTGAGCCTGACGTCGTATACCATATTCAGAAACATCCCTGTAACAGTAATCCAATTTCGAGCGACCCAAAGAACGGATTTCGCATTTATTAAATCATTTTCGGAATTCACAGTCATCTCCGATAATTACGAGACTTACTTTCGACTCGATCACGAATAAATGCGCCGTTGCAAACCCTCTGGCGAACGATTTATATGTAAACATACGAACGTCGTGTTCCGCATAGATGAGCACAGCGACTCTGAGATCAAAATCTTGACTGAACCCCACTTCAAAGGTTTTGTTTCCTACAATGTCCACATCATCGTCAGAACCCACACATATTGGTCCCCTGTACACTGTTACGTCCTGACGTAACGTCGCATTTATATCTTTTAAAAGTAACTTTTCTCATTTTTCTTTTATTTTCGAATTTCTTAAGAGAAGAGGAGAGCGATTTTAACGACAGAGATCGGAGCAGGGTGGAGATGCGGCTCTACCGACCGTCTCCCGGGAAAATGAATCATGTAAAGATGGAATTTTTCAGCGCTTCCGGTCAAACGGCAAACTTTCAAAGCATGGGATCTACTGCGTAGACCCGGTTATCGACTGCCATTTATGGATCTATGATTCAGCGCAACCTTACCCTCAATCCTAGACTTTCTTCTCGCTCTTGCCTGAAATCTTTTCTCTCTTTCTCTCTCTCTTTACAACGATGATGAAATCATGAAAAATTATTATTTGAGCGAAACAATTAACAAAAGTGGAGGAACTATTGATTTAAACGAAAGATTTATGACCATTAAAGTGTTCACACGAATACTTTAGGTAAAATATCAGAAGCAGAGAGAAGAATTATGCTTCTATATGGAAACTACCCAGGGCTGTCACTCGAAAACGAGTACAATCCACATTGAATTAATGAGCTTACCAGTTGTAATCAGATAATAGAAGAAAGATCAGTAGATCAGGATTAATTTCCTTTTCCTCTTGAGATTATATTAATAAGTCTCTCGTTGTTGGAAAATCAGCTGGCGTACGGCGATCGATAATCGTCGTGCGCCTACCTGTTGCGCTGCTCTACCACGCGTTGTTCGGTTGAGTCGAAGATAGCCGAGGCATGGGCTTCGCGAAACCGAGGATGTGCCTCGTTGGCACGCCGCGTCGAGCGAGAGGATGTCTCTCTCGCTTGACTTCGGTTTCGCTCACCGGCTATCTCGCTCAACTGACTCCCGCGCCCAACGAAACTTTCATACTCGCGGCCATCTTGAGAATTTGGCACTTTTTCGCTACACATCCACTGGACAGCACGCGCATCCATAGGATTCTCAAGCATTTTTCTCGGACATTATTCATCGGACTCGCTCAACCTCTCGCTCTTCAGGACTCATTGCTCAAGGTAAGAGTGCTCTGGCACAATTATGTAATTAATTCACTGTCAGAGAGGAGAAAATGGTACATCAGCATTGGGTCTCACTTGTGGCGTGCGTTGCAGCCCATGCTGTACCACGTTCTCCTCATGTTATCTTGCTGGCTTAATTAATATAATTAAGCATGTGCCTCATCTTCACTGTATTTTCCCCCAGTAAATCTGCTGGGAAAGTACAGTGAATATTTTGCTCAACCGTACAGCCTCATTCTATGTTGTATTGTGCTACGCAGTGCTGACTGCGTAGCTGGTCGCACACAAAATCACTGCACTCAAGCAAGGTTATTGCAAATGCTCTCATTAATTCACTGCAACCACTTTGCAATACACTGCTGAGTGGTTGCAGTGAATTACACACAAACATTTTCGCACTCAATGGTATCAGCATGTCGTGCTGCGTAGCTCTCGCTACGTTGCACGCACCGCTGTCTCAAGTTTAAATTCAGCACGCAATTAATATAATTGTGTGCTGCTCAATAAGATTCAAAATTCAATTTGTTTATTTATTTTATAATTGTGTATTTTATCTAAATTTATATTTCGGACAAGTTTCTAAATTAAATCAATTTTGGTGTAAACTTTAATTGTAGTGTCCACGCATTTTCTGTTAAAATTGTATTTCTACAATAAAAAAGAAGGTAGAATAAACCACTTCCTCAATATAACATCTCGGTGTCTGGTTTATTTTCCCTCTTGTATCGAGTGAGGCTTCATTCTTTTTCAATATCTTCACAGATCGGTCAAGCCATCCGGACGGATTCTCAACACTCGTAAAATATTGAAATTTATAGTAAAAATACCATCATATATATATATATTGTAACATAGTTACACTCTTTAGCTCATTTTATTATGTCAAACGGCTATAAGAGCCGACAGTATGCGAAAACACCTGAAAAATTAGACTCGGTACAAGTGTACCGAGGCTTGCCGGCACTAGACCATCGAACCTAGTATAAAAACTAGAGCTGTCGCCGCTCCGGAATCCCCTTGCTGACGTAAACAGCAGGTCAACGACCAGCTGGCCCTGCTCGGCGGCGAGGGGAAGGCGGTGAGCGCGGCAGCGGCGAACCGCAAAAGTCTAAAGATGCGTTACATTTAAAATTTCGATGGAAAAATAGGCAGAGGGGACTGTGGCCAGGGGAAGCCTATAAAAGTTCGGTCCGGGGAGACAGGAGCTCTCTTGGCGGAATAGTCTAAACCAGGGGTCTCCAAACTTTCCAGCCTTAGGGCCATACTGATTACTCCAGTAAGTTCCGAGGGCCAAAACCATATTATCATTGTTGCCGGTGGTAAAAAGTGAAATAGTCCACTGATGAAAAAAAAAGTCCGAAAAAGTACGCAACGTTTAAAAAAGGCTGCAAATCGGACTAAAGTCCGCAAAACGGCAACACTGCATATTATTAATTTTCCTGTCATTATCTGTAATTTCTAGATTAGTCGTAGAGTACGAGCCATGAGGAGTAACGTGACACGACATCTGGTGGACACAAGCGGAAATAGGTAGTACCTTCTATCGCTAACAGATGGCGCTAATAGCACGTACAGAATAATCTCGTTGGTTCGAGAAAGTTCTGGTGTCTTCCACTCAGTTCTAGATGGCAGTAATTGGAATATATAAGAAGGCTAGTGGCGCAACCACAAGTCAGTTCCTATGACACTGTTGTGAAATAAAATAGTGCGTACCTCCTTAAAACGTGTTTGTGCGTGTTTAAGTTTAAGACATCTTTGTAACAGTATTTTGATTTGAATTGTTGCTTTTGTGTGTGATTTAGTAGTATGGAAAAGAAGCGAAAAATTGATAGTGAATGCAGAAAATTCAAAGATCAGTGGAACATTCAGTATTTCGTAATTGAGTCCAGTAACAAGGCGCTATGTTTGATTTGCAATGAAAGCATAGCCGTTCTCAAGGAATATAACATCAAACGTCATTATGAAACAAAACATTTTCAAAATTATTCAAAATATACAGGAAGTTTGCGGACAGAAAAATTCGAAGCTATGAAGCGCCGATTGAAATCGCAGCAATCTTCATTTACAAAACTCAAAACTGAACAAGAGGCTGCAACTCGTGCCAGCTTTCGTGTGGCTCTTGAAATTGCAAAACGTGGAAAACCATTCACCGATGGAGAAATGATCAAAGAATGCATAATTGCAGTAGCCGAAGAAATGTGCCCTGAAAAGGTAAATTTATTAAAAACTGTCAGTATGTCAGCAAACACTGTGGCTCGAAGGGTAGAAAACATCGCTGAAAATATATCCTCTCAACTGTTCGACAAAAATGGACATGTTGAGTGGTTTTCTTTGGCCTTGGATGAGTCAACGGATGTGTCAGATACTGCTCAGGTGTTGATTTATATTCGAGGAGTATATAAAAGCTACGAAGTGCATGAAGAACTTCTTGATATGTATAGTATTCATGGCACAACTACTGGTACAGATATTTTTAAAGGAGTTGAAACGGCCATTAATCAAAAGAACGTTCGATGGAAAAACTTAAAATGTATTACAACTGATGGAGGCAAAAACATGAGTGGGAAAGATAAAGGAGTGGTCGCTCTTGTGTCAAAGGCTGTAGAAAATGACGGTGGTTCAAAACCATTAGTCTTACATTGTATCATTCATCAACAGTCTTTGTGCGGAAAATGTTTGGATATGTCTGAAGTTCTGAAACCTGTCATATCAACTGTTAATTTCATCAGATCTTTTGAGCTGAATCACCGACAATTCCGACAATTTATTGAAGAGATTGGAGAAAATGACTTACCTTATCATACTGCCGTACGTTGGCTTAGTTGTGGGATAGTCCTTCAGCGCTTTTTTGAACTTCGAGCAGTGATCGAAATTTTTTTGAATGAAAAGCATCGCCCTCTTACTGAATTACAAAACAACGCATGGCTGTGGAAGTTAGCATTCTATGTTGATTTGACAAAACATGTGAACGAACTGAATTTGAGATTGCAAGGAGAAAACCAGCATCTTCCTGATTTATACACTAATATCAAATCATTCCGGAAGAAATTGATACTGTTTCAATCACAACTACGAAGTAAATGTTTTTCACATTTTAAAACATGTGAAATGTTCAGCCACACCACTGAGACTGAGTTTCCTAACGATTTCGCAATCGAAACTTTGAGTGCTTTGAAAATAAATTTTGATACTCGTTTCTCGGACTTTGATGCCATTGCGAATCAAATTAAGATTTTTCAGAATCCTTTTGATACTGACATTGAAACCCTAGCCCCGGAACTTCAAATGGAAATGATTGATCTACAGTGCAGTGATATAATTAAGAACAAATATCGAAACTCATCTTTGTTGGAATTTTATAAGAGTCTTCCACTGACACAATTTGATAATTTGCATAAATTTGCTCGTGGGCTGTTGTCGGTACTACTTATTTGTGTGAGAAGACCTTCTCCAAAATGAAGTACACAAAAAATGTTTACAGATCTAAATTAACTGATGAGCATCTTAAATCTCTTTTAATAATTGGTACAAGTAAAATTAGTCCACAACTACAAACTATTGTCAGTGGAAAATCTCAATTACATAAATCTCATTAGTATTTCATATGTCATTATGCTTGTTATAAGTTATGTTTTTATTTAAAATGTATAAAATGTTAGTTGGATTCATTTCAATAATTTGTTAGTTATTATATACTGAAGTTAAATTTTATGCATATTATACATGTCTTTACTCATTACAATTCTGTGTTTCTTTATCCAACTTATCACAAAAACAATAACAATAAGCCTACAACAATGTTATGAGTAGTTAGCCCATGACCATATCAATGTAGATGTCATATTAATAATTATTCAACATAAAATTAGAATACTTCAGTAAACTAAATTTAATTTGCTATAAAAAATATGTTCTCTAAAAGGAGTTTTCAAGTATGCTAGCTCTCCGCGGGCCGGACAAAATCTGTCCGCGGGCCGAATGTGGCCCTCGGGCCGTAGTTTGGAGACCCCTGGTCTAAACGGTGGAGGTACGAAAATTGAGAACGGAAAAATTCTAATTAAAGATCAAAATTCAAGAGGTTTTTCAAATCTTATCTATCGGAGAGTCTGTGTTCACTCCGGAAAAATAAAAACCAGTGAGTTGTGGCTATAGACGAGAAAGTGCCGAAATCATTAACGATAACGAATTATATAGTGCAGAAATCATCAAATCATCACAATTTAACTAGTCGATAAGTTCAATAGAGTAGATGCGTAGGAAGAATTAATACGATGAAGTGAATAGTTTTTAAGCATTTTGTATTAAAATTAGTGCATTCGAAATTTTAAAGAATAAACTTTTTATTCTTTTTTTTTCCAAGCCTTCCATTTTAACAACAGATGCATCGGGTTATGCTATCGGTAGTATACTTTCACAAGGAGAAATTAACAACGATCATCCATGCGCTTACGGCTCGCGAGCTTTGAGTCTAGTCGAAGAACGGTACGACCCTTACGAAAAAGAGGCATTGGCTATTGTGTACTCTACTCCACTTTCGGCCATATCTGTATGGGCACCATTTTACTGTAGTAACCAACCATAAACCGCTGTTGTGGTTCCAACGGGCTAGAGATGGAAATCCTAAAATCCTGCGCTGGCGACTGAAACTCGCCGAGTACGAATACGATGTAGTGTACAAGGCCGGAAAAACTAACGTTAACGCCGACGCACTCTCAAGAAACCCCATAGAGGCATTAACTAGCACAAACGATATTTACATGGTTCGCACGAATCCTTCAAAAAGTGACCGTAAAAAGGATCAACGTATTTTATCGGATACTGATATATCTCGGCTATAGAAGAAGATTCAGAAGAGAAAGAAAATCTAAGCAACGATGTTCCTGGAAATTTCGGTTATCTTAAGGATGTAGAAAAATGTGACTAGGTACGTGAGTCGATTGATCTTTTCGAACAGCTGGAAGACATAGCCTCTCCATACAAATCAACGACCACTGGTCACGAAAACGAAATTTTCCAGACGCCCGCAGCAAACAAGTTACCACTAAAGAAGCCCATCGTAAAAATAAAAGCTAATATGCCTCGGGAGACATGCAAGAATAAAAACATCGAAACTAAGAATAAGCAAGTGACCTACAGTGTTAAGAACTTCCCTCTGCCTTCCGACACCTCTTCAGATCGACCGAGTAACCAAACACATGTGCCGTTACCAGTCCTATCCCACAACGATGTGTCTCTTAAGAACAACGAATCTAGCGACGAAAGCGAACTCAAAGACCATAACCCTCGAGAAAATTAAGACAGAACAGTGCAGGGAAAACATGCATGTGAACTCTTCAAAGGTAGCGAAACAGAACCCCTAAGCGACAACATGTCCGACGTAGAATCTGAGAATTCACTTATATTGCCCGCCACCATCCTGCATATAGCTACGAAGGGTAGGATTATTGCTTCCAATGTCAAACAACCACGAGACTTATTTCACAATCGAAAAGATAATTTAGTTTATTTTGTTTCCACCAACTGTGCACCTATAGACACTAGAACTGTTGCATTACGAGATAACGACAATTTTCCACACTTAAAGAATTCAGAATTGAAGAAAGTTCAATCTATTATGAAACGAGCTCAAAGATTCAATATAGCTTTGCCTATCACAGATAATTCTGGAGAAGGTCCCACATTAAATTTGGAAAATATAGTAGAAACTTTAAAAAGTGCTCGTTATTTAATTGACAAGTTATCATTGCAAACCGTCAGTATTGCAAAATCAAGTTTTATGTTAAATGTGCCATGGGAAAATATTCTGACTCAAATTCGATTAATATTCGCGGAAAGCGACGTTAAAATCATTATTTGTCACGGGTTAGTTAGATGTTATGCCGGTACCGGGTAATTGGATTATTGATGTGTAAACATCTTTAGCGGCAGTATGGGTCTAAATTGGAGCAAATGAAACGGAAGTATGTAAGGGAAGTGCCCTATCTATCTATGCGCAATACCCTAGCTACTTAAGCGCTCGCGGAACGGCATAGAATTAGACTGCGATTAGGCGTCGGAAGAATAGATCGCCAGAGAAATTAGTGACCCACATAGTAGATTTGTGACGTGTACAAAGCCTAGCCACGTTTCGGCCAATGCTTCCCCTAGCGGACTGAGAATCAGCTGTTAGTTTTAGCCTCGTTAAACGTATTGAGAACGTGTGAATAATTATATAAGATTGTTGGATATATATGTATATATTAAGACGACATATTCGTCTTATACTTAAATATACCGCCTAAATGACGAGCTTAAACTAGATCCACACACACCAACATAGAGATTCATACCACACAGCACGCACACCTATAAACCAACTACCGTTACTCAAGATATAGTTATACTGACAAGCAGTAATGCTATAGTCTCAAGTAACGTATGAAGAAGCATCAATAAGGAACACGCTAAATTATTATAACCAAGAAGAGGATATTAACGGGACAAATGGGCTACAGGAGATGGGCTACAGGATGACTAGAAGATATAGTAATACCCTGCTATACCGACGGAAAGGAAAGAAGAGCGGGGAAGCCGGTATAAAAGGGCACGGCAAACCACAGTCTGGGAGCATTCTGTTCACAGACTTTCGCCAACATCCGGAATCTATCAAAGGAGGACCACCTAATCAACCAAAGGAAGACCAGCTAATCGACCAAAGGAGGACCATCTATCCAGCTAAAAGAAGGACCACCTAGTCAACCCAAGGAGAAGCATCTTCAACTGCACCACTCCAAGGATCAGGCCTGAAAACCGCTGGCCCAGGGAAAAACGAACATCTCCAAGGCTAACTAAAGAGCCATCAGTCATCCAAGTAGCAGAGTACACAAGCCAACGAGATCTTACCTCTGAAAGACACCAGTGTGGTATGAAGAAATTTATACTATATCCATAAGGGACTTAAAAAACCCCTAAAAAGTAGCTAGGGACGCTCCTGTAGCATTTCCGATGCGCCGATGCACCGAGGCTGCACCGCGCTGACGCCTCCACCGGAACAGCGGCGGGACCAGCGAGTATATCGCTCAGCCAGGAGAGCTCGAGTGAGAGCTCTGTCCCCACTACAGTCCACGCGCTATAGGTATAGAATAGGCTACCTCCGAACACCGAGGAATAATAACAGAGCCGATATAGATATACAAACGATAGCAAGCTCCACAGGCTCTTTCTATGTGTAGGAACTATACTAGCTTATAACGAAAATATTTAAGCAAGTCAATAGAAATCTCCTACTTCATGCGAACACGATTATAACGGCATGCGTAAGCCCGAGTCAAGTCTTTTTTATAAGGTGCATAATCACCAAACTTAAACGGAGTTTATTTAATTACTATATAAATTATTTATCTGTCTCATGTGTTTAATAAATAACACTTTTACCTAATACTGAAGCCTCTATTAATTTCCTCCCTGCTCGAGTCCGAACTAAAACCCTTTAAGGGTGATGTTAACATAAAATACCGTTACAATATATTACATATATAATATATATCGCATACATATTCAAATATAAGTTTATATAGTGACTTTAATTCTTTGAAGTGAAATAACATACTGCCAGTATGTAAACTAAAAATATTTTTACTAAAAATATATACCACGTCGATTAGTTATACTATTAAAATATTTTGAGGTTGTGAACCGTTTTCATGAAAAATATCTCTCAAATAAAAAACTGAAAATAATTATTTTCAATTAATTTTTAAATATTTAATTAAAAAACTTTCTCATTAAAATCAATTTATTTAACTGAAAAATGTAATTACTTAAAACACATTGTTCAGCTATACGCTTAGTATGGCGTTTTTGTGTTGTAAACCACTTCTATGAAAGACAACAATTTCAAACAGATTCATTGAAAGTTCATTAATGATATACAAATTCATTACAAAAAACTGAAATTTAATATTTTTAACTGATTTTTGAAACTGAAAAATAAAAATTTTAACTGATTATTGACTATCTTTATACAAAAAAATCAACTTTTCCAAATAAATTAATGATTTCTCAAGGTTAATTATTTTACAATGGGAATAATGATATTAACAAATTGAAAAATACTTTGATTGAAATAATTTAAAAAATGACATCTTGGCTTCATATATTGTTGAGATTGACAAATCTATTTTAGTTATGGAGTTTAAAGTTAAGTTTGACGGCATGCCCGCTAGGGTTTGTGTGCTTGGATCGCGCGGTGGGGATCGGGAAGCTAGTCCTTCGTAGACCTTTGTCGAAGGAGGAGTCCGGGACAATTTCGTAGTTTTAGATTGATATAAATATGATAACAATAAACACTTCTTCGTTCTTGATATAACACGTGCATTCATCCATTCACTTTAACCCTCATATTTTATCAGGTTATGGGCCCAGGGTTCATAGATTAGTGGTTGAATTCTTAAAAACTTAGTCGTTCATAGTCGTGCAACGGAAAAGGAAAACGTGGTCGGTACAATGGCGGACGCGGAAAAATATAAAATACCATTGTTCGATGGGACGAATTTCGCGAACTGGAAATTTCGTATGGAAACGCTATTAACAGAGCTAGAGCTGCTGGAATACGTGGAACAACCATTTAACACGTTGGTTATAATTAACGCGGGTGAGACAGGCGAAGTAAAAACGCAGAAGGAAGCACAAATCAAACAGCATACCAAAAATGATAGAAAATGTCGCTCGCAGATTATACAACGCGTAGCGGACAGTCATTTGGAATATGTGAAGGATTGTCAGAGTGCGTACAATATCTGGAAAGTGCTAAGTGATACGTTTGAACGGAAAAGCATTGCCAGTCAGCTTCTATTGCGCAAGAAACTGTTATCAATGCAATTTGATCCAAGTCATGAAACAATGGCGGAGCATATTTTATCATTTGATCACGTGATTCGTGAGTTGAGAGCAACGGGTGCTAAACTTGAGGAGACGGACCTGGTCTGCCATCTTTTATTAACGATGCCAGCGGAATACAATTCGGTCGTCACGGCGATCGAGACGCTCGCAGCGGATGCGTTGAACATCGCATTTGTGAAGAATAGACTGAGAGACGAAGAGGCAAAGCGTGCAAGCTTCGGAAAGAAAAAGCAAGTACAATCTGAACCGTCAGCCGCTTTCTCGACTCAACACAATGCAAACGGGGTGAGTTCATTGGGAAAGTCGAGGACAGGCGGAGGAGGTGGAGGTTATTATCCTAAAGTACGCTGTCATAACTGTGGCGCATACGGACATAAGCGCGCGGAGTGTAGAAAGAAACATCAACCGGATAAACGAGAGAACTCGGCAAATATGGCGGAAAAAGACTCGAGTGATGAACCGTTTGCTTATTGTTTCGTGTCACATACACTAGAGGAAAACATGCGGAATTTTGTTCTAGATTCGGGTGCCTCGGAACATTTGGTAAATAGCAATATACCACTAGAGAACGTTAAAGCACTTAAGCATCAGATAAAAATTAAAGTGGCCAAATCTGGAGTTTCACTCACTGCATGTGAAAAGGGTGAATTGAATGTTATTAGTGTCGTAAATGGAAAATATGTACAGATCAAGATGAAAGACGTATTAATTGTGCCAGACTTAGAACATAACCTCGTTTCGGTGTCGAAACTTGAGGAAAACGGTTGTCGGGTTGTGTTTGAAAAAGGAACCGGAAAAATCGAATATAATGGACATGTCGTCGCGATCGCGGTCCGCGATAGAGATTTATATGCGCTAAAACTGTGTATGAACGAAGCGTCTGCTTTGATGTCAGCTAGTGTTGAAGTATGGCACAGAAGAATTGGACACTTGAATCATGATTCGCTCAAGAGGTTGACACCTCAAGTGATAGGAATGGAAGTAAATGATAAATCTGATGGTCCGGCCGGCGTGTGTCGAGTATGTGTAGAAGGAAAACAGACGAAATTGCCACACAAACAAACAAGAGTTCGTGCTATTAGGCCGCTACAATTGGTACATAGTGACGTATTTGGACCAGTCAGCCCGATATCTCATGACGGATGTAAATACATTGTAACGTTTTTGGATGATTACACGCATTTCACAGCTGTATATGCAATGAAATCTAAGGGTGAGGTTTTTCAGTTTTACAAGATATTTGAAGCAATGGCAACAGCTCATTTTAACTGCAAATTGAGCCGTTTCAGGTGTGACAACGGCAGGGAATATATGTCCAATGAGATGAAAGAGTATTTTGAGAAGAAAGGCACGATTTTTGAGTTCACTATAAGATATACACCTGAGCAGAATGGTGTCGCAGAACGACTTAACCGAACCATATGTGACAAGGCTCGTTGTTTACTTCTAAATTCTAACATGGAAAAACACTTCTGGACGGATGCAGTCAAGACGTCAGTGTACTTAATAAATCGTAGCCCTACCAGTGCACTCAATGGAAGTGTACCAGCAACTTTATGGTATGGAACGAAACCCAACCTTGAGAAACTAAAGATTTTCGGTTGTTTGGCTTATTTACGGTTGCCCAAACAATTAATTGATGACAAGTTTGCGTCTAGAACTTTGCAGTGTCAAATGATTGGATACTGTGTCAATGGTTTTAAGTTATGGAGCCCAGAGGAAGGACGTGTTTATTATGGTCGAGATGTCAAGTTTGACGAAACCAAATTTGAGATACACACTCTGGAAAGTGACTCATGGCTCAATAAAGATACAGATAGCGGAGAAAAGGAGACTGAGGTGGATCACGAGTCCAATGATTCATTTGAGGATGCAATTGAAGAGCAAGAGCAGGATGACGCTATAAACACACCAGCGCCAGAGTCAAAGGAGGATACAGAGGAACCTTTAAGACGAAGCACTCGATCTAAACGCCAACCTGGATGGATGGAAGATTTTGCTGCGGTGGCATTCAGTGCAGAAATGTTTCTGGAAGATGTGCCAAAAGAATTTGAAGACACTCAAGGTCGACAGGACGAGGAAGAATGGATGGATGCAGTCAGGGAAGAAATAGAAGCATTGGAGAGGAATCACACATGGAAGTTATGTGACTTACCTCAAGGAAGGAATGCAATAAGCAATCGTTGGGTGTTCAGTGTAAAACGTGACGATGAAGGAAAAATTGAGAGATATAAAGCGAGACTAGTGATAAGGGGTTGTTCACAACGTTACGGGTTTGACTATTTAGAAACGTATGCCCCTGTTGCTCGACTAACAACTTTAAGAATTTTGTTAAATGTTATTAATGAAAGAAATTTAATGGCGTATCAGATGGATGTAAAAAATGCATTCCTTCACAGTGATTTAAAGGAGGAAGTATACATGAAGGTACCAAAGGGCATTCCATCAAATGGTAATCAAGTTTGCAAATTAATAAAAGCGCTTTATGGCTTAAAACAAGCTTCTCGGGAATGGAATCATACATTTGATAACTTCATGCATAATATAGGAATGACTAACTCCAATGCAGATCGTTGTTTGTATATAGGAAAATTTGCAGGCGCAACTGTATATTTACTATTGTACGTGGATGATATAATTATAGCTGGTGATAATAATACAAAGATTACAGAGATAAAGTCAGCTCTAATGGATAAGTTTTCAATGAAAGATATGGGAAAGCTAAATGTTTTCTTAGGGATTAAAGTGAATGAAACCAAAGAAGGTATGTTTATTAGCCAACAAGGCTATTGTAAGAAATTACTTAGAAGATTTCACATGGATGAATGTAAGTCTAGCGAGACACCCATGGAAGTTAAATTTATGTTACAAGACGATACGGTAATTGGAGCAGACAAGCCTTATCGGGAGCTTGTAGGTTGTCTAATGTATTTGACTCAAACAACAAGACCTGATCTCAGTTTCTCTGTCAATTATTTCAGTCGTTTTCAATCTGAACCAAAAGAAAGTCATTGGCAAGGACTTAAAAGAATCTTGAGGTATATTCAAGGTACACTGAACTACGGGTTAATATATAAAAAATCTGATGAGACAGATAGAGAATCTCTGATTGCATATGCGGATGCAGATTGGGGAAATAGTACGGACCGAAAATCGACTTCTGGATATGTATATATGCTTTTTGGTAATGTAGTCTGTTGGGGAACAAAAAGGCAGAACACTGTAGCTCAATCGTCTACAGAAGCAGAATTTGTCGCGTTGGCAATGTGTGTAACTGAGTATCTTTGGCTTAAGAATTTGCTATTCGAATTGGATACAATTAAAAAGGATCTTTTGGTGGTTTATGAGGATAATCAATCTTGCATTCATGCCTTGCGAAAATGGGAACATAAGCGCCTCAAGCACATAGACATTAAGTATAATTTTGTACGGGACTTGGTAGAGAATGAGAGACTTTATGTTAAGTATGTAAGATCGGATGATCAAATCGCGGATATGTTTACGAAGTCCTTAAGTAAAGAAAAGTTTAAGAAGTTACGCGCAATGATGGGCTTCACTACTAAGACTAATTAAACATTTTTTTTAACTTTAAATGTATAGTAGATTTGAGGAGGAGTGTTGAGATTGACAAATCTATTTTAGTTATGGAGTTTAAAGTTAAGTTTGACGGCATGCCCGCTAGGGTTTGTGTGCTTGGATCGCGCGGTGGGGATCGGGAAGCTAGTCCTTCGTAGACCTTTGTCGAAGGAGGAGTCCGGGACAATTTCGTAGTTTTAGATTGATATAAATATGATAACAATAAACACTTCTTCGTTCTTGATATAACACGTGCATTCATCCATTCACTTTAACCCTCATATTTTATCATATATAAATAAAAATTGTGAAAAAATGAAAAAAAAATTTTAATTAAATATTTAAATTGCAATAAAATAAAATTGAAAAATAATCATAATGATATCGTTATAATTTTCTGAGTGAATAATTTGTTAATTTCAGAAATGGGTAATAATTGAGCAGAATACATGAGAATGTACAGGAAAACGTGAAGAGAAGTTGGCAGCAGGACGAGTGGAGCAGCGAAATATCGCTCGCACTAACACTCAACGTACGCGAGATTTTAGAGCACGTGTTGCCAATTCTTAATTCTGCACCATCAACGAGTAGATTGGATAACATCAGAAGTATCGTTGATCATGCAACTTTAAGACCAGCGACATCGGCATTTCATGTGGGCCCATCGACTTCAACAGCAGCAGACGGCAACCCTATGGAAAGAGAAGCAACATCGGATATAGGTGAAGCACAGGATGCTGCATGTGATGAAGAAGAAGAACAACAAGCAGTTAATTATTCAAAGATTTCTCGATTCTTTAGAATCGAGTGTATATGTATCGTATTTTAGTTATCATAAGCCGATCGTCTCAAGTACAGCGATTTTGAATGAATAAAAAATTTGCAAACGCATTAAAATTGAATTCAATTGGAATTATGTTTTTGAATAAAATCCGCCTCGTGCACAAATCCTCAACACACTTTCGTTCCGCATTTTCTCGCCACAAGATGTTTACACATCAATATCTCGAGTACTAGCAGACTCGCTCATTTTTTTTTATTATACTATCATACTATTAAACAACAGTCCTTTGATTACTCATCCACGCTTATTTGGTGAAACACAATAAATATTAGCATTACGGATGCATGAGTGTGAGGGAGAACGGTAGACTACCTCACCAGTCTCCCGCTCAAGCTTGCTCCAACGTTACACTGTCAGTGCGAGAGATAATGCGTGGTAGCCTATTAGGCATGTGTACAAGAGAGACAACAGAAAGGGGGCGTGTAAGGATATTCTTTCTATGCGTGTTCTCATCGATATATCGCCACGCAGTCCTTAGGCGGAAATCGGAACTACTTTTTCTCTGCCAAATCTTAACATGGGCCCTGTGGTTCCATGTAAATCTCGTTCGTTGCTGCCGCTGAAACGGGCTTCACTTTTTCGTGGCCGCGGTACGGGAGTGCTCCCACTGGGTATTTTTTCTATCACAGCATCGTTGTTTACGTATTCATTTGTCATAAAATGTCGCGTAAAAAGAAAGTAACTCAGGACGATTTGAGAAAGGCGATGTCCGAGGCTAAAATGAAAGTTGGCACGGTTAAGAAAATCGAATCTCCACTAGCAAAATATCCTTTTTAGACAGTTTTATAGGTTATATTAATCGTGTTTAGTAATTTCTCTGATTATTAACAAGCGTTTGAATCTGAACAAATTTTTAGTTGCATCACTGAAGAGGTATATTTAACGGGAGAATCCTTGTGCGAGTTTATAGAAATTAAATAAACTTTCTAATTCATTGAGGCACTACGATTCAACTGATTTAATGTTTTCTGCAATGATTTGCCACATAAATTGAAATTCCCATTTACAATATTTGTCACATTTTTCATTGTGGTCGTGAAATCTTCATAATGTGAGCTACAAGTACTATATTTATTTTCAATGCAACATAATCCAAATATGCATGCAATTTCGTAATACATTGTTGATTCAGTGATTATCTTGTATGATAGTGATAATTTTATGGTTTTTGAGTGAAAATTAGTATAATAGTATAAGTATAATGATTGGTAAAGCAGTGTATAAATTTGTCAGTTGAATGCTACAGATGAATATATCAGATTCGACAGTTTATTTAATATTTGGTAGATCAACAGTGTGTAATATCACCTTAAGGTGATTCCTCCTTATTCATTCTGTTGTCCAGTCTATATAACACACTATCGATTTATTCAAGGGTACAGGATGTTTTTAACCAAAACCAAATTGGGTTAATGTGCATAACAAATGGACAAAAAGATATCTACTTTGCTTTATATGGGAAATCCTGCCACACTTGAAAAAATATGCAAAGTGTTTCTAATACAGACTATGCTACATGACATTAAAGGGAGACTAGTGAAATTTGAACTTTCCAAACAACCAAATAAAATTGCACTGTATCTTTAATTTTATTCAACATGACATTTCAGAAAGTTTCCAAGTCATTTATATTTTATTTGCTAAGATATGTAGGTGTGAAGGATAACATTTTTAAAAATCTGCCTTACTGTCCCTCAGTTTATTACATCAATACTGTGAGAGACCTTGCATTGTACAATTAGCCATAAAGATTTTAGTTATTAATTCTATTTCAACTGCAGGCAACTTTGGCACATTCTTGAATATCAGAAATCTTGTAAAATAATGTCTCTGATATGAGTTGATTAATATGCACACAAAGTTTCTTAACTGAAAAAAACATATACAGATGGTGGAAAACTTATCTGTATTCTTTGCAAATCGATAGTCAGTAGTGAGACAGTCTGGCCAGTACATCTGAATTCTAAAAGTCACAGAGAAACTCTACTCTTAGCGAGGAAAGGCATCAGTGAAAAAGAGAAGCTCAAAGCAAATGCCAAGTCAATAGCTAAAAGATCGTCTTCACCGATCGATAAACCTAGCTCCAATAAAAGAATCAAAAGCATTTTGAAGAATGCAGGCTGCACAAAGACTCCATCGAATTTGCCACCGGATTTCTTTGACGGTGCATTAAAAAACGTGAACTCTATAATCACCTCTAAGACATCAGAGAAAACAGAGATTCCTAGAGCAGAGAAGATCAGGGAAGCTGGAAACAAAATAGCTCATGAATACATTGAAGAAGTAAATCTTGCACCTTTGCCTGAAGGATTTTTTGATGATCCGCGAATGGATGCAAAAGTGAGAAACATTGATTACAAGGATCCCATTGAGGAAGAATGGAATAAATTTCAGAAAGAAATTAAAGAGGAGACTGCTCAATCGGCGCAAATAATTGCCGACGATCACGAAGAGGCGACTACGGAACGGCAAATCGAAGAGATAGAGGAACAGATTCGGCATTGGTCAAGGTACACCATATTCTGTTACGACTTTTTTATAAATGCATGATGTATACATTTCCATTGAGGCGCGGTGAAATATATGAGATGCGAGATAAGGAGGAGTACAGTGTTCTTCAAAAGAACGAGAGAAATGCATCTTGAGGTGAGCCTCAATAGCAAGAGTTTACCTCAAAACTTTAAAAAAAAAATTCTGTAACCCTTATCTATGTAGGGATATCAGAAGAGTGAGACACAATGCGTGAATGGCACAGAATGAACCCCACAAATCTCACATTTATTCTCAAATTTGGGTTTAAAAAAAATGTCAAACTCACTTTTCCTAGATCCAGATTTTCGGAAAAAAGTTAGGCTTGTAGGGCTCACTGTGTCAAAAAATCTGGTTTTAAGAAAAATCTGTTTAAAATTTTGAGATAAACTGTCGGTATCAAATATTATCTTAAGGTTCCTTACCTTAACGTCGGAAACGAGTAGCCCATCGCGCTGGGGTACTACTACTCGGTCGATACCAAAAACTGTAATCTGAATTTCTTTGTCAAGGTGGACCTGTCGGGTAAAAGCACAGAGCATCGCTTTCCATCTATCAATTCTGCAGAGCGATGTTTTCGTCTTTTATCTGGTCGCTCAACCACGGGGCAGAAATTTGGGATCGCAAGTTTTGAAATAATCCCATTGAAACCGATTAAATGACAGAAATCCTATTGAAAACTAATCGGTTCCAATGTGGTTTTTGTCCGTTTAATCTGATTCAATGGCATTTTCTACGCAGAGTAACTATCTCTCTTACACCCATGTTCCACATTACTTTAAGGAAATGCTGGAGTTGATTTTTTTTACCGACTTTAGTCGGTAAACACAGTCTATTTCGTAGTCTATACTTCGCATTGGTGTTATGCTGTGGATATGCTTCAAATTGTACAGGGTTGTAATATATACATAAATGCTTCGATGTCCGACCGAATGTCGGTTGAAAACGTACAATGGAAATAATCGTATGCTACTGACCCTCCAGAAAACCAATATGACCGCTCGAAATGTCAATAAGATCTGTTTTGTAGGATATAAACGTTTCTGGAACGCACATTCGTGAAACCAGACTGGCTGTCGATTGTTTGAGGTTCGCCGAACATTTTAATATCGTCCGAAAGCCGATTATACAAAAGAAATCCACATACCAGGTCTATAAATATGAAACCAGAATTTTTGTATGGAAAATACACGTTTATTGTATGAAAATGATAAAAAATACTTTATTCGAAGTATTGCCCATCGCTAGCTATACATTTTTCCCACCTGTTTGACAATTTGTGGATGCCATGCCAAAAAACTGTTGCTCTTTTGAGGCAAACCAGTCATCGAGCTATTTTCGTACATTTTCGTAAGATGTAAAGCGCTGTTCAGCAAGTGCGTGTCCCATCGATGCAAATAAGTAGTAATCGGACGGAGCCAAGTCTGGTGAGTACGCCGCATGCGAAAGTATTTCCCAACTAAACGGCTCAATCGTTTCCTTGACCAGTTTTGCTGTGTGTGATGGTGCATTATCATGAAGCAAAATCACTTTGTGTTGCCTTTTTTGATATTCTGGTCGTTTTTCACGCAAAGCTTGATTCAAATCGATCATTTGTTGTCGGTAGCGTTCAGTATTAACGGTTTCGCCAGGTTTTAGCAACTCATAATAGATCACACCCTTCTGATCCCACCAAACACAGAGCATTGTCTTCCGTCCATAGCGATTTGGCCTTGCAGTCGATGTCGATGGTTCGCCTGGAGTTACCCATGATCTTTTACGCTTAGAATTCTCAAAATATATCCACTTTTCATCGCCAGTCACAATTCGATGGAGAAATGACTTTCTTTTGTACCTGGCGACCAGCATTTCGCAAGTGGTTTTTCGGTTTTCCTGCTTTCTTTCATTCAGTCCATGTGGAACCCATTTTCCTATCTTCTGGATCTTTCCCATGGCTTTCAAACGTATGGAGACGGCTTCTTGTGTCACATTTAATTGATCCGCGAGTTGTTGCGTTTGAGCGTCATCCTCATCCAACAATGCTTGCAATTCGCTGTCTTCAAACTTTTTCGGTGGTCTTCCACGTTATTCGTTTCTCACGTAAAAATCGCCACTTTCGAATTTTTTTAACCACTCAAAGCACTGTGATTTACCAAGAGCATGCTCACCGTAAGCTTCGACAAGCATTCGATGCGATTCTGCAGCAGTTTTTTTTAATTGGTAACAGAAAATCAATGCTGTCCGCAAATCGTAGTTTCCAGGCACAAAATTACAAACTATGCTGTTGTATGAAACTTGTATTGTTGTGAGTTGAAAATCTTTGTCAGAGATGTCAACGAAGAAATGGCGCCAATGACGCGGTTTGACGGTAACTACATTGACAGCTAGGGCCATCTATGGGCAAAATCCGGTTTCATATTTATAGACCTGGTAAAGTTTAAACTGCGTTCACGTAGTTTGGCCGCTTAAGGCAAGGGATTACGGCAAGGCGAATAGAGGCATATCCGTAGATTACGAAATGGCCTATTTTTACCGACCCACGTCGGTAAAAAAATCTGCTCCAGCATCTTCTCATGACAATGTGCTATTCCTCGGTTGGTAACAAACGCAAATGCAAATTTCTCCGCATAATTGTTTTTTTGGATGAAAGAGAAGAACGGTAAATTGCATCTCACGAATTTACAGTTCACCGTTCTCATCTCCTATCCGAGTTCAACGCGTGCTGAGAAAGTCGCGATGGGATAATTTTGCCATTTTTCACACTATTGCATGTGAGAAAGACACATGACATGTAGTACATACTAGTTTTACGGGGAAGGGAAACATGTATGGGTGCGTGAGAGATATAACTAAATGACGCTTGTCAGCTTAGTGCGACAAATAACTAATGGGTGTAAGTTTTGAGGTTTCACCTTGCCTTAAGGTGATGTGCAATACCAATTAAGCCAGCATGAGTGCGAGTGATATAGCACCATTGACGACCGCGGTGGAGCGAAAGAGAACGACAGCAATTTGTAGCACATCACGAGGCCAGGCAATTCACTACAAAATGCAGCACTCGACACCTGATGTGGTCTTTGACACTCATGTGATCGCTATGGTGCTGTCTCCTTCACACACTGGGAGCGTGATGGATATATTTTGCCTCGCCCATGATGTGATGCAAATAATTACTGGGCACATGAAATCTATGTACGAGAAAACCGCACACCGGAATAACTGGGCACAAAGAAACTTTGTTCCGAAGTAACTGTGCACCTGAAATCTCTGCACACGATCATCTCTCCACACGATTATCTCTGCACACGATTATCTCTGCACTACAAGACTACATCGGATAACTGGGCACAATAGAACTCTGTACTACATCAGTTGGGCACTATAAATCTCTGCATGAGAAAACTGAGAGAGAGAGAGAGAGAGAGAGAGAGAGCGTGAGGTCTTAAAGTAGGAAAACTGTGGCGGCCTATACCTATGCAATCGGATTAATCGAGCGGAGCAAATATTAAATTGATTCGAAATATTTCATTTATATTTTGTCGATCACCGCGAGGAAAATAGCGAAAGGTAGACGACATCTAGCCTCTCACCCTACCAACATCATTAGGCGAGCCTCAGTGAACAGTAGCGAAACAGCGGGCAAGTTCCTACCCCCCCCCCCCCCCCCCCCCCCCCCAAAGCCCCACAGAAATTCTACAGAAAGAGGCAATGCATGAGCATACAGTCACGCATGCTACGCAGGCCTGTAAAACAATATTATAACTACCAGACAGGCGAGTGAGACAACGAGTTAGCAGCGACCCGATATCTAGCGTAGCGACACGCGTGGTAAGGGAGTCTGCGATCGAGTTAGCGAGGATAAGTGCCTTACTTCTCCTTGCGTTTTTTTCTTCCTCGATTTGCAAGAGTCTGGTAAGCGTCTCGACTAGAATCAACACTTGTTGGCTAGACCCGACGCGAGTTAGTCGCGAATTATATTAGTAATTTCGGAAATTCACTCTTGATTCGACCGCATTCTGAAGAAAGACAGAAAGGAAGGACCACAGCACCTCTTTCTGGTTTCACGGAGCTACGCAATTATTCGGTGGGTGGAACTTGCATTATTGGCAGTATTTCTTAGAGGTGTCGGGATCTAATTATTAAATGAAATTCTTGGAATTATTTATTGGAATTAGTGAATTTGTTAGAATTAGTGAATTTAGTAGAATTATTTATAGGAATTAGTGAATTCAGTAGAATTATTTATAGGAATTAGTGAATTCAGTAGAATTATTTCTTGGAATTAGTGAATTTAGTGGAATTGTTTATTGGAAATAGTGAATCATTATTCGAAGAGTTCGTATGTAGATTTTGGGAATTCAGCTAGTCACGCGACGAGAAACTTTCTTCTCGTTACCTAGTAAAATCGTGAGTTCGATCGGTTCGTTGAAACAAAAGAACTTAGCTTATTATTATCGAACAAAAATCGAATATTCTACACGTCCGAACGACTATATTTTTCTGATTGTAATTGTGATGTGGCAACGGGCCAGACGTCCCTGAATTCGCCTCGCTAATTTTCGTGAAAGCCCGAGTGACGTGCGACGTTTATCGTCCATGTCTCGAATTTCCACGTTTATAATGAGAAATTTATTTTCTTCGCCACTCACGCGGCGTTAATGATTTTTATGCAATGTTGGTTTGACTATTTTTCTCTTCATCTGATTCTGGTATTGTCAAAATTAGATTTTATTTCGAACTTCTGTTTTATTATTAACTATCTTATAATTATTGGTAGTGAGTTAATGCGTACTTTTCACTTCCATTTTTTATGCATTATTTTCTTTATATCCCATCAGTTGTGCCATATTCCGAGTCCCCCTCAGGGACTCAGAATATTAAAAAACAGCGCATATTTGAGTCATCTCAAGTGTAACTTTGACGGGCTGCATTTACTTTATATTAAACTGGTGCTGTCGCTTGCAAAAATCGTGTTGTGTTTATCAGTTATTTCGAGAGAGTCGTTGAGAGTCTCTGAACCACTCTAATTCCCTGACTTATTCTATCGCTGAGTTACCGATGTAAGGTCACTTACGTCGGCACACGTTTCCTTTGCCTTTTTGTCAGAGTGTTTCTCTGCGTTGGCTATCCGAGTCAACGTATATGGGATCAAGTTCCGTTCCCCAAAATCCGTTCTCAGATTGTAGAGTTATCGCTTTCATAAATTTGATAAAATGACTTTAGTTTTCTTGAGATAAATTATTTTTTACCAAAAAGATAACTCTACGATCTGAGAACCGATTACTGGGACTTGGTCAATTTCCATTGGAAGCAGAGGTTGATACTGATTTGATAAACGCCGATAAGAAATTAAAAACTCACTCGATATGTAGATGTTCTAAAAAAAGGTTCAACATTTAAAAAATGATGTGTTTTCCGTAATTTTACAGACGAACACAGAATTCATATTATGTAGGTAACGTTTTATCTATTGATTTATTTACAATATATATAATTGTAAGGAGATACAATGATTTAAAATTTACTACGGTATTCTGATGTACTCGATTTAGTAGCACATGTCGCTTTCGTGGCACTAGTTACAGAGTGGCAGAGATTTAGTCGTGCACAGATTTACGGTGCCCAACTGATTCTGTGCAGAGTTTTTTCGTGCTCAGTTATTCCAGTGTACAATTATCCAGTGCACAGACTTTCAGTGCACAATTAATTCGGTGCAGGGTTTTCTCATGCCCAGTTATTCTCGTCTACAGTTTTCCAGTTCACAGTTTTTGTGCCGAATGTTTCGGTGCACCTTTGCACCTGTGTAGATTTCGATCAGTAGTTGAATAAATCTCATTAGCATTTGGTCGACTTGCCTTACATTTGTTCCATCATGCTGTAATATAAATTGCTTATCAGGGTCATGGATCTTGTGAAACGAAAGGAGGAAGTAACGAAGGACTCTGAGAAACAGAAGGATTCCATGAGTAATGGGGTCTCAAGTGACGAGGACGAGGTGTACGACGAGTTCTTAGACTGGCGTGCCAAAAATTCGTACCACTAGACTGTCGATTTATTGAGAATTTTTTTGTACTGCCCAAGGAAACATTGTAAATAAACTATATTTAAAGATAATACTTCACCTGAGTTTAGTTATTGTAGTTATGTTCCTTCTCGCTAGGTGGCGTAATTAACAGTAGGCAAAGTAACGTAATATTTAAGGAGGAATTCGTAAGCGGTCCAGAATGTTTTGGCCATCTTAGTTCTGTGTCGGATAGAGAAAAGGTGCTATCGAAACTTGCAGTCTATGTCATTCTGGACTGTTTAGCGAATACCTACGTAAATATTACCTTGAATGAAGCAATCGCGAATCAAGGTATTATGATTTTATTAAAATGAATTCAAAGATCAGTAAGATTTCAAGTACGTTAGTTACAATTAGTACAATATGTTTCATAAACTAATATAGTATAAGTATATTATATACGAAATATAGAATACAAAGGCTGCAAAGTAGACCAAGCCACCGTTCAGTATCTAGTAGACGATAGTAACGATACGTCATAGAGTAAGTCGATAATACATCATCTCCTCACACGACACGTTAACATATATAATATCTATTTAAGAATGGGAAAAGAGCGGGACCTTGATACCTACTCGGTGATATAACGGATAAACCTCTAGCAACGTGATATTATATCTTGACGGTAACTTTTTCATAAGTTAGCTGCATACGCACCGAACTTAAAGGGAATCCGAAAATTAATTTTGTTAATTGGAATCTAATGTCTATATCGATAAATACGTTGTACGGTTTAAGAATAATAACATGTGAGAAAGTGTTTCTTTTGTGTTCGCTTCTTAGATGGTTTGCGATAATTTGTTCCAATGCTGTAATTGTGAGCATGCTTCATATATACATGCTACCACCATTGAGCTCTTTTGTTCAAATCAATGAACTAACATTTTTCAATAATTTTGTTACAACACGCATGATAGTTAGCTAACGATGTAGAAGTCTAGTCAGTATAGATCGCCTCATATCGTGTAACAATTATAAATAAGAATAATTCTTAAGTACAGATTCGCATTAGACTACTTTACTGCTCTACAACTAAGCGACGCTTATCATCATCAGAATTATCATAATCATCATCACTAAAATCGTTATTATTACATGATTGTTTCTTAACGGGATTTTATAATAGTGGGAAATATAGCCTCTGTGCGTTGGATAATTGATTTTATGGCAATTAAGTAAATAAATAATTTCTTTACTGTGCCCAATTAAGCGGAGGTTTCTTCGTAGAACGCCCGGGCAGGCGAAGCACTTCCCCATAACTCGACTACCTGCTCTCTACTCCGTTGCCTCAATTTCACTCTAGAAATAAACGTGAATGTGAAAAAAGAACACATCCCGCGGGATCCAATAACGACATATGTTATGGATTGCATTTACTTAGGTTTCGGCTCTGGTGGATCCGAAATTACTTTTATTCAGTCATCTTCAAGTTATTCGCGAGAAACTGACCAGGTGTGGTCATATAATAGTCACCAATCGGTTATCGATGAGACACGTAACTGAAAAGCAACTGCAGGATCATTCAAATGTGACAATTGATAATGTTCTAATTGTTGATCAGTTAGTGACCGCATTTCAACTCTTTTTGTGGTATCTTTGAGGAATGTTTCGAAAATGTCCAATATTGAGGAACAACCTAAATGTAGCCAGCGGTTTACTGGCAATTGACTCCGGAAACCGGTTACAATTAGTGATCCACTAGTACGTTTGTCCAACAAAATAGATTGTCATTTTTTAGTCGCTTGCCAGTGTCCTTGCATCTGCCATAGTACGAAACAAGTCAAGGGAACGGAAGCTGCTTCGCATGATATTGGTTTCGGAATTATTTTTTTCTTACATTTCGACGCCTGACGCAGTCCTCATCAGATTTTTGGTTTTTATTACAATGCTATACGTATTAGAAATGCAAACATTGTTTCAACCGATACATTCTCCACTTCAGCTAATATTTTTTTCACATCCAATATTAGTTAGGGTAATGTTGGTATCAGATTCTTTTGGTGTAATACTATTGTGGCGCTGTTAACTTAAGTCTTAGTGTTGTTCTTGAATAGTGTATGATACTTTAAAGTGAGAGATGTTAAAACAATTTCAACCGGAGAAGCCGACTTTATAAATTTGTTCATGTTTTGACTGTCTGGATCCTCACCGCTAACATGAGTATCACTTTGAAGTATCAAACACTATTAAGCAACAATACTAAAAAAATGTTTTATGTGGAAAAAAAGATCGGGAGATGACGAAAATAACGGTTCACACGAATGATTGCATTTCTAATTCGTTTTGGATTGTAATAAGAAAGTTAATAAAGTTTGAAGAGGACTTGGATATTTTTTCTAAAAGAAGGTTGTTCGAAACCGCAGCTTTAATTCCCTGCATTCACAATTATCGGCTACAGTAAATCGAACATATCTGAAAACGACCTTAACGCCATTCAGTTATGACAGACGTATTTTCACAAACTGAACAGTGACCTAGTAGTGACGGGCGTTTGACTGCCAGCGACTCCGGAAATCAGTAACCATGAAGTCACCATTCTCCAGTATCTTTTATAGAATGAAAGAATTTGTCAGTCTTTAGTCGTTTGCCAATATCCTCGAATCGACCACAGGGCTATAACATATAACTACATGTAGTTCGATTTATGAGTGAGACACGTGGATGTGTATATCGCGCGTGCACCACATCAATACAGTACGAGAATAGCTGGAGCGTTGTTTGGCCTACGAAAAATGTACCAATGTATAGTAATAATATGCGCGTGTAGAAACCTTTAGAGGTTGTTTGAAAAATAGTAGAAAAAGGTGTAAACGAAGCCTGCGATGGAGCAGGGAGCTGCTAAGTGTCACGCGCGAACGAAGATTGACGTTGTTCCATAGTTTCTTTTCTTCATTTTCTCTCTACTATAAATAAATGAACCGAGTTCGATAGAACGTTGAACAGATATATAACAGAATATGGTTGTACCGTGTGTACCGTGCCAGTGTACATGTTACTTTTTTTTCGTAGAGTATGTCATAATAAATCTGCAAGTGTTTTGAATATTACTAACTTGACTTATATTTAAGGACTACGGAGGTTACTTTTAATCGGAAAATTAACATCGATCCTCATTCCTTGTTGATAAATAGTCGCAGCGAAAACGGAACACGATTCCGAAATGAAAATCTTCCCCTAATTTTCATATGGAATCGAATCAGCTCCTGCTGGTGAAGAAGAATCTAACGCCATTACACAAATACTTACAACCATTACTCCTTTACTTCTTGAGACATTAAAAAAAGTTCCCTTCCCTTTTATTTATTTTTATTGGGCAGATCCGAAAGTGTATCGCGCGCATTTATATATGTTTTCATTATTCAATGTCGTTCTGTTTCATATTTTCCTTCTAATTCTTAACGACATGGTGTTTGCTCTATCTTCCACTTGTCGTCGATTACTCTATCTTTAACTTTAAGTAATAATAATGTTTAAGTGATCGTTTCGTTTATCATTATTGTTATTACGTAGCGTATAATCACAGAGTATAGCACAGTCGCTGGGTGTTATTCGTATACTAGCCTACTCGATATACGTATTTATTTTGTCAGTTAACTGCCAAATAGTGCCAAAATCTTCGTCGACGATTATCCGATTCAGTATTTGATCGCTGTTTCGCAGCAACGTGGTCACGACGATTATACACGACGGTCTCTAGAGGGACTCAATTGTTGAGTAATATTTAGATTATCATTTTTATTATTACATTTATTATGACGTCATTCGTATGACGGACGGTATTAGATGTCTGATGATAGCATTGTACCGTCGATTACGAAAATACCTCGAATTGTCAAAGGCGTGTGGTTACAACGTAATTAATATGCGCTACTCGGTGCTGAGTCAAGCCACAAGTCAAGCTACATCAATGAATATCTATTAAAGGAATATATATTAAAAATATAAATGTCTATTAAAGGTATATATCTATATATATATATTCCTTTAACTATTATATAACAATATATTATATATCGTATCATGCATGAGTAGCTAAGCTAAGTGCGGTACTATGCATACTTAATGTAAAATAAATTATAGTAATTCTTGGTTTGAATCAGCGAGCACGAGAGCACATTGCTTTTGGTCACTCGCTCTAATTTATTTCCGATTAATAGGAAAAATTTAAGGAAAACATACCCTATCCATCAACTATCATTCTGGAATCGCCTGAACTTCCTCAAAATGTACTTTCACTTGGAATTACGGGTTAATTGTATTTAATGTACGAAAGCCTATCGTAGATTGTAACTTAAATTTATTTTTATGTCGCTTTATTATTCACTTTTTAGCGTTTTTTTATTACTGTATATAGACTTTTAGTTATAGAATGTGCGATGGTAAATAGTACTCACAATACGCTAATTATAAGCTCCTACTTTTTCATTAATTATCTTTCTTTTTTGGTTTTTATTAATAATTTGCTATCATGAATGTCGATTCAAACACATTTGTCTGGTCCCATTCGCGCGGCACCTATATCAGAACAACAAATCGTTTCGGCAAACTTGTGTTGAAAGTGAGGCAAGAACAATATATTGTTTAATAAGGGCCATTGAAAATCGGTTTGGGAATAGTATTGTCCCTATTTTGGACAAATTTCCTCTCACAAACCGACCAGTTATCGTTTCACCTTTTTCCAATTACTTTCACGAGAATATAATGTACGTAATCGCTAGGCTTGACTAACGTAATGGCAGAGCCTGTCGTGAGAGACGGACAATATTATAACAACAACAACAACAACAACAACAACAACAACAATAATAATAATAATAATAATAATAATAATAATAATAATAATAATAATAATAATAATAATACAACAATACCTACAGCGAGAACCTTAATAAAAACCTGTTGTCCGAGATTCTGAGAACTAACTATAATCGTGCTTTCGAAATGGGCTGCCAACGTATTCAACGGCGCGCTGGTAAAATATCGTACTATTTCGCTTAAGTATTTTCGTATTTCATATTCTTATGTTATCCCCCTTTAAGCAAACATTTGTGGACAGGATTAAGTTGCATTTCACATTTGAATATCTATATAGTAAACACTACTCACAGCGAGACTCATATCTTTTTCTATCGAATATTAAAAACATTGCTATAGGCACGGCGATATCGCAGTAGTGGAAAATACGTTTTCTTCAACGGAAATCGCCACGATTCTCGACAACATACATATGTATATAAATATACGTATATTAGTTGAGACTTTGTGTTTCCAATGATATCTCGTTACCACGAGACTAAAGAATACGTGAACAAATTTATTGTGTATTGCTATAATTAACTATTTCTATAGTCGTGCGCTTGTAATGTATCCCACGAGTGCGGATGAAGAGCTCGATCGAGAGAGTTAACTCTAGAACGAACTCTACGTCTTCGCATCGCGAATTTCGATGCTAACGTGTTCCTGAGTTGGATTGTCGGCGGCGCCGATCGTATGATTTGGTGGTGACTTGTTCGATCTAGTAGATGTTGCTGAAGCGTTTCCACTGCTTCCACGACTTCCTCGACGAGATCCTGCGTGAAATCATTACAATTAACCGTTTGTTATTTTAGATATTTTGTTTTGCTTTGGCAGAGGCTTAAGATAGTCCTTTCATGAGCATAATCATTACATAGAATTCGAATTTGTTATATATTTAATACACAGTAATAATGAACATGTGTGCGAAAAATCATGGGAGGTACCGGCTTTTTATAAGAACTAAGTGATGCTAAAAGTGAAGCGTTTGAACGTTGTATCGAATAAACGAACGAAACCACGTCGGTAAAGTATATTGCTACATTATCGACAATGTACTTTCTACAGAAGTTAAAGATGTGTCAGTAATACAACTCCCTACCTTACCGACACTACAGTGAATTATGTTGGCACCTTAAAATTTCGGCGAGAAATTGAAATTTGCATTTCTAACTTGGCGTCGTTGGGAAGAAAACTTAAAATTTCGGCGGAAAATTTCAATATGATAATGCACTCCTCCATGCTCAGTCACGTTAATGCAGGAATACAAATTTTGGGGAGAAATTTAATTACGGGATTATATCTAATTGTGCTCGGGAAAATGAAGGGATTTTCATGATATTTTTTAGCCATATTAACAAAATTTTATTGATATACACTAAAGAGTATCGATTAGTACATGTTTCGAGGTACTTGTACACATTTTTTAATGAGAAAATCTTGACAAGTAGGGGACATGTGGCCGTTGCTTCAAAACACCTTCTTTTTATCATGATTTGCGGTGATCATGATAATTTTGGAATGGCTCATCTGAAAATAAAAAACCAAAAAGATCTCATTAGTATATTCCTATACGGAGCTCGTATTAATTTTTTCGGACTTACATAGAGTCATCTATGGTATTCCAGGGTCATAAATGGTCCCTTCTGCATCTGCAGTAGCTTCCGGGACGTCGACTTGATGTTGCCTAAGAGCCATCCTTCATTCTCTAGAGCCATCTTGTGAGCGTAAATCTTAAAAACTGCAATATTACCCTCGTTGAAAATGCAGGCAGATGTGTAAGCTGCAATTTGGACCGGCAGTACACCTCCAGGAAGATTCTTCGAGCTGATTTTCCACATGAGTTCATTATAACTCTCGTTATTATTCTGCATGAATCTGTCTACACATCTTTGAAGCAATTCTTTCCTCGAAAAATCTTCATACGTAGGCTTACAGCTTTCAAAAAGTCTTCAAGATGAGGCTGGTAGCTGCGTTCGAACCCAGGGAGCTTTTTTTTCTTCTCTTTTTATCCTCGGGCAGCGCTGCAAGAGCTCGCTGCCACTCACACCCTGAGTCACTGCCGGCGTGACATTTGTCGTGTTGTGGGTGTTTGTCGGTGGAGCTGTAGCGGTAATACGGTGCCCAAATATAATTTGCCAATGCTTCAGCCGAATCAGGATTACGGCGAATCGCCAAGTCGTAGTAAATTAAATTTTAAAGCCCAGTCCTCGTGTTTCTATTGGTGCCAATATAACAACACCGTCACAAGTTTTGCACTTTACATATTGTGAAAGAGTTGTTAACACCAATAGAACATTAATAATTCGATATTCGATCGAATGATTTATTGGCACATTCACTTCATCACCAACATTTAATTACCTTCGAGACGTACTAAAAGTACTTAAGTTGATCTCTGCGGTCTTCGGATTGAAAGACTGCCTTCTTTTTTCGACTTTAATCTTTGCGCTTTTTCTTTAGATTTAATTTTACGTGTAATTTTTTGGATTTCATTCACACTTATACTTGGAAAAACGCGTTGAAACTATTAGTATGTGAGAATCAAATCAAGTTACATGCGCCGTAATGTACTTTCGATGCTGCTACTTTGAAAGCCAGTATACAACTGCTCCAGGATCTTAGAAATACAGCAGATGTTTCAAAGCACACTAATACTCATGTATATTCAGGTAAACGTGCCTCCCCCAAATCTAAGAAGACAATAGAAGCCCGCCTTGCGGAGCATACTAACGGTACTGCTCATCGAATGCTGCACATGGAGATTCGGACTTTCAGGAAGCGTTATAAATAGCCGCAATTTTGGTTCTGGTACTTAAATTCTTATGAAATTTTGAAGGAAAATTCTGAAGAAGATGTACTTTGACAAAATGTAACAACATTTTTTTCGATATTTTCGACTCATACAAGTAGCTATAACCCCTTAAGAATGCTTAATCTAACTTCCTAACAGAACTAGCTAGCATCTCAGCTCCTTAAAAAAGGTGCGAAAATTTCTAATTCCGGCAACAAATTTGAATATCATGAAGCATTTCTCTGGCATTCGGTACTAAGATGATAGTGGTTGGCGTCTGACCTAAAAATTGTTTGTGTATAAGCTGAGGTGAGATAGACTCCAGTAGATGGCAGTGATGTAACCCATAGGCGGGAAATTATACTTGAAATAAAAATTTCAAACTTACCAATAAATAGAGCCAGCAGGTGAGAAAAGTGCATTCCAATTGGATAATACCTGTTTTACGGTAGTTAAGACAGACTCCTGTAGATAGTAGTCATGTGACAAATGGTGACAAATTTTTATTATATTAAGAACTTTTAACTTACCAACAGATAGAGAAGGTACATCTCCATAGGTGAGGGCTAGATTCCTCTTCGCAAGATAGTTGCGGCAGACTCCAGTAGATGACAGTTATGTGATCAAACGAGGAAAATTCGAATTTTATTAAGAGTTTCCAGCTTACCGGCGCACAAAGCAGTTATATTCCTTGTAACGTAAATTTCCTCCTCAACGTACCACGTTACCTATAGCTGACCCAAGCTATTTTTCCTTCCTTTTATTTTCTCTTACGAGTTGGGCGCCAGGCGCTTACGCGCCGGAAGGAAAAATAACGAGATGTTAGGCCAGACTCAGCCCAGGCTAGCTACAGCTGTTCGAGGCAGAGTGGGTGGTTCGGACTGTCAAGCCAAGAATTATCCTCGAATAAAAGGAAAATACAATCCAGTGATCCAGATAAAATGAGTCATTAACGTCGATGAATAAAATAAATCACCAAAATAGGGTCAATAAATACCCCTGACCGGAACAATAAACAAAGTCAAATTAATAAAACAACACCAATAAATAATTTACACAACGATAGCAAGTACGGGACTTACAGAGGCCACTCGGGCAACTTCTTTATTTCTTAACAAACAATTACGAATTTTCCATAAACATTGATAATGAATTCAAACAGAATGTCCCGTAAACGTAACTCTTTAACAATTCATAAACTTAATCATTCTATCCGCATATTTCATCCCGGCACTCGTCTCGGCTATCACTCTCTCCCATACCCGACCTATATTTAGACGGTTGCGATAAACGACCAAAACACGGCCTAGCAAAGTAAACCTGAAAGGTCGCCTCGCAATTCGGCTCGCGGTACGGCCTACACCGAACTAATCCCCCATACATCCAACAACTATAACTACGGGACGTCGGAAGGTCACGTACGCGAAGCCTTTACTGATTCGAACCTCCCAACTATCACATTGCAGGCCGCGAAATCGAGAAAGTATCGTGGGCCAAAATAACAAAATAGATCCCTCAACTATTCCAAATAACGGATTACAAATGTCCCAGCGAGATACGTCTCGAGCCGTACCAATCCCTCGCGACCAAGTTCCAAATACGGGACGACGACCGAGCCCGCACTGCATAAGCTCACAAAATAAAATAAAACAATGTCCGACATAAGAAAAATAAATAAAGTGATCCAAGTCCATATAAAATCAATTGCCCGGTAAAATCCGCGACGTGGTCTATCCCGTTCAAATCCCTCACACATTCAAACAAACACGGGATAACGGCCTAACGCACGCACGGCTTTACAGTACACGACTACAGAACAGTAACAACGAACGAACTATTTATCATGGCCAGATACGCCTCGAACCGTACGAATCCCTCACGATCAAGTACCAACACGGGATGACGGCCGAGCACGCACTGCATGTATTCGCAGAAATAAATAATGTCCAATATAACAAGAAAGATAGATAAAATAAAATAAGACGAATAAAATATTATAAATCTATAAGTGTCAATTATGCCTGAAAGTCCGCGACACGGCCTATGCCATTCAAATCCCTCACACACAATCTGACCACGGGATGATGTACCAACACGCGCGCGTTCTTACAGCAAAACGACTACAGAACAGTAACAAAAAAAAAAGGACAACGAACGAAGTGACTTGTTCCCGGCTCTAACCGCCAAACGATCACGATATTACACTCTACTCGACGCAGCCTGTCCCGATACGAATAGTACTCTGTGCGTGGTATATCAGAATCGCAGGTACGACTAAGTTTGAATCGAACTTTCCAAAGAATTAAAAAACAATAATAATCAAATAATGGCGAAAGACCGTAGAAGGGAAGAGAGCTCACCGGGACGATGACGATGCGATGTTCCTTGCTAATCCTTCTTAACCCAAAACCGTCTCGAAATTCTCTCCTCTGGATACCATCCTCGATTTACTCCTCGTTGTTTCAAAAGATATGCCCCGGTACCCACGATAGGTGGTGATAGATTTCGACGAAATCAATGGTGGAGCGGGACGATATGATACTCGCTGCTACGTCCTGTTCGCTCGACGGTAACCGGGAAAAAGCCCTGAGGTCCTGCCGGCACGCGTGCCCGTCAACTATGATCCCCACCTATCGGTCTGAACTCGGTCAATTGGGGGAATCGGTGTCACCGGAGCGCCTCGACTGGACAACGCATAAAATTAACAACCGATCCTTGGGATGTATAACTCTGCCCGGTCGGTGAACCCCAAACGACTGATGGATCGTTGCTAGTAGGTGCTGATCGGCCACAGATAGCGTCGTATCGTTAATCGATCCACATCCAGCGGGACAATGATATTTCCCAATGGATCAAGATGGAAAGAGCCGGTCGGTGTAATAAGTCGCATCCAGAAGCCAGCCATCAGCATACGCGGGGCTCCCCTCCGTCCGGTCGTACAAATTAATAAAAGAAAATAAAAAAACGGAAATAATTAAATAGAGTACGGCGATTATTCCTTACAGCCCTGCGAGATCGTGTTGGCAGCCGTCGTGCGAGAAGGACGCAGCGCTGGAGGATTTTGCCACGTTACATCCTATAGGTGAGGGAGATAAATTTCCATTGCACGGTAGTTTCGGCAGACTCTCATGAATAATAGTCGTGTGACCAAATGCGGGAAATTCGAATAGTGGCGAGCAATTAAAGGCATACCTAACCTAACTTACGAACGAATTTTGTGATAGAAAAATAAATGCTATCATAGCATGTTCACTTGTTTGTTTGTTGAATCTAAAGAAGAAAAACCATGTTACAAGTTATTGTAAGATTGGAGCAATTAATTCTTGAGTAGTTGAACATTTTCGGTAGCGCAACTACATTGTGATGCAGTTGAATGGTGCGGGCATGCATCAGCGACTGTTGACTTTTTATGAAACTTATGCGATAACCTGCAGTCAAGATCTTCAATATTTAGACGTTTTCGAGCAATCGATTACGATGCATAGAGCATGCGTGACGAAGACTTTCGTTGTCAGCATGGGTTCTGTGTTTTCGCCGTAGTATTTCGTCTAAATGTTTGCGTATATCTCGTACAATAGAGCGTACTGATTGCAATTCACATCGAGATTGAGGTTTGTCGTACGGGTAGTACTGCAGGTTGAGTAAGAGTTTTACATTAGGTAATTCTGAGCTGTGAATCGGATTACTCGATAATTCACGACGAGTAAACCCCCAAGATTAGCAATGGAGTCTTATGGTCGAAAATCGATGACTTGGTGTCGCTTTATCTTGTTTCGCAGTGTATTGTTATTGGGTTTGGAATTGCCTCTAGGTCCAAGCTATTTTTGCAAGTATATTTTGATATCCCCGTTCTCTTGACCGCTTGTGAAAACTCCCGAGTCCCGCGTCTTTTACCGGTGACTGTTACACACGAGGCGAACGGTCACGTATGTAGCAAGCAATCGACTCGCAAACGAAAAATTAGTAGAAATGACGTACACTTGCCAAGAGTGGCTATCAGTAGCATCTTTTCTTTCGTGCAAGTTATTCGCTACATTATACATTCGTTATTGACGATGTTCAGCGCACGGGTCACTAGCAGCAGGTATTATATTTTTCTTGTTCCGAAATATCTGGAGTGCTCTAGTCTCAAAGACTCTCCCCCTTTTGTCATATCTGAATCGCTTAGGATTTCTTCCCATTTTATTACCGATGGTCTCTCGTTCTACAATTCTTTTTCTGTTATTTTATTATTATTATTATTGAACCTTGCGTGCGATTACTTTTTCCATTATTTAAATGTATCGAAGCGGACTATTTTTCTTTTTTTAAAACTATTATTACCGAGCATTGCCGGTGACTATTTTGGATGGTTTAATTGTCGTTACCGACGTCTGAGGCCGATCAGCGTCCATTAGAGCTCGTTAAGGCACCTTTACTTTGAAGTTTGTTTTTTTCAAGAGCGATTTTTTTTATCACTTGATTGTGTCTCTGACTGTCCTCCAACTTTTGCATGGCAGCTTTTGCATCAATCACAGCTTTTGTTATCACCGCAACGCCTCTGTTGCACTTAACCCAACAAACAGAGGAATGAGAACAAACAAAAATCTTTAAATTTTTTTGGGACTGGCAGTATGCACGGCATACGCACATTTCTCTTGTTATCCTCCTCCCTTACAGTATTCCTCACGGAGTCCTGACAGCATCGCGAACCTGTTTCCGTGCCGGTCGAATAACAGTGCGAGATTTTGAGGCATCCATCCAGAAGAGCATCATCGTACGCTTCTTCTTTTTCTTCAGACACATACCGAGTTTGGCTTTTATCTTTATGGGTTTTGATATAGAGTAAGCAGCGCTTTTTTGCGACTCTTTTCGTTGTAACGATTTTGCGATATGGTGCTACTTGCAGGCTGTGTCGAGACGATTTATACCGGAATCACTGCGAGCGACACGATTTGCTAGTTTCGCGCCTCGTCGAGCGTATTGGTAGCCTGGGATACGAAACTCAATAAGAAGTTTGTTTAGTAAGTTTGATATTTGCATGCGTTTTGCATATGTTGTGACGCGGAAGTGCGTAAGAGGATGACGGGAAGTCAAGGGCGTAAGAGTAGTGAGGAACAACCGAGAAAAAGGGGCCGGAACACGAGGTTGCTGTGTAATTCTCTCGATATTTTCTATTCGGTTTTCTGTCATATGTATTCAGTATTATTTTCGACAAAATTTTCGAATCCGAAGTTCTAAATTTAGCGGGGCATGGAATCTAAACGATTGATTTGACGATAAATATTTGTTGGATAATCAGCTGGCGCACGGCGATCGATATTCGCCGTGCGTCGACCTGTTGCTGTGCTCAAGCACACGTCGTTCGGTTGAGCCGAAGATAGCCGAGGCAGGGCTTCGCGAAGCCGAGGATGTGCCTCGTTGGCACGCCGCGTCGAGCGAGAGGATGTCTCTCTCGCTTGACTTCGGTTTCGCTCACCGGCTATCTCGCTCAACTGACTTCAGCGCTCAACGTTAAATTCATATTCCGCAGCCATATTGAAAAATTCAGTGACTTTTGCGACGACATCGAGGAACGGCGCACCATCATCTTCGACTTTTCTCGTTGGCTTTTCGCTCAGGACGCGCTCATCATGCTCACCAGGACTCAAAACTCAGGTAAGAGTACACCGTTACAATTTAACGTAATTCAATGACGGTGAGGAGTGAACTACACATCGGTACATCCTCATAAAGGTCTCACACTGTGGCGTGCTCTGCAGCGCGGGCTGCACCACGTTTTCACTCAATTATTAGCATGCTCGATTAATATAATTGTGTGTGTTTTACCAATTCACTGCACTTTCCCCCAATTAAACTTGCTGGGAAAGTGTTGTGAATTCAGTCTAATCATTTGTGCATCCTCAAGCTCACACTTCAGTGCTCTGCAGCGTAGATAGCTGTTCTCACATCCTTTCACAGCACTCAAGCAATTCAATTGCAAGTGCTCTCATCTATTCACTGCAACTTCTCTTCGACAAAACTGCTGAGAGCTTGCAGTGAATAATTTCCACATTCTACGCACTCATTTTTCTCTTAGCGTGGTGTGCTACGCAGCACTGACTGCTGTACGTGCACCACTCTCAATACTCACAGCACACAATTAGTATAATTGTGTGCTGGTTCTCAGTTCCGACATTAAATTCAATTCAGGCATTTTTGGTTATGATTGTAATTCTCAGTTTTTGGTGTATTTATTTTTTATATCAATTTTGTATTTTTTCTAAATCTATTTTAATGCAAATATTTTCGAAAAATTTGACATTTTTCTTGTAAGAAGTGGAAGGTAGAATAAACCGATTTCTCCAAATTCCATCTACTAGTCTGGTTTTATTTCCACCCTGTTGTAAGTGAAGTCTCATATCTTTCCAATATATTCACAGGTTCAAGATCTGTCAAACAACACCATCAGACGGATTTCTCAAACAATATTGTTCAATACATTTTTATAGATAATTTTACACTCTACAAAAAAGGGATGTAAAGTTTGCAGCTCTATCTCGGTTATTTCTCGAGATATTTGAGAAAACCCGAAAAAATAGAGTTTTTTTGGTTACAAAGATGTTAAATACTAATTATTCAATATGTTGTCTCGAAGCAAAATGAGTCTCATTTATAGGCTTCTAAAACGAAGCGATTCGTGCTGGATGCATCCTGTTCAAATGTATTCACGGGCAAATGTAGGGAAATTGTCTAATATGACTGGCCTAAGATTGCGAAGAGAAATACACAAATGTATTATGTGTACTGGGATGACCATAACGAGCTGGTAGACGACTACGTTTGCTGCTTGGAAAACAAACTGCGGATAATCCAAGTCATAGCAATGGAATTGTTTCGACCATTGAGGAGTCGGATAGAGATGGAACCGTTTATTATGTTATGTTCCGTTTATTATGTTTATGCCTTAACCGAGGGGTCATTGAAGTAGACGCTTAGCATAAGGAAATGGGCAGACGGGCCTTCTACTCCCAAAAGATAAGACGTAAACCTCCGTCGAGTATTGGGCTCGTGGGAGATAGAAAGATCCAGCCGACTAGGCATAAGGATCTTGCCCTCTCCAACCCCTGCGTTGATAACAATTATCGTAGTACCTCAAGGACAAGGCTCCTTGGAAGACACCAGAAGTATAGGAGACGGGGAGTTTCCAGCCAATTAGGCACAGAGGAACTTGCTCTCTACTATAGTTATACGCTCTGCGTATAATTAAGGGGACATTTTACACAGCGTAAAAGAGCCTGAATGTGACACTTTTAGTCAGTGTTGTCGATTTTAAACTACGTTTAACATCTCCGACCAAGTGTAAAAGTCTCAGTCCAATAAAAGTAGTGGTAAGGAGAAATCCTTGTTTCTTTTGGTGTAACGTGGTCCACCGCGAACTCTCACATTTCCAAGATCTAAGCTCGGCAAGTAACGCGGCCTATTGCGGAATCTACTTCCGCATTCCCTTAATTTGTGTGGTATCTAACATCTCATCGGAAAACAGAGGCGCGGAGGGCGTAAATCCGATCTAAAGAAGCTCCAAGCGCAATATCAGGGATACGCAAAATTTGCCAGGCTCCTCCAGCAGCCAATAGCATCAGTTTCCATGTACGAGGTGTGTTAAAAAAATAACAGGAATTTTTGTTTTTTGAAAAGAATTTCATTTATTCGTCTACAACAATGATATCCCCTTCAAAATAGTCCCCATAAAATATTATACACTTATGTCGGCACTTTTTTCAATCCCCAAAACACTTCTGGAACTCGTTTTTTGCGATAGCTTTTAGCTCTCTCCGCGATGCGTTTTTAATCTCATCTATGCTTGCAAAATGACGGCCTTTTAAGATTCACTTCATTTTTGGGAACAGAAAAAAGTCACACGGACCCATGTCTGGCGATTTAAGATTCACTTTATTTTTGGGAACAGAAAAAAGTCACACGGACCCATGTCTGGCGATTATGGAGGCTGGGGCATTATTTCAGTGTTGTTTTTTTCCAAAAAACCACGAACAAGCAATGAAGTGTGAGCAGGTACATTATCGTGGTGCAAAAGCCATGAATTGTTTCGCCACGGATCCGGGCGTTTTTTTCGGATTGCTGCACACAAACGGCGTTGAACTTGTCAGTAGTACTCCTTATTGACCGTTTGACCTTGTAGCAAGAACTCATGATGCACTATGCCGTTAAAATCGAAGAACACAGTGAACATAACCTTCACATTCGACCGCACTTGTCGAGCTTTTTTCGGTCCTGGCGATCCAGAATGCCTCCACTGGGACGAATGAGCCTTAGTTCCGACATCATATTCGTAAACCCATATTTCAGAACCTGTTATGACACATTTTAGTAGTTCTGCATCGTTGTTGACTCCATTCGGTGACTCCTGTGCAACTTCCATTCGCCGGTGTTCTAGTTCGAAATTCAACAATTTTCCTGCAGCACGTTTCATATCCGAAACTTCCGAAAAAATATTATGGTATAAGCCAATTGATATTCCAAAATCATCAGCTACTTCTTTGATTGTGATTCGGCGATCATTCATAATAATTTCTTTTACTTTTTCCACGTTTCGATCGGTTGTGATGTGTTGGGGCGTCCAGGGCGCTCGTCATCTTCAACGTCTTCACGGCTATCTTAGAAACGCTTATACCACTCTTAAACCCTTGTTTTACTCATTGCAGAATCACCAAAAGCAATAATTTACGTTTCTAAAACTTCGCTGCACTATATTGTATTCGTATAGCAAAATTTAGTACAAATTCTATTATCCATTTTCCAAATCGCCGATCCTACCAAAATACATGTAACCTTTTTGAATTCAGCAGCAGCAGCAGCAACAGCAACAACAACAACAACAACGACAACAGCAACAACAACAACAACAACAACAACAACAACAACAACAACAACAACAACAGCAAGGCTATACCTAGTAATAGCAACCACGGGAAACACACCGACATACAGACGGCTAGGATTTGGAGAATCCATTCCAGACGTACCGATGACGTCAGACAAAATACTGCCATTGGTGGGGCGATGAGGGGTAGTTGAAGACTACACAGCCAGCGATCATCAGTACATCGCCTTCGAAGTGGCAAGGCGGACAACGATGGCACGGACGAGGATACATCACCCCCCGCGTGGAATACGAACTAACTTGATGTACAGAAATTTACTGAAGAACTGATGGCAGCACCGGCTCCGATGACAAACGTTCTCCCAGAGCTGACAGGCCGGTGAAAGGTGGAAAGACTGGCAGACGAGATAGCCAAGCTGACGGAACGGCTGTTCAATAGCACAATGCCGAAACGACAACACGACAAACAAGGACAATACTGGTGGACGAACAATATAGTTGAGCTGCGGAAGAGCTGCCTCGCAAACCGGAGACGGGCCACTAGGGCCGGCGGGAGACCCGAAAGAAAAACCCTCCAAACGGACTACAGGACGACACGGAAAAGACTGAGGAACGCCATAAGAGACAGCAAGACGCGATGCTGGAAGAATCTCTGCAAGGAGGTGGACCACAACCCATGGGGAACTGGTTAAAAAATTGTAACCGGTAAACTAGGGGCTCGGGTCTCGCCAGAACTCAAAGATGCTGAAACCACACAGCGGATCGTCGACGGATTATTCCCGACACACCCTACACGTACGGATGTAACGGACGATAACGGCACACTAGCGGCCCCCATCTTCACTGCGGAGGAGCTCGTCAGAGCACCCAAGGCGATAAAGATGGGTAAGGCGCCAGGGCTGGAGGGGGTACTGGCCGAGATTATCCGACTGATGGCTAACCGGAGGCCGGACATATATCTCGACCTGTACAACACGTACTTAACGACAGGGACCTACAATGATCGATGGAAGGCAGCGAGGCTAGTCCTCATTCCTATGGACAAGGGCGACCCCAGCACGTCGTCGGCCTACCGGCCGCTTACCTCAGATACACAGACAGACATTGCCACGCTGCGCGACCTATCGTGCTGCTGGCGACGCTTGACGTCCGGAAGGCCTTAACTCGGCCAAGTGGATAGACATACTAGAGTCGCTGAAAAACGGCTTTGGGGTTCCATCATACCTGGCACGAGTAGTGGAGGACTACCTGCGAAACAGTGGGATAACCTACGAGACAATCGAAGGACAGGAGACAAGACAAATCACGGCGAGGGTCGCCCAAGGATCCATACTAGGACCGGACTTCTGGAATGGAATTTACGACAGTCTGCTCAGACTGGAGCTCCCGCTCGGCGTACATCTCGTTTCATACGCCGACGACGTAGCGACGGTGATCGTTAAGCGCTCTCCAGAACTTGCACAGTACAGACTTAACCAGACGATGTGACGAGTTGGACGATGGATGACTGACCACGGACTTTAACTCGCAACGGAAAAGACAGAACTGGTTTTCCTTATGAGGAAACGCATACAAACGAGACTCCCCATGAAAGTGGGAACCGACGAGATCGATATTCGCCGTGCGTCGACCTGTTGTTAGCAGGTGATGTGCTGCGTTCGGCTGTCGCGAAGATAGCCGAGACAGCGCCTCGCAGGCATGCTACTCAAGCGACTCTCGCTTGACTTCAGCGTCTCATAATGACGCGTTCGTACTACGCAGCCATATTGAGAATTTTAGACACTTTCGTAAAAACCGCTGGCTCTGCATATTCCTCTGCTCGCACCTCGGGCTTTTTCACTGCCTCATACCGGATCTACTTATCATATACGTGCTCAATTGTACTCAAAAAACTTGGTAAGCGTGCACCTTCATAATTTATCCAAATTCAATGTTGATGAGGTGGAGAAATCTCATTTGTACATCCTCAAAAGTCTCACCTCGTGGCGTGCTCTGCAGCGCGAGCTGCACCACGTTTCACCTGATAAATTTCCGCACACAATTAATATAATTGTATGTGTTTTTCACCCCAATTCACTCAAAATTTATTTGTGCAATTTTTTTCTATATTTTTTTGTAGTTATGAAGTCGATGGTAGAATAAAAACTATTTCCTCTACCTACATCTTTGGTCTCGCAACTCCTCGGAAACAACAACAACAACAACAACAACAGCAACAACAACAACAACAACAACAACAACAACAACAACAACAACAACAACAACAACAACAACAACAACAACAGCAATTGCAACAACAACATTACAAAACCTTCAGTAATGTGAATTTGTTTATTAACAAACTTTATATGTATATGTAGTTTTTATAAAAATATGATTTAAAAATATGATTCAAACTTGGTCAACATGGTCGAACAAGTGCGCAAATAGGTGGTTCTTAAAAACACGTAGACTTGGCACAGATATTATGAGACTAGGTAGAGAGTTCCATAGATAAATGCCAGAGAGAGAATCCGACTCTTTATACATAGTAGTGCGACATATTGGAATCCTAAAAGCAGAACGCGGTGCCCTCAAGGGACGTTGTGAAGCACTGGATTCATACATAAATAACTTTAGGATGTATGACGGTTATTCTTTCTTGATGACTTTATATAATGAAGTATCAAGAAAATAGAGGCGCCTCGATTTGACTATGAGCCAGCCAAGCTGACGTCTGTATGGTGTTATATGTGAGTCTAGCTTAAGATTGAAAATAAAACGAATACAACTGTTGATGTGTCGTTCAAGTTTTCTGTCTAGTTCCTCGGTTAGATTATGATAGACCAGGTAACTATAGTCTAAGAGCGGTAAAATGAGCAAAGTAATTAGTGAGGTTTTCAGTTCCTGCGAAAGTGCATATCGATGATATTTTAACTTATTTAAAGTGAAGTGGACACTCTGTGAGATATGTCGAACCTGACATTTCTATGATAGGTTCGAATGCATAATTACACCCAAGTTTCTTGCTTCACTGACAAAAGGTATAATTACGCCATGCAAGGAGGTGTTAAAAAAGTAAAGTCAAGTTCTCGTGTATAGTAGTTACTCTGCCTAGCACAAGCACTTTGGATTTCGCTAGGCTAACTTTCAGACCATTAGTGACGGCAAAATTAGCAACGGCATGTGCGTCTTGAGTTATTTCGTTATTATCGTAAACCGTCATGCAATTGAGATGGCAAACAACATAGATATATTTGAGTGTCGTCTGAATATATTATAACATGTGCTGAGAGTGTCGTAGTGTTAATCCTATATGGTTAATAAAAAGAGTGAAAAGTAATGGACCTAAGACAGAACCTTGAGGAACACCTGTCGTCGTGGTTAACCAGGTCGAACATTGACCTAGCTCAGGTCATTCATCAGAACCTCTAGATGAATTTAAATCAAATGAGAAAATCTTTTCAGCACAAAAGGAGTGAAAAGACAGGCCACACTCACCTATGCATTTGATTCGTTCACCCACACGAGCAACTGTATTGCATAAACAGTAGCGCGTCTACGACATCGAAAATTTAAAAGTTTAAATATTGGGTGTGGGAAAAAGTTCGTGGCGTTTTTTTTAGTATAATTCAACTAGTATTCTTATAATGTGAAAATGAATTTATTTAAACCAAATATGCTCCATTATTATCGATTCATTTGAAAATACAGTGAAATATATGATTTCACTCTCCTTAAAAGAAAAATAAAGGTTCAATACCGAGCAAACCCACCACCTCTGGGTGGAGGGTTCGGGATCTCTCCGAATGATGAGAAATGAACACGTTTTCTGAGAACCTACCAAAACTTCAAAATATATTCAAAAATACTCCAAACAGCGTTTTAATACATGTATAAATTCTTGACCTGATAGAAACCTCGGAAAATTTTCGGAGACGCGTGATCGATACGTATGCACGCGCAAACACCGCCCTCGCCCCCTGGACTGAAAGGCGATGTCTCTTGGTGTCCTTGTCTGAATAACAGTGCGCGCGAGACTAGCGCGCGCCGGCCTCTAGACCGGAAACGGCTCGGTGATAAATAATATCTTGCTTCTCTCGCTTTGCCTAGGCAATTATATCATCCTTCCCGGGCAAAGACGAAGAGGAGTCAACTGGGCTTTTCACTGGAATGAAGTGCTGAGTCCAGAAAAGCTGCCCTCCTCTGATTGAAATGATTATGAATTATCGTCGAATCACAATTAGAGAAATAGCTAATGACATTGGTATATCAATTCGCTCATGCCTTAACATTTTTTCGGACGTTTTGAGTATGAAACGTGTGGCAGCAAAATTTGTTCCAAAATTGTTGTGTTTCGAACAAAAACAGCGGTGAATGGAAGTTGCTCAAGAGTCGCTAAATGAAGTCAACAACGATGCAGAACTACTGAAACGTGTCATAACTAGTGATGAAACATGGGTTTACTGATTAGATGTCGAAACTAAGGCTCAATCGTCCCAGTGGAGGCATTCTGGATCGCCAAGACCGAAAAAAGCTCGACGAAGGAGTACTACAAGTTCAATGCCATTTACGTGAAGTGATCCGAAAAAAACGCCCAGATTCGTGGCGACATAATTCATGGTGTTTGAGATTCCGCCTGATGGTGTTTGACAGATCTGCGAATATATCGGAAATTATGAAACTTCACTCAAGACAGGGTGAAAATAAACTAGACACAAAGATGGTATTTTGAGAAAGCGGTTTATTATGGCTTCCGCATGTCACAAACAAATAATATAATTACGAAAAAACAATAAAAATGAAAATAAATACAAATTAGAGTTAATTTAGAAAGAATACAAATTATAACAAAATAACAAATTGAATTTTAACTTTGAGTTTTAGACAGCACACAATTATATTAATGGTGTGCTGATTGTGATTGAGCCTGAGCGTAGAGAGCGGTGCGCATGAAGCAGTCAGTGCTGCGTAGCACGCCACGCTAGAGAAAATGAGTGCGTAAGATTTTATAAACCATTCACTGCACGCTCTCAGCCGTTTGGTGAAGAGAGGTTGCAGTCAATAGATGAGAACACTTGCAATTAAAATTGCTTGAGTGCTCTACATGTATGAGACAAGCTACGCAGGCAGCACTGCGTAGCACAATGCAACATATACTGAGGATGCACAATTGAGCAGAAAATATTCACAGTATTTTCCCAGCCGGTTCACTGGGGGAAACTACAGTGAATATGAGGTACATGCGTCATTGTATTAATCAAGCAGGCAAATCAGAGTGAGGAAAAACGTGGGGCAGCCCGCGCTGGAGAGCACGCCACAGTGTGAAACCTTTGATGCTGATGTACCGATATTTATGAATCTCCTCACCGTCAGTGAATTATGGTAAGTTATGACGGTGTTCTCTTACCTTAATTTGAGTCCTGTTGAGCACGATAGCTGAGTAGATCCAGTGAAGAGCGATGAAGAATATCCACGAGAAGCAGAGATGAGTGCGCTGTTCCATGCGGTCTTCACGTAAAAAGTGTCTCTTTTTCCAACATGGCTGTGGGATATAAAAGCGTCGTTGGGCGCTGAAGTCAGTTGAGCGAGATAGCCGGTGAGCGAAACCGAAGTCAAGCGAGAGAGACATCCTCTCGCTCGACGCGGCATGCCAACGAGGCACAACCTGGGCTCCGCGAAGCCCTGCCTCGGCTATCTCCGCCCAACCGAACGCTGCGTGCTTGAGCGCAGCAACAGATCGACGCACGGCGAGTATCGATCGCCGTGCGCCAGCTGATTATCCAACACATGGCTTTTGCACCACGATAATGCACCTGTTCTCACTTTACGTTTTTGTTCGTGCTTTTTTTGGCTAAAAACAACACTGTAATGATGCCCTGGCCTCCATATCCGCCAAACATGGCTCCGTGTGACTTTTTTATGTTCCGAAAAATAAAGTGAATCTTAAAGGGCCGTCATTTTGCAAGCATAGATAAGATTGAAAACGCATCGCTGAGAGAGCTAAAAGCTATCCTAAAGAACGTGTTCCAGAAGTGTTTCGGGGATTGGAAAAAGCGCTGGCATAAGTGTATAATATCTTATGAGGACTATTAGGAAGGGGATAACATTGTTGTCGACGAATAAATGAAATTCTTTCCAAAAAACGAAAATTCCCGTCATTTTTTTAACACACCTCGTCTCTATAAGTGGTAATAAGTATAAGCTTTGTTTCGGCATACAACGAAAATTGTAAGTATGTGCGTGTGTATGATCGAATTAATGAATTTAATAAATAAATTATTATCTTGTTTTTTTTCTACAACACAAGAGGATTACTTCTACTTTATTCCTTCAACCTTTCCAGCATCGCGAGAACCGAGCCCGTTTAGGGGCGGCAGCACAGCAATTCCCACAATAAAAATAATAATAAATCCTGCGCTTCATGCAGGGATTTGCTTACGTTTCACATTACCAAGCGTTCAGCTCGGGACGTAACAAGTGCAAGAGGAATTTATACTTTATTTTCTTTATACAATATTTACGATTTTTCTTGACAACCACTTTTAGATCAATTGATTTTCTGCTGTTAAATAAAAACTCAATCAAAAAGCAATAGAAACCAACGATTGCTTTGTGCAAGTTATCATTTCTGCCGCTAAATGGCTTTCAGGATGAAGATGGCACTGACTTATCTCGCGAACTGTCTGGTATTTAGCGAGCTACTAAATAGTAATACAACTTCAATTATAATGCACATAATTTTACAACTAATAAAGCGCCTCCTTATTCAGTAATTAAAATAGAGTCGAAGACAGCTGTGAAACTGCACCTTCCTTTGTATTTAAATGGAGATTGATTCTATTATTTAAAATCAACGCAAAATACGGCTATTTTTTAGCTTAATTAGTAGTGACCAGTCACAAATCGACATAAGTTCGGCGCAAATATGATACAAACTCGTTGCAAAGTTGACCCAAACTCGTCGCAGACTCCATGTAAAGTCAACACAAAATCGATGGAAAATACTGCTGTTTAATTGCGTCAAACTTATATCGACTCGTCACTAACAAGTAATTTTAGAAAGAGACAATCGGTTTATGGTAGCTAAAATAGAAAACCTGCATTTTGTTTTGGGGTTGTACATTACTTGCAAATCCTGCATCAATTATAACTCGTTCTTGATTCAAATGCAGAAATGTTAATTCTTAAATTAAACTCATCGTTTACGAAATCAATTAGTGGTGGCGATTCATTTAAAGTAATGTGTACGCTAAAATCTCGGACGATAATCATCGATTTCGTTCTAATTTTTTTTTCATAACAGCCGAAGTTTGATAGTATAAACAAGTATAGGTAATACTTGATGCGAATAATTCGAATAATATTTTATTGCATGGTGAGATATAAATTGTAACAATGATTAAATGCACGTGTTTAACATTTGTTTCCACTAATATTTCATTTTAAAAACATGTAAGTAGTATGTGTACACCTTTGCTCCATTCCACTCCTTTCCCCACTCTATCCCTCCACCACGCGGCTACCCCCACCACGCCACTTTACCATCGCCGCGATACCCACTCTGCTCAACCAGTGTCGGTAAAGACTGTCTGTCTGCTCAACCAGATGGTAAAGTGAGGTGGTGTGGGTACTCTGGTGAACAAGGAAGACTAGAGATAAAAGCAGGATAAAGCAAAGGTGTACACATACTTGAAAAAAGGAATAAAATTAGGTACTGTAACGCGGCAAAATCCTCAAGCGCTACGTCCTTCTCGCAAGACGGCTGCCAACACGATCTCGCAGGGCTGTAAGGCGTAATCGCCGTACTCTAAATAATTTTTTTTGTTTTTTTTGTATCTTTTTTTCTCAAATCGTACGACCGAGGAGCGGAGAGGAAGAGGAAGGAAGAGGGCGGCCCACACCTCTTGGCGGCTTCGGAATCGAGTCACCCTTTCGTAGGAGAGAGAGAGAGAGGATACAGACATTTTCCATTTCTCGGGGTCGGGATCTACAGCCGTCCCGCTCGACGTTCATCTACGGCCAATATGCTATTATCTATTCTTGGTCATCTGATTTACTAGCAATGGCCAGTCTATCTCACGGGGCTCACCGGCCGGACTGGACTACACATGGTTATTATCTGCTATTAATATTTGCGTCGTCCCGCCGAGGCGCTAGACGCGGTCATCGTGCGACACCGGTTCCCCCAATTAACCGAGTTCGGCTCGCTAAGAGGGGGTCATAGTTCACGAGCACCCGTGCCGAACGGACCTCGAGGCTTTTTCCCGGTTACCGTCGAGCGAACAGGACGTAGCAGCGAGTATCATATCGTCCCGCTCCACCGTTGATTTCGTCGAAATCTATCACCACCTATCGTGGGTACCGGGGCATATCTTTTGAAACAACGAGGAGTAAATCGAGGATGGTATCCAGAGGAGAGAATTTCGAGACGGTTTTGGGTTAAGAAGGATTAGCAAGGAACATCGCATCGTCATCGTCCCGGTGAGCTCTCTTCCCTTCTACGGTCTTTCGCCATTATTTGATTATTATGGTTTTTTTTATTCTTTGGAAAGTTCGATTCGAACTTAGTCGTACCTGCGATTCTGATATACCACGCACAGAGTACGATTCGTATCGGGACAGACTGCGTCGAGTAGAGTGTAATATCGAGATCGTTTGGCGGTTAGAGCCGGGAAGAAGTCATTTCGTCCGTCATTCTGTTTTTTTTGTTACTGTTCTGTAGTCATTTTGCTGTAAGAACGCGCGCGTGTTGGTACATCATCCCGTGGTCGGATTGTATGTGAGGGATTTGAATGTCATAGGCCGTGTCGCGGACTTTCAGGAATAATTGACACTTATAGATTTATAATATTTTATTCGTCTTATTTTATTTTATTTATCTCTCTTATTATATTGGACATTATTTCATTTCTGCGAATGCCTGCAGTGCGTGCTCGGCCGTCATCCCGTGTTTGTACTTGATCGAGGGATTAGTACGGTTCGAAGCGTATCTTGCTATGATAAATAGTTCGTTCGTTATTTTCGTTGTTACTGTTCTGTAGTCGTATAGTTAAAACGTGCGCGCGTTAGGCCGTTATCCCGAAGTGTGTTGGTTTGTGTGGAATTGGAACGGGATAGACCACGTCACAGATTTTAACGAAATATAGACTTTGGATTTATGTGAGTTAATTTGAGTTCCCTTTCGTTTCGATTTGGAAGGCCGTGCGCGAATTTGTACGTCGTCCCGTTGTAGATTGGATGTAAAAGGGACTAGAACGTCATATAGCGCGTCGTGTATCCTTCCAATCAATCGGCGTTTCTCTGTTTTATTTATTTATTCATTATTTTATTTATTATTTTATTTATCATTTATTGGTTATTTGTTATATTTTATTCCACCAACGAGGTATTGGTCGAGATTATTATTCTCACATTAATTATTGTATTATTATTATTATTCTTTGTTATTATTGAATTACCGACCATTATTTATTCGTTATTTGACATCTCACGGACCGCAGAAAGTCTCGGTGGTTTGACTTTTACACGGCATACATTATTCGAAATTGTAATAGCAGGCCGTGGGTCACTTCGCGTACGTGACCTCTCGACGTCCCGTTGTTTTGGTTTTGTTTGGGAGTATGTGGGATTAGCTCGGGATAGGCCGTATCGCAGACTGTGAACAGAGACCACCGAGCATTGGAAATTTATCGAGAAATATTATAGGAAATTAGAAGCAAGCGAGATCGGCTATATGACCTATACAGTGTATGGGAGTGAGTGAGAGCGCGGGATAACTGCTACCACCGAATTAACGATTAAAGTTAAGATATCTGACTAGCTTTAGAATATTGTTAAAAGAAAAACGGTTTATCTTACGGGACATTTTATTTGAATTCAGTGGCAAGGTTTGCCGGAAACTCGCAATTGTTTGTTAAGAAATCAATAAATCGCCCGAGCGGCCTCTGTAAGTCCCGTACCTGCTATTGTTGTCTTAATTATTTACTGCAATTATCAGGGGTACAAATTGAAAATGCGGGTTTGATAACAGATGGCGTTACTAACGCTATACGCATCAGGCAGTACTGTGACTATGTTCATGTCAAAGCTACGTCTTATAGCTTTAATTTTCAGTATGTGTCAATTTGTCGCAGTGTCAAATTCATAGTTTTTTTGAGCTCTCAATATGTCGAGTTTCGTGCCAACAAAACAGCATTTGCGGGAAGTTTTAATTTACTTCTTTAATTTGAAGAAAAGTGCTGCTGAAGCACATCGATTGGTCTCCGAGGCTTATCCGAGTCATGTTCCATCGGTTTCAACGTGCGAGAGATGGTTTGTGCGGTTTAGAAGTGGTGATTTTGACGTTGAGGACAAAGAGCGGCCGGGCCAAGTGAAAAAGTTTGAGAATGCTGAATTGGAGGCAATACTCAATGAAGACTCGTGTCAAACTCAACAAGAGCTCGCAGATTCATTGGGAGTGACACAACAAGCCATTTCCCATCGTATAAAAGCCCTCGGAATGATCCAAAAGCAAGGACATTGGGTGCCGTATGAGCTGAAGCCGAGAGACGTCGAGCGCCGTTTTTTTGCATGCGAACTGCTGCTCGAACGGCAAAAACGGAAGGGTTTTTTGCATCGCATTGTCACTGGTGATGAAAAGTGGATCCATTACGATAACCCGAAGCGCAAAAAATCATATGGTTACCCCGGCCATGCATCATCATCGACGGCCAAACCAAATATTCACGGCGCCAAGCTCATGCTCTGTATTTGGTGGGACCAGCTGGGTGTGGTGTATTATGAGCTATTGAAATCGAACGAAACCATCACAGGAGCACTATACCGAACTCAATTGATGCGTTTGAGCCGCGCACTCAAAGAAAAACGGCCACAATACGAGCAAAGACACGACAAAGTAATTTTGCAACATGACAACGCTCGGCCACATGTTGCAGCGCCGGTCAAAACATACCTACAAACGCTGAAATGGGAAGTCTTACCCCACCCGCCGTATAGCCCAGATATTGCTCCTTCCGATTACCACCTTTTCCGATCGATGACACATGGCCTAGCTGACCAGCGCTTCCATTCTTACGAAGAAGCCCAAAAATGGGTCGATGACTGGATAGCAGCCAAGCCGGCCGAATTTTTTCGCGACGGTATCCGTAAATTGCCAGAAAGATGGGAAAAAGTTGTGGCTAGCGATGGACAATACTTTGAATAATTCATTTGTTACCATTTTTTCAGAATAAACGTTCAAAAATAGAAAAAAATCCCGCATTTTCAATTTGTACTCCTGATATTTTATTTGTTTATTTATTATTTATTTAGTAGCCTACCTTCCTGTTTCTCGTTTGACGTATTTATTGATCTTATTTTATTATTTGTCCGCGTTCCTTAATTTGAATGACTTATTTTAATTAATGGATTTTATTCGTAGCTTATTCTTGTTTTTTTATCTTATTTGACTAATTAGTGGCTTGACAGTCCGAACCACCCACTCTGCCTTAAACAGCTGTAGCTGGCCTGGGTTGAGACAGGTCATCCCACTCGGTATTTTTCCCTTCCGGCGCGAAAGCGCCAGGCGCCCATCTCGAAAGAGAAAATAAAAAGGAAGGAAAAAATAACTTGGACCAGTCATAGGTAACGTGGTGCGTTGAGGCACAAATTTACCGTTACAGTACTTACCTCTGTTGTTGTTGACGTCCACCTTCTTTTGACGGCGATTTTGAACTTCTATCTCTCGCTATCTCTCTTTCTCACTCACGCTCACACACTAACGCTCACACACTAACGCTCACACTCACACTCACACTCACACACACACACACACACACACACACACACACACACACACACACACACACACACACACACACACACACACACACACACACACACACAAAAGCGCGCGCGTGGACACTTTTATATTTCCGCACCGAGGACTTCGAATACCCGCTAGCGCGTAACGCGGATACGTTGCGATTAATACGTTTTAGACTGTACGCTCACGAAGTTAAAGTCAGACTGAATGCTCCGGATGATGCTGGCGGGTATCAGAGGGCTTAAAGATAACAAATGCCCCTCTGAATCGTAACTAGGTGTGCAGCGCTTTGAATGCAACGTCAGCGGTTTTGCACGTGCGTACCGCTTTGCGCTGTGCTCCTCGCGAAGCGCTTGCTCTGCAGTAAAAGACGCAGAATATGATACTGTACCGCAAGAGACCTCGATTATAAGTTACATATAATTATAAAATAAGAGACAATGTAAGATGATGTATTTGTTTTTAATTAATCAATATTTCATTTAAATCACTTTACACATTCTTACTGGCGCATGCAACATCCTTGCAAACACGGTAATCTTCGCTCGGAGACTCCTCCGCCGTTAAATTTATTTTTATCACTGTCTGATCGTCGAGAGGCAAAAGTATTGTAATATTCACGTACAATTCTATCGTTTTTTATTACTTTATCGCTAAAGAGATTATTAAATTGCGACATGGTGAAGCCGCACGTTATAAGATGCAGGAATACGATACAACATTGTCCACACACATCCGACGTATTACTCTGTAGCTGCTTGAGGCCGTACCGATAGAACTTGCAGTTTCTTCGTAGTCGGGCGAGATGTTGCGGTATAACCGGTGGTAGCCCGTAGCTATCAAAGTACATTCCTTTTCCATGATTAACGTACATGGCGATCCAATGCTCTCCAGATCCGTCGTGGTTATCCGTGTTAACTACGAGTCCGGCCGGTAACGATCATACACGAGGAATTCTGTCAGCTGGGTATACTGCAATGGTTGAAAGTGGTAGATACTGCAGACGTTCGTAGATTTGCCGAGTGTTCATGCTGAACACAGAGTCAATGATGAAATGAAGACCTATACGTTTTGAAAGACGTATATATATGCAAAATTTATTTCACAGCATCGTCGATCGTGTCACTCGTACATGGTGACGATTTCTCCTCTTTCTTATTCTCTTCTTCTTCGTCTGCCGACCAAACATCTATGTACGATTCCCCTTTGAATGGGTGCTTGCGAAGCCAATTTTTTATTTGGAAAGCCTGGCGCATTGCACAATGCGAAGACGCTGTATCGTTTATCATAGCGTGTCACTAGCATTTTCGCAAAGATTTCGGCATAAATGTGTACGATGGGGTGCCCTCCTCATCCTCCAGGTTGGAAATTTCACGACTCGTGATATCGCAAAGATGTATAGCCGTCTCGTGACCGCGTGTATAGATACGTCTTGATTTTTGCGAAATTTCACGCAAGATAGCGTATGCTTGTTAACAGCTCACATCGCCCTCGTACCATTCAGGACCGTGAAAATATTTCGAGAGAAAATTTTGAATGCTGTGGTAATTCGGCAAAGTGACATCAATGAGCAGAGTACGGTCTATGCACTGCTACCACGGCAATTTATTTCGCCATAAATTCCGAGTCTTTACTACGCATTCCCTGTATATCCACGACGATATCCATTTTCACATCTAATCCATACAGATGCTCGAGTTCGACTAATTAGTTACTCACAGAGACGCTTCTACGTCTCTTAACACGAAATACTTTTATTCTGACATCAGCACGATTTTCGCTTATCCGGTAAAATCCACCATTACTTGCCGAGAGGCATCGATTTTAAGGACATTATCATACTCCGCGTAGACTACATAATTTATCGTTGAAGCAAGCGCATCCTCAAATCGTACCTCTATTCTCACACTACCGTGCTTTATTAAATTCCAATGTGAATTGCTGTTCGCCGAAAGATCGGATGTCAAATCAAAACCAAACAGACAGTATCTATCGCGATAATTATCGCGATCAATCGAATTACCGTCGTTCAAGAAATGTATTCCAGTTCCCGAAACCAACGTTTGAAAAGCATTCACATACAGATGATTTTTCGTGAAATGAGGTTGTAACGGTTTCGAAGGTATTTGAGCACCATCTACATACAACGAGAGATAATTCATCTTGTAATTTTGGAAATTGCATAGATTCATACTGAAGTCGCCGTTAAATGCTTTGTTATCGACAAAACCAATAATTATATGCTTCGGCAATTGACCTAGCACGATAATATTGATAGTCTCTCCATGAACACCAGAGTGTATTGAAACGGCCCTTACCTCGACTCTCGAAGAAGATATTTAGACATAGATTTTGCCAGAGTTCTAGCATGCGAGAGCAGCACATTAGGAGCTATTTTTGTTCTACGAACGAGAAGCGATGCCTCGAGAATCTTTTAGCCGCATTGACCATTCTTTGTATCGTCCACAAGACAAAATTAATCTCTAAACTGCACCAGCCGTAGTCGCATCTTGACACCGTTTAATAGAAACCACTCCTGATTGAATATATCGCAATACAGATGGCCGAGCAAGTCTACAGTTTTTCCGACATTTAAAAATTGTTTTCTCTTTGCATGACCCGTATTTCCCGATGCTATATCATCCATTTTTCCAGGGGTATCATCGTACCAGAGAACGCTCGTGAGATGCGAATTTTTAGCTGCTGGATCGTTTATTCAAAAGTGTTTCTATGTACGCTCGATAAGCGTAAGCATTATTTGGAGGTGAAACTAAATTTGATTCAGGTATACATCCACCTGATTAAACATAGAATGCAAGAGATTGTTTACAGGGCCGGTACTTACTTTCGGCGCTGTACCCGCAGCAATTTCCGTGGAAGGAGATGTTATTTCCTGTCCAGGAATAACAAATTCAATAGGTGAATCATCTGTTAGTGAAAAAATTGGCTCATAATACACCTAAGTGGAGCCTTCGATAGTAGTCTGCGTCGGTGGGAGTGAAAATAATTCAAGTTCCGATTTAAGATACTCGCACGAGTGCGCATGTAGAAAAGCCATCTTGTTTCAGCTATCCAAAAATATCTGCAACCGATCGTTGACGAGTCTTCTTCTTCTTATTGTTCTTATTATTATTCTTCTTCTTTATTACTTTTCTCTTTATTACACTTTTATTTTTACGGGAGATACGTTGTGGTTTACGTTCGTTCGATGAATGAGGAGTTCGCGAAATTTTGCGCTTTTCATAACCAGACCCCCGCATGAGAGTGTCAATTTTTTCAGAGCTTTGCGTTTGAGATTACTGCCTGATTTTCGCGCTCTCTCGCGAATAGCATCTTTCACAGCTATATTTCTATCGAGGATATCACCGGCTACGTTGACACCAGCTCGCAATGCCTCTTTTCCAACTGCTTTAGCGCCCTTCTTTAACAGTGGTAACGCTCGGCAAAACACGCCCCCGAAAATGCTGCCGATACCATGTCCTCATTGATTATATGTTCCGATATAAACATGGCTAATGCCGCCGTACCCACGACGGCCCCATCCGTGTTGCACACTGTCGATATCATCCATAGCGGCGTAATCAATCGTGAGACCTTTTGAAATGTAGTGTCACAGTCAACGGTCCATGTTCGAATGGTATAGGATTTGCAAACTCGTTTCTTATATCGATCTCGATAGTGTGTAAATTGTTGCGCAAGAGAGGTAGATATCGTGGCGTTGAAAACGATGCCGGCCTCGACCCTGTGTATTCGCAATGCAGTTCTATCATTATAGACCTACAGGCCTCTTCCAAGAATCCTTGAAAAAAAGTCGTGGTATCGTAGATCGTCGCGCGCCACTTCGACCGGCCTTCTCGGAAGCGCTTTAAAGCGCAAATGACCGGCCACGTGAGGTCACTTATTTATACTCTCCAAAACAGCATCTATAGAGCGATATACACCAGGTGGAACTTGGTCTCTATCAGCGCGTTTTCGCGATAAACGATTTAAACCCGATAAATCATGATCACCATCCTCAAAAGTTACGAGATTTTCTACATTAGGAACATGTTAAAGTGTAATCGGCTAAGCAATTTCCACAAGAGAAACAGACCATTCTCCGTGCAAACGTATCTGACGCGGCAGTTTTGTAATAAATTTCGTCGTCGTATTATCCGGAAAATACTGCATACTACTGTTGCTCGGTAGTACGACAAAGAAAGAGCTCTCCTCGGAACTCATATTCATCAGGGACGGTGATTGCGAACGTTCTTCCTCTTTGTCCTCTTCGTCTCTTTTATCTTCTCAGATGACGGAGGCACTCGTACTCGCGATAATTTTGCCTCGTAGAAAATACCGTCGACAGTCTCGTTATTCAGATCGTGTAAAATATATACGAATGGTTCTCGATTCACTGATATTCGTTGAATCTTGAATAACTCGTTACTCCATCCACGCTCATATCCTTTCACGAATGCTGTTGTAGCTGTACTGATACGTACCAAGTCACCGAGGCTGTATTTAGGCTTTTCCGTTTTTCTCGCGTTACGCTCGTAACGCCGTGTTAAAGTTTCTCGGGCTATAGAGGCATTTTCGAGGGTCACCTCGCTCGGAGGAATACGCGTTCCGCTGTGTCTAGTGTGATTATATGCATATAAAAAATTTTGTAAAACATCGATGTAACGCTTATTTCGCGTGTATGTAAAGGAACGCTACATTCGCTCTTTTATTGTGCGATTAAAGCATTCGGCAATCGAGGTTTTTATATCGGGATTACGAGCAGCGCGAAAATCGATATTCTTTTTCTTGAGAATTTGCTGAAATGGAGTGCCGATAAATTCTTTGCCTCGATCAGTTCGCAATTGCTGCGGGCGACGATTGATACTGCGTGCGAGTATGCGTGTGAGACCACGGGCTACGTTTGCACTCGTTTTGTCACACAAAGCCTCGACCCACGCGTATTTGCTCAACACGTCAATAACAACAAGCAGATATGCGTACGCATCGTTGTACGTGGCTATCGAGCGAAGATCAGCTAAATCAGCTTCCCTCACATCGTCTACATTACTCACGTTGTACGTACGACGGGGAAATCGTCGTCGCACGAGACGATGCATGTTATACGAATCCTGTGCCTCGACTCATGGTAAAACATTTTTTCACTCTACTCTTCGATCCACCTGGGATAAATATTTTGCTCGAGAATAGAAAGCAGGATGAGAGAGACGTAGAACCGTCTCTGTGAGTAACTAATCAGTCGAACTCGAGCATCTGTACCGATTAGACGTGAAAATAGATATCGTCGTAGATATACAGGGAATGCGTGGTAAAGACTCGGTATTTATTCCGAAACAAATTGCCGTGGTAGCAGTGGATAGACCGTACTCTGCTCATTGGATCGTCGCACCGCCGTATCACTTTGCCGAATTACCACAGCATTCAAGAAACCAGAATAATTTTCTCTCGAAATATTTTCACGGTTTTGAATGGTACGAGGGTGATGTGAGCTGTAAACAAGCATACGCTAACTTGCGTGAAATTTTGCGAAAATCAAGACGCATCTATACACGCGGTCACGAGAAGGCTATACTTCTTTGCGATATCACGAGTCGTGAAATTTCCAATCTGGAGGATGAGGAGGGCACCCCATCGTACACATTAATGCCGAAATGTTTGCGAAGATGCTTCAGACACGCTATAATAAACGATACAGCGTCTTCGCATTGTGCAATGCGCCAGGCTTTCCAAATAAAAAATTGGCTCCGCGAGCACCCATTTACAGGAGAATCGTACATGGATGTTTGGTCGGCAGACGAAGAGGAAAAGAATAAGAAAGAGGAGAAATCTTCACCATGTAGTCGTGACACGATCGACGATACTGTGAAATAAATTTTATATATATATATGTTGGATAATCAGCTGGCGCACGGCGATCGATACTCGACGTGCGTCGATCTGTTGCTGCGCTCAAGCACGCAGCGTTCGGTTGGGCGGAGATAGCCGAGGCAGGGCTTCGCGGAGCCCAGGTTGTGCTTCGTAGGCATGCCGCGTCGAGCGAGAGGGTGTCTCTCTCGCTTGACTTCGGCTTCGCTGACCGGCTATCTCTCTCAATTGACTTCAGCGCCCAACGACGCCTTCATATTCCGCAGCCATATTGGATATTTTGACACTTACGTGAAAATCCGCGCGGAACAGCGCACGCACTTTTCAAGGCTCGGACAATTTCACTCTTCTCAACCGGATTATCTCACCTTCGTTTGCTCAACAGGACTCAAAATCAGGTACGAGTGCATTGTTATAATTTAACATAAATTCAATGGCAATGAGGAGTTGGATTCTCATCGGTACATCAACTTTTTTGGTCTCACTTTTTGGCGGCATTACAGCACATGTCACGCCACGTTTCCTCTCAGCTTAATTTGCCGGTATAATTAATATAATTATGCAGGTGTACTATATTCGCTGTACTTTTCCCCAGGACATCTGCTGGAAGAGTACAGCGACTATACACTGCTCATTTTGTGCATCCTCATTATGTGTTGTATTGTGCTACGCAGTGCTGCCTGCGTAGCTTGTCTCATACATGTAGAGCACTCAAGCAATTCAATTGCAAGTGCTCTCACCTATTTGCTGCAACTTCTCTCAGATAAATCTGCTGAGAGCTTGCAGTAAATAATTGACACATTTTAAGCACTTATTTTTCTCATAGCGTGGCGTGCTCCGCAGCACTGGCTGCAGCACGCACACCGCTCTCATTACCTACAGCATACAATTAATATAATTGTGTGCTGGTTCTCAGTCCAAATAGTAAAATCAAATTTAGCCTATCTAATTAAATTCAGTTTTCTAATTCTCAAATTTTTGGTGTATTTATTTTCATTATTTTGTATTTTTCTAAATATAGTATATTTTGTGTTTCTTTTCATATTTAGAATAACTGTTTTAAAATGTATTATCACATTGTGTGTGCGGAAAGTAATAAACCACTTTCTCCAGATTCCATCTACTAGTCTGGTTTTATTTTCACCCTGTTGTGAGTGAAGTCTCATATTTTTCCGATATATTCGCAGGTTCAAGATCTGTTAAGTTACACCGGACGGATTTCTCAAACAATATACGTCTTTCAAAGCGTATAGGTCATCATTTAATCATTGACTATGTGTTCAGCATGAACACTAGACAAATCTACGAGCGTCTGCAGTATCTACCATTTTCAACCGTTGGAGTATACCCAGCTGACATAATTCCTCGTGTATGATTCGTACCGGCCGGACTCGTAGTTAACACGGATAACCACGACGGACCTGGAGAGCATTGGATCGCCATGTACGTCAACCATAATGGAAAAGGAATGTACTTTGATAACTACGGGCTACCACCGGTTATACAGCAACATCTCGCATGACTAAGAAGAAACTGCAAGTTCTATCGGTACGGCCTCAAGCAGCTACAGAGTAATACGTCGGGTGTGTGTGCACAATATTGTATCGTATTCCTGCATCTTATGTCGTGCGGCTTCACCATGTCGCGATTAAATAATCTCTTTAGCGATAATGTAATGAAAAACGATAGAATAGTACGTGAATATTACAATACTTTTGGCTCTCGACGATGAGACAGTGATAAAAATAAATTTAACGACGGAGGCGTCTCCGAGCGAAATTACCGTGTTTGCAGGGATGTTGCATGCGACGGTAAATATGTGTAAAGTGATTTAAATGAAATATTGATTAATTAAAAATAAATCGTCTTACTGTGTCTCTTATTTTATAATTATATATAACTTATAATCGAGGTCTCTCGCGGTACGGTATCATATTCTGTGTCTTTTACTGCAGAGCAAGCGCTTCGCGAGGAGCACAGCGCAAAGTGGTACGCACGTGCAAAACCGCTGACGTTGCATTCAAAGCGCTGCACCCCTAGTTATGATTCAGAGGGGCGTTTGTTATCTTCAAGCCCTCTGATATCCGCCAGCCTCGTCCGGAGCATTCAGTCTGACTTTAACTTCGTGATCGTACAGTCTAAAACGTGTTCTTCGCAATGTATCCGCGTTACGACGCTAGCGGGTGTTCAGAGTCCTCGGTGCTGAATTATGAAGGTGTCCACGCGCGCGCTTCTGTGCCTGTGTTTGTGTGAGATAGTGAGAGATAGGAGTTCAAAATCGCCATCGAAGGAAGGTGGACGTCAACAAGAACAGAGGTAAGTACCTAATTTTATTCCTTTTTTCAATTATGTGTACACCTTTGCTCCATCCTGCTCTTATCTCTAGTCTTCCTTGTTCACCAGAGTACCCACACCACCTCACTTTACCATCTCCACGTTACCGATACTGGTTAAGCAGAGTGGGTAGCGCGGCGGTGAAAAAGTGGAGTGGTTGGGGTACCCGCCCGGCGGAGGAAGGAGTGGGGATAGGAGTGGGATGGAGCAAAGGTGTACACATACTACTCATGTATTTAAGCGTTTTACAGGTGTCATATCCATTATTTTCAAGAAGCCCAGATCACTGAATTCAAGTGTTGCGGCAGCGTTTTGATGCCAAGATTTAAGATAGAAATATTTTTAATATTTTAAGGCGAACGCTGCATTTGGAGGTAGCCCCGCGGATCCGCTACTTTCTCACTCACACGCTGTAGTAGGTTGTCCTTTGTGACTGAGATTGCACTTGCGGTGTACAGACCCAGCAAAAATGTTGCACGGCCGCCATTTTAGTACTGATCACTAAAATGTAGGTATACTAGAAGACGTATTAACTTTTACTAATTGGAATAATGGTTGGTCAAAACCTCCGTTGTCAGTCTGCGCTACCCGGATTACTACGTTATTGGTTTTGCTTCATCAAATTTTAACGAGTTAGTAAAGCAATCATCGTCTAAAGAAATTAGGGATTCGAGTTTTTGAGATCTTTCTATGAGATCGATAACGTAGAAATCCGGACGGTAATGACTCACGCCTAAGTTGAGACAAGCCAAAATTCCGTATATTTAAAAAATTGGTTGTGACGACGAAGCACTAGCAAATGTAGTTATAACATATGCGACCATAACATAACAAATACTAGTCTTAAAAGACCACCCTCCCTCACCTCTCTCAAAGACATTCCAACAGGGCATCTTTTATGACGTATCGGATCGCATAGTAATTTCATTCCGTTTTCGCTCATTTTCTGTGTTACACCCGAGTGTTCAGCGACCTTATCGCTCCTTCGCAGCAACATTACTGCAACCAAACATTACAGTGTGCTGTACGCTAAGGCTGCGCCATAGAACTCTGCAGCTGTTCCCTTTTACACGCATTCTAGATTCACCTACATACACTTCAAACGTCACTGAACATACACACACGCCTACCAATGTAACGCGACCGATATACGCCTCCACACAAACTCATCGAGCGATCGATATTCACCATACCCAACCAACTCCGAGCTTCTCTCAGTCTATCTATTGTAACGGTAATTTCTTACGTTAGCATATATTTTTATTTTTCGTGGGAATTCGGGCTCGATCACAGGACTAATTAATTTAGACTTCTTAGTGGTTGACAATAGGCTTTTATTCCAGGAAAAACAATTTCGCAAAAACGTCACTTTTAATTACGGTCACTCAAATTTTACATAATATCCATCTAAATCCGTAATTTCCGCAATTATTTCGATGATTATGAATTATTTTCTGTTTACCTCTCTCCGGACTCTCATAGGCTTATTATTGTTCGTGCACCTTCGTGTTTGGTACGCTCGGTGCACAGATATTCTACACTCGTCGTTATTACGTTTCGCATTCGCTCTTTCGATAGAGTGTATGAACTCTATGTACAATTCTTTATCTTTCACGCCTCTCCCACTCACTCACTCGTCTTATCTGTTCTATGTTTAATGCTACTTATCCTAGATTTAATTAAAATTAGCCTATCCACTACGTTACTTAATTCTATCTTCTTGGACTCGAAAATCAGGGAATTCCCTCGATTTTAGTTATGATTATTTCGGCTTATTCGGGCGCAAATTCCCGGTATTTCAGAGCTCGAGCTATGGCCACCGGACAACACCTCGGTATTGTCGCCTCACACACCCACACACACACACGCACACACACACACCGCACTACTTGTATCGAGTGTAAGACTCTATATACAATTTTCTCACTCTTTCTCTCACGTCTCACTCGCACTCGGTCTCCTTTCCACTTATGTGATTTTGCGTCCCGCGAATCTCTCGGAAGTTTAAAGGTCCTCTTTATCTATTTCCTTTCCGGACTCGGTTCGTTGAATTCGATGCACTTATACTATATGCTTAACTATATCCTCCTATCCCTACTTCCTTAGATACTACTCGCAATTTATGCACTTAATTTCCTATACCTGTCACTATCACCTTATATAGTAGCTTAATTTTTATTATATGACTATCTTCCTACTGCACGAATGTTTATTGATAATTAGATAATTTTTTCTCGCCTGTCTTTTCTTTCCTCGAGGGCCTTCGGGTATCACTCACTTGTTCGCCTTTCTCGAGTGATCACAGATTCCACAAGAAGTAAATTTTTTTTTAGATGACTCCCGAACTTCTATTTTTCAATTACAGTTTTCCGTTAATGATTTTCTATTCTTCAATATTTAGGCTTTTCACGATATGAAGACGAACGAACCAAGAGGCTCCGCACTCCCCGCACCGGCTTTTTATAGCCTTCCCCTCGTTCCCCTGAACCCTACGTCATCATATTCAAATCCTAACGCATCTTTTTGGCTTTCGCGATCTGCCGTTGCCGCGCTCACCGCCTTCCCCTCGCCTCCCAGCAAGGCCAGCCGGTCGCTGACCTGCTGTTTCCGTCAGCGAGGGAATTTCGGAGCGGCGACAGCTCTAGTTTTTTTCTATCCGGGGCGATGGCCTATTGCCCGCAAGCCTCGGTACTCTTGTACCGAGCCTTTCGCACAGGTGTTTTTCTGCTTATTCCATATTCCGAATCTATTTTTCCTCCTCGAGCTGTTTGAAATACCGAACGACGCTCGAAACCCTGTGTTCGCCTTGATAATCATCGCATGCAATCCTGTGCTAGTCCGTGTAACTATGTTACACTATACAACCTTTAGTACCACGATTCAGCCGCGATATGGCCACCCATTTCTCACAAGCCCCAAGAGCTCCTGCTATAAATATAAAGCGCTCAGAGACGACTGAAAATCAGTCAGTTCTGTAGAATAAACCAATTCCAAATTTAGGCAGCGGCCGATTACTTCCTTTACTGGTCTCCTACCTACACCTCTTATCCCAGGAGCGACCGATTACTTCCTTTACTGGTCTCCTACCTACACCTCTTATCCCCCGCCCGCCCGCTCCATTCCTCTACCTTTTCGTGGTAGCTGTCGCACCTCTCCCAACTCTGGGCAGCAACCTTCCTGCTCCACCCTACTCTTCATCTTCTTCTCCGTGGTAGCTGTCGGACCGCTCTCAAACCTGACCTTCCGGCTTTACCCTACTCTTCATCTTCTTCTCGGCGGTAGATGTCGGACCGATCGAAACGTTGGGCAGCGACTTTCCGGCTTCACTCTGATCTTTATCATCTTCTTCGTGGTAGCTATCGGACCGCTCCCAACCCTGGGCAGCGACCGTCCAGCTTCACCCGTCGTTTTGCACTCATTCTCTCTCCTTGTCCCTTATCTTCCGATATACTATCGACACCGCTGCCAAACTCGCGGGTGATGGATATCACTAAACATATCTCACCTCTCTGAGAATTTGCTTTTGCCCCACGAGGGAGTATAGTAGGCGTTGCTGCCGTATCTGCTTTTATGTCAATTCGACGAGAAGTTGATGCCCGCTAATCGCTATTCTGGACCACCGCGAGGCTTTTTCTGAGAGGCTTCAGGTACTGCAAACCCTCGGTAAAGTCGTCGTTTGTCTCTGGTTTGAGTTGTGAGAATTTTAGATTTATATTGGTGAAAAATCCAAGCGATATTGTCATGCCCGTACGCTATCGAGAATATACTATAACGCCTTCGCGATTTGAGGTCAAATAGCTACTATCGGATTCTAGAATGTACTTCAATTCGCTTCACGAGAAAGTAAGAATCACCGAAGAGGTTCTGCTTGTTATTTTATTGTAAATCCTAGCGCATGAAAGTCCGTAGAATTTAATATGAGGAAAAGCATGGCAGTGTTTCGGTTTCAATTTCAATTCAAAATTCCATTCAAATATCGGCACTCGTTCATTTTTAAGAAAACAGTTAGCCTGATGCCATCCTTTTTTGATTCTCGTTAGCCCTCTGCCTTTTCTTGAGTCTATTCCTAACGTGTAGTTCGTTGTGTACTTCGTTGAGATAACTGGTGTGAAATTTTTATTGTATTAATTTGTATTGTCTTTCTTGACCGTGCAGACCTTGTAGTTTGGGCGGGTTGGTGTCAGTGATTGATGTTATTGTCAAGTGTCGTATTGAGGCTAGTTAGTCAAGATCAATTGTTATAGTGTGTTGGATAATCAGCTGGCGCATGGCGATCGATATTCGCCATGCGTCGACCTGTTGCTGCTGTCGAGCACGCTGCGTTCGGCTATACCCGAGATCGCCGAGACAGGGCCTCGCTAAGCCGAGGCTGTGCCTCGCATGCATGCCGCGTTAAGCGAAAGGTTACCTCTCTCGCTTGACTTCGGCTTTGCTCACCGGCTATCTCACTCATTTGACTCCAGCGCTCAACGACGCTTTTGTATCACGCAGCCATATTGTAAAATCTGACACTTCTGTGGAAACCCGCTGGGACAGCGCACACATCCTCGGTACACTCGCTCGGACTTTTCACCATCTCACCGGATCTTCTGAGCATTTTCGTACTCACCAGGACTCAAACACAAGGTAAGGTACACCGTTACAATTCAGTGTAATTCAATGACGGTGAGGCGTGGAAAACTCATCGGTACATCAACATAAAGGTCTCACCCGTTGATGTGCTCTGCAGCACGGGCTGCACCACAGTTTCTCTTCACGCTACTTATTGCTCACCCAATTAATACAATTGCGTGTGTTCATATCAGTTCACTGTACTTTCCCCCAACCAAGTTTGCTGGGAAAGTACTGTGAATTTATTCCACTCATTTTGTACATCCTCATCATTGTACTTGTCATGCTCTGCAGCGCTGACTGTGTCACGCTGTCTCATATCACATTCTAGCACTCAAGCAGTACAACTGCAAGTGCTCTTACTTATACCCTGTATTTTCTCATATAACTTTATAGAGAATTTACTGGGAATAAGTCAGATCTTTTACACACTCACATTTCTCACTCCGTGGCACGCTCCGCAGCACTGTGTTGTGCCGCGGAATATTCCACTTCGTATTTTGTATATTCGGGAATATTCCATAGCAAAAAAACATTGGAATTCGTTCAAGACAGGAAACGAAGTTTAATGCCCGATCGTACGATCGACTCCAAAAACGCCGACGCAGCATGAGGCGACTCGCTTGGCAATCGACGATAGGCTAACGCTAAAATTGCGAATTAAGGGATTTTCGTGAACATAGTTATCAACTGTTTTACGAAAATCAGTTATAAATTAGACTCAAGATAGAACGGGTTGGTTCCTCGTTAAATACTCGAAACAACATATTATTGTACATTCTTACATTGACCTTTAAATAGACAACGGAAAGTTACCGTTGCCTATAATAAATACTTCATTTTATATAAATTCGCGTTTTCATCGATAACTCGAGATTCATCTCCTTATCGGCAAACGATCCCAAAAATAATAACTTTTCAATATTATACCGAATACCGAATAATCCAATTACTCGGTACCGGCATAACAACTGACTGCGTCATGCTCGCTCTCAAGCGCATATAGCACACAATTAATTGTAACGTGGCAGAATATTTAGGCTGCGTCCTTCTCGTTCAACGGCTACCTACACGATCACACAGGGTTGTAAGGGGGATTTTCAGGATTTATTTATTCTTTATTTTTATTTTTTTTTGTTGTATTTTTTTTAATATATAATGCGATTGATACGACCGAGGGATGGAGAGGGAGTACGAGGGAGAGGAGAGCAATGTGAACAACTGGAAACTTCGGACCGATATTTTATGTTTTTCTTGGTCGGAATATGCCACTTTCCCGACGACGCACCAAATAGTACGCGGCCTTCCAGCCTTAGCTGCCGTCGACTCACGGGAATCTATGTATCTCCGAGTGTTATCTGCTGGGCTACGCAACGTTGGGATTGTCTGTCGCTAAGTAATATATTGTCCAGCTGAGGCGCTAGTCGCGGTCATCGTGCGACACCGGTCCCCAATTAACCGAGTTTAGCGGGTTAAGTGGGGATCATAGTTCACGGGCACGCGTGCCGGCAGGACCTCAGGGCTTTTTCCCAGTGACCGTTGAGCGAACCAGACGTAGCGTGCACTCTATCTGTGTCCCGCTCTATCTTTCGGCATCCCGCTAATAATTATTGAGGAGGGATAATCAAACGTCTTTCGAGATTTCCCGGATTTCGAGGAACGTCACGGCAGCATCGTTCCGGTGAGCTCTCTTCCTATCCACGGTCTTTCGTTAAGATTCTATTATTTTGTCATTGAACTTGTGTATTCTAAATTTATTCGAGCTTGGTCACCCCTGCGACTCTGGTACACCGCGCGCAGAGTGTTAATTTGTATCGGGAACTGCGGCGCCCGTAGCATGTAACCTCGAGATCGTTTAAGTGGTAGAAGCCGGGGAAAAGTCACCGTATTAATTAATTGTTTTTTTTTTTACTAATAGTTGAATCGTGCGCGAGTTAGGCCGTTATCCCGAAGTGTGTTGGTTTGTGTGGGATTAGAACGGGATAGACCGCGTCACGGATTTTAACCAGATTATAGACTTTGGATTTATGGGAGTTAATATGAGTTTTCTTTCGTTTCGATTTCGAAGGTCGTGCGCGCGTTAGTACGTCGTCCCGTTGTGAATTTGATGTGAAAGGTGCTTGCACGTTATAGACCGCGTCGCGTATCATTCAAATTAATTGGAGTTTCTCTGTCTTATTTATTTATTTATTTATTTATTTATTTATTTATTTATTTATTTATTATTTTTTGGACTTTGTTTTAACGTCATCTCAGAGTCGCGGAGAGCGTAACCGGCCGTCGTCCCGTATTTTAGACGTGGATTCGAGGGACGTGTACGGTCCGAGGCGTATCTCGCGTAGTTTGATTGTTTATTACGTTTTATTATATTTTATTCAACAAACTAATTATCGATTGATATTATTATTCTGACGTTAATTATTTTATTATTATTATCTTTTTTTGTTATTATTCAATTATCAGTCGCTATTTATTCGTTATTTTATATTTTATGAACTACGGAAGATCCTTGGGCTTCTGTCTTTTACATGCTATATAAATCTCAGGATTGAAATATCGAGCCGTATTTTAGACGTGGATTCGAGGGACGTGTACGGTCCGAGGCGTATCTCGCGTAGTTTGATTGTTTATTACGTTTTATTATATTTTATTCAACAAACTAATTATCGATTGATATTATTATTCTGACGTTAATTATTTTATTATTATTATCTTTTTTTGTTATTATTCAATTATCAGTCGCTATTTATTCGTTATTTTATATTTTATGAACTACGGAAGATCCTTGGGCTTCTGTCTTTTACATGCTATATAAATCTCAGGATTGAAATATCGAGCCGTTGGTAGCTTCGCGTACGTGACCTCCCGACGTCCCGTTGTTATGGTTCTTTTGGATGTATGTGGGATTAGCTCGGGATAGGCCGTATCGCGGACTGTGAACAGAGACTACCGAGCGTTGAAAATTTATCGATGAATATTGTTCGAAATTCGAAGCGAGCGAGAAAGGGTGTACAACATCTACAGCGTATGGGAATGAGTGAGAGAACGGGATAACTGCTACCGTTGTATTAAGTATTAAAATTGAGATACCTGACTAGATTTGGAAAATTGTTAAAAAGGAGAGACTAAGTTTACGGGACATTTTATTTGAATTCTAAATTGATGTTAATTGGAAATTAATATCTGTTCGCCAGAAATAAAGAAGTTTGTAAGTCTCGTACCTGCTGTTGTTGTTTAAATTATTTACTGTTATTATTTTATTTATTTATTTATTATTTATTTAGCTGACTTCATTTATTGTTCTCGTTTGGTGTATTTATTGACAATATTTTATTATTTGACTTTCTTCATTAATTTTAATGACTTATTTTAATTAATTGATTTTATTCGTATTTTATTTTTGACTAATTAGTGACTTCACAGTCCGAACCACCCACTCTGCCTCGAACAGCTGTAGCTGGCCTGGGTTGAGGCTGGTCATCCAACTCTGTATTTTTTCCTTGCGGCGCGAAAGCGCCTGGCACCTATCTCGAAAGAGAAAATACACAGGAAGGGAAAAATAACTTGGACCAGCCATAGGTAACGTGGTGCGTTGAGGCACAAATTTACGTTACATAATATAATTGTGTGCTGGTCTTCATGTAATAAAAGACAGTACAATTAGCATAATTGTGTGCTGGTCTCTCAAGCCACATTAGTAGTATGTGTACACCTTTGCTCCATCCCACTCCTATCCCCACTCCTTCCCCCCCACGCGGCTACTCCCACCACCTCACTTTTCCACCGCCACGCTACCCACTCTGCTTGACCAGTGTCGGTAACTTGGAGATGGTAAAGTGAGGTGGTGTGGGTACCTTGGTGAACAAGGAAGAGTAGAGATAAGAGCAGGATGGAGCAAAGGTGTACACATACGTGGAAAAATGAATGAAATTATGTACTCACCACCGCAGCTGTTGTAGGCATCTACCCTCCTGCCAAAGCAATTTTAAACTCCTGTCTCTCGAATGTACTCTCTCACACATGCACGCACACACACACACGCACACACACATGCAGCGTCGTGTCTTTAATTTATTGCCATGTCCTCGTCAAAGCCCTCGTCCACCGATATCTATCTCATCACCTAGGGCTTCTATAATAACCGCCGGCACGTCCTCGCGTTCCCGGTTCGATAATCGAACCCGCGGAACGTTATCGCCGGCAAGAGGTTGCATCATGACAGCGATCAAGCCATCTCTACCGTACGCATCTTCGACGAGATACTCAATACCTGCAACATCCACGCGTTCGAATCCGTATATTGAAAACTCCATGACAAGAGCCGGCAGCATAGTTGCTAGAGGCTCCGGATGAAATAGGTGAGACCAGTCGATGTAATTGACTTCGCCGAAATCGACTAACAACACCTCGCAGTACCCATCAAAGTCCGGGTAAATCACTTCGCCGCGACAACGCTATTGGAACGAGGCACAATACAGGACGTTCCAGTATACAGTTCCCCAAGTTCAATGGGTCTTCCACGACGTTCCACTAAATACACGCTACGCAAGAGCTCTTCCAGATCGTCGTATGCATCGCACATTTCCTGTGTACGCAAGAACACGCTCATCACACTCTCGACAAACATTACTCGGCACCAAAACGCATCGCTTAAAATCTCCTTGCCGTATCGCGGATACATATTGCTTTTTATTGTTTGCAAGTAGGATGCCAAAGACAGACTAAATGCTCGAGATGCTGCTAGAGAGTATCACGGGCATAAAGATAACAGCCTGATGAGTTCGTTTACTCAACTGACGGCCAAGCGCAATGCAGGGGAATCAGTTGAGAAAAAGAACACTGGTTCTATCATGGTGTGTCCCAAACTGTTAGTTATTGTTATTTATTGGTTCGTTCGATCAAACGACGGCCAAGCGCAATGCAAGGGAATCGATTTGATCGAAAGAACACGTATCTTTTACATGGAGATTTTACGTGTGATTTTATATGCTAGGTAGGCTGTCGAACAGCACTTCGTCTTGACTTATGAATTTTGACAAGAGCCCTGAGGCTTGTCCCGTCGCGGTTTATATATGTTGGTGGATGGACCCGGGGGGGGGTGTTTTGTGGTAGGTCACGTGATGTTTGTCGCACTTCAATCACTAGGTGAGGGAGGTGCGGGGTGACGTGTAGGTGTTCCGTTATTCGTTAAATTTCTATATTTAGCTCGCTCTTTGTTTCCCTTGGGGGTTGAGTCGCGGTTCTAGCGAGGTTGTTTTTCGTCAGCTAATGTTATATTTCTACCTGTTGTATGTTCAAACTCTTTACTGGTGGTTTTTATCGTTAGGTCATGATTTTTCCAGGATTCGTACCCCTATCGGTCTTGTCCTGCCTCTCGTGCAGTTGCCTGTATGTTCAAATGTTGACTATTCACCGAGGATTGTTAATTATTGTTAATTATGTCTTCTGTGGGGGTTTTCTCGGGTTTTTTCCCGGATTTTTATGTTATTATTGTTTTCATGTATTCTCCTGAGTAAGGGTTGTCTTGTTCTCTATTTGTTTATTAATATTTGTGAGAGATAGGTTTGTTTAAGGCATTTTTCTTAATGTTAATGTTTTATCTGTGAGTGGGGGTACGTGGCGAAGCTTCATGCGAAGGTACCCTGTTGATTTGTCTCGGTGCTTCGTGGAATCTCGAGAGTTCCATGAATTATTTTCTCTTTTCGCCGTTCGGTGACGTTCTTGGTGTTCTTACTTTTTGAGTAGTATGGCCTATTTGGGTAGTGCCGACTGCGTTAGGTTTGGCCCGGTCTTCGTATAGGGCGGGGGTTATTGCGCTGGTCTAGTAGGCCCGGCGTGTGCTTGCTGTTCCGCCTCCTGTCTAGTTGGCTTCGTTCGGGGGAGATTCCCCTTGCGTGCTCTGTTTTGTTTACATGGTGGTCTTCAGGCTACGCGGACCTTTTATTCACGCCATTGTTTTTAAGGTGTGTACTTACGAGTCTACGTGTGTACCTGCTTGTCTCTTCTGTTTTCCTCGTTCGGTCGCTGCTTCTTGGAGCTATTATGGATTGTTTTGTCTCCCGATGACTACTTGTTGTCTTTGTCTGGTTTTGGTATGCTATGTCTTTGTTTTAGTTGGTATGGGTTGGTTTGTTAGATTGGATTAAGGTTGTTGGTTATAGTAGCGGATCGTCTTAATTGCGCTCCGTTACAATATACGTCTTTCAAAGCGTATCGGTCATCATTTAATCATTGACTATGCGTTGAGCATGAACATCATTATCATTCATTATCAGTATCATTCATTAAGAGTGCAGCTTAGCTGATCCGGCCTCGTTTTCTTGGCTTGCAAATGAGATATTTCATCTCACATGACTGGCCCTTACGTAGGAGAGATGCCGAGCCTTTTCTGGCCATCGGTATGCACTTGGGTATTCTGAAGAAAATACGGTTATAATATATAGCATGTGGTGTGGTCACATGCGACCCGTAACGGTGTCTTGGTCACATTCGAGCCAAAATAAATCGGCTTACTTTACCCTGAAACTGCAAAACGTGGCTAAAGAACTTTAACATTAAAAGGTCAGTTAAAAAGCAATGGCTGCTTTGTGCAGCTGTCATATCTGCTGATAGATGGCTTTGAAGATGAAAAAGGCCGTGATGGTTCACGTAAGTTGGCCGGTATCGAGCAAGCTATTGTATATGGATCAATCTCCGATTATAAGGCATCTCATCAGATAGAGCTCGACTCGAACCGTCGAAGGAGAATATGCAACCGATACAACGTACAGGATGTCATTTTCTTAAAGTGATGGTGCCCCTAGCACCAGTAGTGTTAGTACGGCGAAAATGCAAGAGATGAAGGCCGAGCTCAGCAACAGTAGCGTCTTAATGCGGGAAGGCAACGAATCTGAGGAGTGGATGAGGAAGAACTTGAGAAGGAGAAACAGATCTTGTGAAGAGGAAGAAGGTAAGGATAAAGACACGTAGGCTGTCAAGGTGAGGAATCAAGAAATCCCTATAAAAAATAAAGTCGCGGTTCTCGCCAAAGTTCACGAGGGTAACACGAATAAAATCTCACCCATAAATATTATCATTAATGAGGGAATGCACACATATGAGAACATTAAGCCCATTATCAAAGCTAGCGTCAAATACGAACCAATCATCGATAAGCTAAAGTTTCACTTTTACTAATTCACTATGTCCAATCACGACGATGGTCGCATCCTATTGATAGCCTTAGATAGTAGTTCCTTCCAGTAATATATTTACGAAGATGTAGAAGAAAGCCTACCATCCAAGTAATAAATGGAATTATCTCGAAATCGGAACTCGTCGACAACATTAAATCTGAGCTGCAATGGTATGGGCTGAAAGTTTGTAACGTGGTTAAAAAGACTGATAGCTTCACAAAAATGTCACTTCCGCCTTTTCTGGACACTTTTAAAGATAACGAATCCACGAAAGAAATCAATAACCTTCACTCGTTCTCGTTCATTCGTGTACACATCGAGGATAACAGATATCCAAGCAGCACTGTACAATGCTTTAAGTGCCAGAGATTTAATTAATTCGCCGATAACTGTTACGCAAACCGACGCATCGTAAAGTGCGATGATGCTCAATTGACTGAAGCATGCGTGATAATAAAGGAGGGTTTTTTTTAAGCGTGGTGATGGCTCGACCATTGGTGGAGACGTATGCCACTTTTTTCAGTCAAAGAAGCGTAACCCAAGTGCGTAAGCTGCATGGAAAATCACATATCTAATTATTACGGTTGTTTGGCCTACAAAACAGAGAATAAATGCCCGGATTGTGAAGAGAATCAAAATATAACAAGACCACACAGACTGAAAAAGCCCGTAAACAAGAAATTTCAATACACAGATACCATGCGACAGAATCAAGTCCACAAAATAATTAAAATAGGGCAGACCGTTATCGCTCCCGATTAGACTACTTACAATTAGTGCTGAACCGTCCAGAGAGGCGAAACTCCTCCTGTGCCCTACATATAAAGACATGATTTACGTAAGCATACAGTGACCGGCATAATAAAGTGACCATCCTATATCGTATATAAAATATCTTAAAACTAATGTTTTTAATGAAAAAGCATCCTATTATCGGGTTTTTTTGAAAGATTTATTGTCACACCAAAGGTTTGTCACAAAAATTAAAAGAGTATTTGCAATAACAAGAAATTATAACTTTATTTTAACAAAACAAGCATTTTCATACATGACAAAAAAAAGTGACCGCCTTACAATTTCTGGCGTCTTCATTTAATCGCGTTATATAAACGCGATGTATCGTGCGGAAAGTGTAAACAAACGGCGACCTGTAACTACCAGTTCTTTGTTTACATTCCGAACAAAGCGCAGCAGTAATAGAAAGGTAGTGAATATGACTGGTCGACAAATTTCTTATCAGGTCCGTAGCCTGATTATCAAAGATTGTAAACGCGGTGTTTCGCAGCGGAAGATTGCTCAGAAATATGAGTTCAGCAAAAGCGCTGTCCAGAAACTTTATAACAAGTTTTTGAATACCGGAACAGTGGCTGATCGTTCTGGAAGAGGTAGAACGCGGAGCACAACTTGGCGTGATGATGCAAACATCATACGAATGGTGAAGAAAGATCCGACGACAACTGTCAGGAATCTTCGTGAATCATTCCAACTGTCCATTTCCGACCGGACAGTGCGCAGGAAACTGCGGGAAGCAGATTTACAGAGCCGTTTCGCACGTAAGCGTCCCTTGATTAATAAGAGAAACAAGAAAAAGCGACTCGAATTCGCCAAAAAGTATGCAAATGAACCCGTGGAGTTCTGGAAACGAGTTCTGTGTACGGACGAAAGTAAGTTCGAGCTTCTTGGACGCAAACAACGACATCGTGTGTGGCGGAAAGCTGGCGAGGAGCTTCAAGATCGTCACCTCCAGAAAACGGTAAAACATGGCGGAGGTAATATCATGGTCTGGGGCTGTTTTTCTTGGGAAGGCGTGGGTCAATTGATAAAAATCGATGGAATCATGACTGCTGACATTTACATCGATATTTTACGTGAGAATTTGGAAGTTTCGTTGATTCAATTTGGTTTGGAACCTAACTGGATATTACAACAAGATAATGATCCCAAGCATACCGCCAAAAAAACGAAGACATTTTTAAATTCCAACCGCATAAAAATATTTGATTGGCCTCCGCAGTCCCCAGACTTAAATCCTATCGAAAATTTATGGTCGATTTTGGACAGAAATGTGAATAAAACTGGAGTCACAAACAAAAATAATTACTTCCATGCGCTACAGCGAGCTTGGGAAAGTCTCGATCCCAATCATCTACATAATCTGGTCGAAAGTATGCCCAGACGGTTAGTGGCAGTCATTAAGGCCAAAGGAGGCCATACCAAATACTAAATTTAATTTTTTTTAATGTATAAATTAAGATTTATAAAGTGGTCACTTTTTTTTGTCATGTATGAAAATGCTTGTTTTGTTAAAATAAAGTTATAATTTCCTGTTATTGCAAATACTCTTTTAATTTTTGTGACAAACCTTTGGTGTGACAATAAATCTTTCAAAAAAACCCGATAATAGGATGCTTTTTCATTAAAAACATTAGTTTTAAGATATTTTATATACGATATAGGATGGTCACTTTATTATGCCGGTCACTGTATAGCCAACATACCAATACAGAGACGCGGTTATGGATAGTTTGAAAACGAAGAACGAAGATCGTTCCATCTAAGTGTATCTTCGAAAAGTCATTAATCAAGCAATTAACTTCACAAATTAAATCATTAAAGGAGCCAGTTCAATCGTGCGATCAATTATATCTACTAATGCTATAGAAAACCTTAAGTTTTGCTATTGGAATGTTGTACCCTGTAGTTGCGACTTCAATTGCCGATGCATTGTAGCCACGATTTCCTGCGAGAGGAACTCTGCACGCTTCCAACTTCAGCACTGGATCTCAGGTGAAAACATTTGTAAACCAGTATGTTCGTTGTCGGAAGAGACTGAGGAGAAACGAGGAACGAGATACGTAACATTACCTACTCGTTATGGAAAAACACCATAATTTACTATTTATCATACTACTATCCATTCATTCTTTATAATCGGAAATTCGTTATTTGCTATCTCTGCTATCTAATAAGGATGAATGATAGTTTAGTTTCGCTTGATTTTGTTTGGTTTTATTGAGTTTTTGGAGTTTAGAGTCGTTGAAGAGTAGTGGAGTCACTCGGTTGTTTACCGGGCGTAAATAATTTTCGGTTAATTATTCGTCGACCGTTCATTTATATTATTCCAGCTATGATTGATTTAGATTATCTTGTTTTATTGAATTATTGCATTTCCTCCATTATATTGATTAACCAATTATTGAATTTCATTTGTCACGGTTAGACTATCATTGATGATTCTCTTATTAAAGTTTATGTTGAACTTGTGGAAATAACGCTATCCGATAAAATCGGAAAATTAATTACCTAAATTGAATGAATAGTTTATGAGTATCGTGTAGAATATTTAAAAAAAGAAGTATGTTTGTAAATATCTGTCGTGCCTTCCTGTAGTGTATCTTTATGTGCAGAGTCAATACGATTCCGCCGAGCAGTTTACATTTCGGTCATAACAAAATATTGTTCTCCCCCCTCCCTTCCGTCCCTTTATCACGTAAGGCTCGAGGACGAAATGCAACATGCTCCGACGGATACGACGACCCACAAAGGAACCCAGGATACGAGAAATGTTGCGCTGAAGCTACGGGGGGCAAGAGGAACGTGGACGATGGGAAAGCTGCCCTTCACAACAGCCAAAGCCGCTGACACTGCTCTAAAGATACCGCCGATATCCTCCGAAAAGCTGTTTGCTGGATTCTTAGCTACACACTATCGAGCGACGATCCAGCGAGACCATTGCCGTCACCTACCGCCACATAACCTGAGCAGCCCACTGTTCTGATCGTCGACCAAAGCCGACGCGTGCATCTGATTCTCTCATCCACCTCAGCCAATCACCGATCACCGACTCCGATGCAGAAGACGATAACGAGGATCTTCAGAGCTTCGAACCGTGCATTCCTTCCGAGAGCACGTGTGCATAAGTCTCAGGGATGCATATTGTGGAGAGCGAAAGAATATGGAGTGAGTATCGATTTTAGTTTGTAAAATATTCGAGTGAGTATTGAGTGAGTTTTTCCTACCCTTTGATACTTGTTTCTGTCCCCTTTGACCCGTATTAGTTATAAATTATTGGTTTTGAGGATTCACTGCCATGTGTTGCCGGCATCGCCACTTTTGTCTGTCGAATAACGAGTGTTAGCGCGCGGAGTGAGTGGTGTATAGTTGATTTTACAGTTAATATAGTGAGAGTTTCCCCACCTTAATTCCATTGCCCAGTATTTTCCCATAATTTCCCTATACTTTTTGCTCGTATTTTGAGTAGTAAAGAACCGAGGTAATACTATAAGAACCCGTAGATCTGAACTCAAACCCTTCCCCATGAGCTTCTCTTCCTCTCTCCCTAGCTCTTCGGTCGTTGCGAAGTCACGCAATCCTGCATAGTTTTCATGTGTATGGTTTTGATTTAGAGTGTCCCGTTGCGCCTCACGCGAGAAGTCTCCCCGGCGCTACACCGAAAAGTAGCTGACGCCCACTTCAAGTTTCAAATATTTCTATTTTCTTTATATTATTTGAGTTGTATTCTGCGTTATTCTCCCGTTTTATTATTTTGTGCCAATATCCGAGTCTTCATTTTGCATATTCTTCCCTTCCATTGTTTTGCGCTGTTATTCGAGTTATGATTTCTTGTTATCGATTGAAATTATTCTGCGTAAATCAAGTTATTATTTCGCTCGATAACTTTCCCTCCTATTCTCGAGATTGGTTATTTTTATTACCGTTATTTTGGCTTTTCCAGTATTGGATTAATTATATTTACTCTCTTGTTTTTTTCGTATGATAAATTGAATACACCTGTATTCTTATTTCACGAATTTATGTGCTGATGTTTTATTTTTTGTGGACCCTGATTACTTCCTCTAATTAAGAGAATTGGTCACAAGTTATTATACCAGACCATTGTACCGCGGATGTAGAGAAGCAGTTTGAGGTTTTTTTATTCCAAGGAGAGTTATTACTTGATTGAATCCTTCGGAATTCCAAATTTCGTACTTTGATGAATGGAGTGGCTTATTTAGAGAATTATGGGGCTTGGGATAAAATATTCAGAATGGAAACATTTTTATTTCAAATTAGCTGGAATTTATCCAGTTTTTTTGTCTTGAGCAATTGTTGTCTTTCGTGGACGTCCTGAGCTTTTTTGTCCGCCAAACTCTTCGTGGCTGCATATTTGTTTACATTGTAGCCCACCGTTCGTCGTGATATTTTCAATTGAGCAGCGATTTCGTGTCCACTCTTTTTCAATTTAGGGAAACTAATTAGTATTCCACGTATATCAAGTGATAATTCTTTCTTTTTTACCATTTCGAGTAAATGCGAAATATGTTAAGTAAAATTTGTCACTGACCGATGTCTGTACACTTCTGAATGCTCTCAATAACTGTAACACTTGGAAGAATTTTTGTTACTACTGTTATCTTGTTTACATTTACAAGACGGAACGACTTGATTACATTTTGTCATTATGTCCTGTTCGTGAAACCGTCTCACCTTAGACTTCGAAATTAGTAGTAACAAAATTTGTTCCAAGTGTTACAGTTGTTGCACGTGCAAACACGCCTTCGTCTCCTGGACTGATATCCGATGTGCTCCGTTGCAGTCCCTGTCTGGATTGCGGCGCACGCGCGCGAGTCATTTAAGACTATCGCGCGGCGCGCTGTGAACAGGAAACATCTCGGTGAAAAAAAAATGTTCTCTCTGCATTGGCCTGGAGAAGATATAATCATTGCCAGGTGAAAACAAAGAGAAGGCAACTGAACTTTGCACGGGAAGAAGGGCTGAGTCTAGAATAAGCTGCACTCTACTTCTCCTGCACGGGGTTCGCGAATCCTGTCCAGGCGAGGAGAACGGTAATTTGTTTTTGGACTCCAGGATCCATACCGCGAGATACTACAAAACGCCGAGAGTATAGTGCACTGCATATCAGTCCCCCGCGTTAATCGTTAAAGTTTTTTATACCGTGGTGATATAATATTATAAAGCTAAAAGTTAAAGACAATATAGAGTGTAGCCTAGTGACCATATGTAATCATAAGCGACCGCAAAGGGATTATTACCATTACCACTAGAACTTGTAAGTACGAGTGTGTGTGCGTGTATGTGTGTTTGAGTGAGTGTGTGTTTTTTTAAATCAATTTCAATATTATTCTTGATTTTCACAAAACAATATATTTGCCTTTTTCATTTCTTGATCACCTGCTTCGAGAGACCGAGCCCGTTTAGGGACGGACAGTGCAGCAGATCCCATAATAAAAATTGAAAATAAATCCTGCGCTTCAAGCAGAGATTTATTACGTTAGCAGCCCAGCCTTCTGCTCGGGATTTACCAAATTGGTGGCAGCGGTGGGATCCGCTGTACTTATCTCTCGAGAATGGTGGTTTCAAGTTAAGTAAATTATTTGCATCATTTCTCGATAATATTCCTTCCATTGTTTTGGTTGGTTTGCCATTGTGATTGAGTAAAGATTAAAAAATATTAGTTTAATTTAAAAATAAAATAATAGATAGTATTGCGACGTACTGGCTATCTTATAACGCGCGGTGTACACAGCAAGGCATCGCTACCGCGCGTTACGTACACCAAGTAAGACCGGCCTATACTCGGCAACTCACGACGCTCGGTACACACACAACAATGCGCCGCTACCGAGCGTCACTCACACAAGGTAGGCCGGCACATCGGTGACCAAGTCCCGTTATTCCGTCCGAAAAATACAAGCAACGGAGTATTAAAAGACTGTTGGATAATAAAATAGAGATCGTGAATTGATGTCACCAGAGCCACGGTGGCGTAATTGGCAACGTACCAGGCTAGAATTCTGGAGTTCCCGGTTCGATCCCGGGCTGTGGTGATATTTTTTCATGATTTCTTTAGAAATCAAAAACCGTCAATTGTGGTTGCTTCATTAATTCTTAACGAATGAGTGAGGCAATCAGAGTTGACAAAAATTAAGGATTCGATTGTTTGAGATCTTTCGACCAGGAAAGATCGATAACGCAGGAATCTAGGTAACGCTGACTCACACCCCGAGTTGCGATTTACCAAAGTTTCATCTTAAAAGAAGAAAAGTGGTCGGGAATTGTCGCATAAGATTCAAAAATTTAATATTAACATAGTGCATATTGTTAGTTAAATGTTACATCTCTATTCTCATAAATTCTTTAAATTCACCCGCGGACACGATTATAAATGCACTCAAGTGCCCGGGAATAATTGATTGTAAGGTGCGTGGTAGCCATAATACCAAGAGGAAAGGGTTAGATAATTGAATTTTCTATTTATTTTTTATGTATCACAAAATTCTATCTTTGTCTTTCTTTGAATAAACCCTGCTTTTACCTACTACAAAAGCCTAAAATTACTTTCCTTCCTGCTTGAGTCCGAACAAGCCCACTAAGGGCAATGTTAACGCTTAATACCGTTACATTTGGCGCCCGAACAGGGACTCGAGCATAGGAAAAAAAGGCTGGTAGTGGGTGCCAAGTAGAGGAATTATGCGCTTCGAGTCTACGTTTGCGAATCGATTAGTCCAGCGGGCCCTGCTAGATGCAAGCTAGGAGCTAAGTACATCACTGTTGGAACGATCTCTCGCGTGGGAATCCACCACCGCAGACGGTCTGTTAGGACAACAGCGTAGACAGGATCGCGAGGAAATTTCACGTTTGTCTGAGATCCATAGTATCACCCAGACAATGGAATAAAACGAGTCCGATGTACAAGGGGAGGGTCAATCGTCTCCAGTATTAGAAAATACTCTGCCTGTTGTTCCTGATCCGGTCGGCATGGGCCAGATTATGGCATTCCTGCAAACCATGAAGGCAGGACAAGATGAAATTCGTGCAGAGCTGAAACAAGCAAACAGCTCATGTGTTTCAAGGACAGCAACACTCCAAGAGAATTTGCAGGAACATGTGAAAACCAGCATCTCCGAAGTAGAAGAAAGGACTGATAATAATATCGAAACAGTCCGACAGGAAATTGTCCAGGGACAAGAGACAATAAACAACTATCATCGGGAGTTAATAGTCAACGAGCAAATGGTTAGAGCGAGGATTGACAAAGAGATGAAAGAAACCATGGAGCGGTTAAAAAATAATCAAACAATTACCGAGAGTCATGCAGTAAAAATCAGGGAGTTGGAACAACGGACCACTACAGGCATGAATAATTCGGCCTGTGGATTTTCGATGTTGCAGGCAGGAAGTCTCACTCGTTTCCAGGCGGTGTCTCAGAAGCCTCCGAAGTTTACAGCGTATGGGAAACAACGACCAATGAAATTCTTGAAAGAATTACAGGAGTACTGCGAGGCAGCTGGAACGGAAGGATCGGACGTGCGTTTCGTTATTAAGGACGCCTTAGAGGACCAAGCGAAAAATTGGTGGCATCTCGTGGAAAGTGCCATCCACAGCTATGGTGAATTTTCGACAGCATTCATAGCATGGTACTGGACACGAGAGATGCAGGATAAAGTCCGCAGCGACCTCGAGTTCGGAACATATGATACCGAAGGCCAGAATCGTACGAGAGCCAAGTATGCCACGTTAATTTTTGGAAATGCTCGTGACCTTGAGGAGAAGATGTCTGATGAGGCTATCATCCGTCGCCTCGCCAGGCATTTTGATGAAGTGGTCAGGTGTGCTGTCAGGATCCGCCAGATCAGTTCGGTACAAGAATCATCCGTATCATGGAAATATGAGATCACCAGCATGGCAACAGGTACGACAAGAACCGCCACCACAGTACCTAACGCCTCCACCTCTACTACGTGCTCAAGGGAGTTCTCGACCTGCGGCATGGCAGCAGACAACTCCACCAACTCCTAGGAGAGAGCAGGAGCCGTCGAGGCAAATTAATGCGATCCAGGGGCATCCCTGGAACATTTATCGAAAACACGGTGACTCCAACAGCACGAATGCAACAGAACGTTTCCGAGAGAAATAATCCGGGAAACGCATAGACGTTGCGCCCGTGGAAAAGATTAAGCAGAATGTGATTAAAAGACGAGGCGCAACGGAAATAAAGGAAAGACAGACACAGAAAGAGGAGGTGCGAAGCAAGGAAGTAGAGAAGAAGAATAAGAAAAGGCAGGATTGGAGAGTAACAAGCGAAAAGAAAGAGGAGGAAGAGTCGAAGTCAGATAAGGAGAAATTTGCATGTGAGCCATCCAAAAATCAAGCCATTCTGAAGAATATTGAAAGACCTTAGTTATCGAGCCAAGAACAGCGAATTGCAACCCTTAGTAAGGCCGACGATCGGCGAGATATGTCTGAAAAAGTGGCGAAAAAATGGAGCGGCAATGACCAAAATGCGAGAGATTACCCGGTCTTTACGGTCACCGAAGATCCACGGGAATTTTTACGAGAGGAACCGAGGAAGGAGGAAAAATGGTACGACGATGTACATCCTCGGTGTCCTGAAATTCCAGTGGAGGTCGAGGGGGTGACTATAAAGAGTCTGATTGACAGTGGCAGTGAGGTGAGTTGCATTTCGGACGATTTTTTTTATCAATATAAAGAAGAATTTGAGAAATGCCCCACACTGCCTGTCACTTCGACAAAGGTGGTAGGAGCATTTGGCGGAGAAGCGGAGAGAGTTAAAAAACAGATCATGGTAGGAGCAAATACATATGAATCTAGAGGAGAGATCCAGTTATTAATTGTTCCAAAATTGCTGCGACCGATCCTGATCGGTATTGACGGAATGATGAATCTTCAGATTTCCGTCGATGCTCGTAATAAATGTGTTGCGGTCAGAGATCTGGTAGTAGCAAAATTAATTAATGGATTATGGCAATTGGCTGATCCGAGCTCGATACCAAAAGAGAATGGTAAAGAGATCTGCACCATCCAAGAAGTACCATCAGCAATGTCTCAAGAATTTCAATTATCGGAGAGGGAATTCGAGGAGAAAATGGAAGAGTGTAAAGATCTCGAAATTAATATCAAGAATAATATCAAGGCCATCGTCGAAAGAAATCAGGTGGTATTCGATAAAAGACCAGGAAGAATGTCAAGATATGTCCATCATCTGACACTCAAGGATCCGAAACTATATTTTCATCAGTCGTATCCAGTAGCACTGGCACAGCGAGATAGGGTCCAACGAGAGATCGAGCGGATGCTCGATTGCGGGGTAATACAAAAATCTGAAAGTATTTTTATTAACCCCTTAATGCCAGTCACAAAGGACGACGAGAGTGTTCAATTGTGTTTGGATGCCAGGGAACTTAATAATTACCTGGTAAACGATCATAATAATGCACCTCCTATCGAAGAAATTTTCCAGAGATGTGGAGGAAAATCAGTAATCTCGACGTTAGATCTCACGAGCAGTTTCTGGCAAATTCCATTACACCCGGATTGCAGGAAATATACAGCATTCCAGCACAATAGAAAATGCTATGAGTTTTCTGTCACGCCCTTTGGACTGAAGACGAGTACGACAAGTTTAATTCGAGCATTAGACATGGTGCTGGACGAGTTAGATGTTGTCATAAATTTCGTTGACGATCTACTAGTACTATCAAAAAACCACGAGGAATATCTCACGCACCTCGAGATTCTATTTCTGCGATTTGAAGAACATGGAATGACTCTAAAATTAAAACAATCACATTTCTTCCGACAAGAAGTGTCCTTTCTTGGCCACATTCTCACGACAGGGGGACTTAAACCCGATCCTCAGAAGATAAAGGCAATTAAAGAATATCTGGCACCGAGAAATCTAAAACAATTGAGAGGATTTTTGGGTTTGATAAATTTTTATACAAAATTTACCAACCGCCATGCCCACGAGACCGCTCCACTTTTAGAATGCTGAGGAAGGGGGTGAGGTGGAAATGGGACATAACTCACCAAGAAGCTTTTGGCCGAGTCAAGGATTTATTTTGCGAAGCCGTGATTCTTCGATTCCCTGATGTAAAGAAGCCATACACACTAACAACGGATGCAAGTGGGTATGCGCCTGGAGCCTTATCTTATCACAAGAGAGTGAGCAAGGAGAAAGCGAGGTGATCTATTTTGCGAGTCGGACTCTGAAGGGAGCAGAACATGGCTATATGACTACTGAAAAAGAATTATTAGCTATTGTATGGGCTCTGGAAAAATTCAGAACTTATCTTCGGGGTGCTAAAATAAATATTAAGATTGACCACAAAGCATTAATATTCCTTAAAACGTGTCGGTTTACGGCAGAAAGATGAATGCGGTGGGTCTTGTCAATCCAAGATTACGATCTAAACATAGAGCACCTCGAAGGGAGAAAGAACACTGTCGCCGACGCTCTGAGCCGGATGGAAGGAAACGAGGAAACAACAAAAGGATTGGTGGTCATTGCTATAACTCTGGCACGGAAGACATCAAAAGATTTAATAAAGGAAATGAAGAAAATCGCAAAACATCAAAGGAACCAGGAGGATTTGTGTAGAATTATGGAAATTCTAGAGAAAGAAAACGACACCGAAGAAGAGAAGAAATTTCGATTATGAGAGGGTATTCTACAAAAACACACGAAAACTCGTATCTGGAAAGTCGTGCTTCCAAAATGTCTGGTTCGACAAATAATTTTGGAATGTCACGAACTTTATGGGCATATTGGAGCCCGGAAGTGTTTCCGTATTCTCGACGACGATTTCTCACATCCACACCTGGTAAAACTCACAAGGTCACTCATCGCATGCTGTGATATTTGTCAACGCAGCAAGGTTGCAGTACAGACAAACTACGCCGAAATGCAGACGATTATTCCTGAGAGGCCGGCGGACTTAATATCAATCGATTTTTATGGGCCTCTGCCGACATCCATTGGAGGAGTAAAACACATCCTAGTAACAATCGATGCATTCAGCAAGTACGTAGTACTGTTTCCCATGCGAAAAGCGAATACAGCAACAGTCATAAAAAGGATATTCCAAGACTATACTCCGCAGTTTGGAAAACCAAGTCGTATCCAATTCGATCATGGTAAGGTAAAGGCACCAGTAGTTGACCGTGCACTAGTAGTTGACCATTTTGACATTTAACAGCTATTAACAAGGTCCCAACTGACAATAGCTTCTAGAACAAAGAATATTTTGACTGGTGCTGGTCTCTTTGGCCATGGTTAGAAGCACTAAATGTGCAGTGCATTGTGGGTAAGAATGGCTACCGTTTGTTTACAGAAGTGTCAGTGGTCTGGTGGTCTGACGTGAATTTGGTAGCATTTTGCCTAAGAACAGCTGTGTGGTGTTATTAAAAAAAAACGCCTTTAACGAAGGATATTGGGTAAGTAGTTGATTGGATTTATTCTTATAATGTTTTATCTGCAATAAATCATGGGTTTCTGATGTCATAACGTTGCTCTGGCCATATTGTGAAGGTGGTCAACTACTAAATCCACAATTCACGATTGCTCTAGAGTTTGACCGTGGTGGTCAATTACTAAATAAATGGACTCTTTCATAATTTACTTTTTTATACACATTTTCCTGGTTCCTAGGTGTAGGGAAGAGCTTGTCTCTGACTATTTTGTTCATAGAGCGTCTTGTTTCAGTAGTTGATCGCACGGTCAATTACTGACACAAGCTATGGTCAACTTTTGACACATAATTTTTTTACATTTAATTATTAGGTGGAGTGGGTTAAACGCTGTGAGTGCTAGAAATTTTTAATTTGTCCTTAAAGCGCTAGTGATTTGGGTTGTATTGGTTGGTTTATTTTTACCTTTAAAATAAATTTACCTATTTTGTTGTCCTTCTTCCATCTGGTCAACTACTGGTACAACACAAGGTCAACTACTAATTTTTTCATTTTTGTTGATGGTCAACTACTGGCGTCATTAGCGAGTGGACTAATTGTTATTTTATTTATCTTACAGGCTTATTTTTTTGGAAAAATAGTACTTATTTTTTAACTTAGAATTAGTACTTGGTTGTTTTGAACATTCATCTCCTTGTTTTAAGATAATTTAAGGTGCACACACACTACAGCTGTCTAGCAGCTCTCTTAAACGGTCAACTACTGGTGTCTTTACCTTACACAATTTACTGCGAAAAATTGGTTAAAAAAATTAGAGGATGAAAACATAAAGGCAGTATTTTCTTCGATACGCCATCCTCAAGGTAATATTGTGGAACGAGTGAATCGAGAGTTGGGACGATTTTTTAGGACCTTCCTGAGGGATAATCACCCCGGTTGGTACAAAGGGGCGCAGGTGGTGCAAGACTGCATAAATGAATCCCATCACGAAACCACAGAATTCACTCCAACGGAATTACAACGAAAGAAAAAACCAATCCGGCTATGGAATAAGTGGTTAGGAATACCAACGAGTGAAGAGAATGATCCACTCACCTACGATGCCAAGATAAAGATTGCCCGAGAAAGAATTATAAGAAAAGAAGCAAGGAGGGCCGAACATTTTAATAGTACCCATAAATTAACAACTGTCGAAGAAGGAGATGTGGTACTAGTAAAGGCACTCAATGTCTCTGTTCCGGCAAATCACATTACATCAAAATTTCTACCACTCCGAGATAAATAAGTAGATAAATAAATCAAAAGAGATGAAACTGGAGAGAATTCATGAGAAAACAACGGAAGAATAAATATATAAATAAATAGAAATAAGAATATAGGAATAAGAAATAGAATTTAAATACTAAGAATATTTTTTAGGAGAATAATAATTAGGTAGATAGATATAGGGAGAACGCTCAACACCACAAACGAAAATGTATCATCGAAGAACCATCTATGAAGAAAAGGAATTACTCAAGTAGTAATCGGCCGGAATATTAACTACTAGACGGAACTACAAGGGTAAACAAAGGAAATATTCACGGACGATAACAACATCGGAATACACCATCGATGAAACACCCAGGATCGATAAGAAAGATCCAGAGGAGCCAGCTAGAATAAAAACATAGAGGGAATCTCATAACGAAGAGAATTTAAAATTTATAAAAAAAAAATTAAAAAAACATATACAAAGAAGAAACTGGGAATAGTACCCGTATCGTCGTGAGGTAAAGACAGTAGACCACTGAACAGCACCGAAGCACCAGGACCCCGAAGAACGATTAAAAATGGGTACATCCACTACTCATATTACAAAAAATTGGAAGCTTCGAAAAATAGTTTTTGAGAAGGAAAGGAAGATCAGAAGCTGGAAAGCAATCTTGACACATCAGAGGACGAGGATCACCAAAATCAAACGATGGGATACAATCTATCCGATCGACCAAGACGGTTGTACTATCCTGACAGATGGTGACATCAGAGGTTGGTGTCCGGGACGAAAAACCAAACTATAGAGGACTGTTACGTCCTGACGTAACGTCGCATTTATCTTTTTCATTTCGATTACGTTAAAGTTCTTCTGTTTTAGTTTCGCTACAGTAAAAGTAACCTCTCACATTTTTCTTTTATTCTCGAACTTCTTAAGAGGAGAGGAGAGCGATTTTAGCGACGGAGATCGGAACAGGGTGAAGATGCGGCCCTACCGACCGTCTCCCGGGAAGAATTAATCTTGTAAAGATGGAATTTTTCGGCGCTCCCGGTCAAAAGGCAAACTTTCAAACCATGGGATCTACTGCGTAGACCCGGTTATCGACTGCCAAATGGCATTTATGGATCTATGATTCAGCGCGGCCTTACCCTCAATTCTAGACCAGGGGTTCGGCTAGTCGCCGTCGGGGCGTTGTTGGTCATAAGGGAGCGGTTGGAGGGAACGCTATCACGTGACCAATCGACCGCACCCTTTCTTCTCGCTCTTGCCTGAAATCTTCTCTCTCTCTCTCTCTTTACAAAGATGATGAAATAACGAACAATTATTAACTAAGCGAAACAATTAACAAAAGTGGAAGAACTGTTGATTTAAACGAAAGAATTATGACTATTCAAATGTTCACACGAATACTCTAGGCAAAATATCAGCAGCAAAAGGAACAATTATGCTTCCATATGGAAACTACCCATAGCTGTCACTCGAAAACGAGTACAACCCACATCGAATTAATGAGCTTACCAAGTATAGTCGGGTAATAGAAGAAAGATCGATATATCAGGATTAATTCCCCTTTTCTCTTGGGATTACGTTAATATGTCTCTCGTAAAATATTGGAATTTATAGTAAAAATACCATCATAAATATATAAAACATGTTATGCCTATATATTAACATGTCTCTCGTAAAATATTGGAATTTATAGTAAAAATACCATCATAAATATATAGAACATGTTATGCCTATATAGAAAGGATAAAGGAAATATTAGGATTAATTTATGGTAAAATAGCGAAAAATAGACAGAAAAACGAGAAAGAGATGAGACTAAAATTGAGTTGCAATGAAGCTTCTGCTGCAGGAAAGCGAGGCTGGCCGACTCTCCGCACAACGAAAACGCCTTGCGCGAGGTATGAACAGCGATCTAGCTGACTTGCGTACGAACGAAATGTACGAGTAACCAAGCTAGGCGAGTCGTTCTTAAGAGAAGAACTCTCTCGCTCTCTCTCGTTTTCATGTATAAAATTACTTGTTTTACTAGTAAATTATATATATATGGAATATGTTACACATATATATATATATATAGGAGAAAATGAAATGTTAAGGTTATTTTACAGCTGAACACCCATAAGTAAGACTAAACGAGAAAGAGAGAAAAAACTTTAACATGTTTCAATAAATTTTCCTCTGCTGAAAAGCGAGGCTAGGCGACTCTCTGTGCCACTACGAACGCCTTATCGCTAGGGCTGAACGGCGATCTAGCCGACTTGGGTACGAAGGAAATGTACGAGTAACCAAGTTAGGCGAGTCGTTCTCAAGAGAAGAACTCTCTCGCTCTCTCTCGTTTCCATGCATAGAAATACTTGTCTTACCATCAAGTTATTTATATGGAATACATTACACATTTATAGACAGGATAAAATGAAATGTTAAGATTGTTTTACAGCTAAATACTGAAAGTAAAACGAATCGAGAAAGAGAGAAAACGGTCACGCGTTTCAATAGAGCTTCCTCTGCAGGAAAGCGAGGCTCGGCGACTCTCTGCGCCACGACGAACGCCTTATCGCTAGGGCTGAACGGCGATCTAGCCGACTTGCGTACGAACGAAATGTACGAGTAACCAAGTTAGACGAGTCGTTCTCAAGTAAAATCCTTCTCTCTCTCTCTCTCTCTCTCGCTCTCGTTTCTATAGTACGAGAATAATCGTCTAACTTGCAAATTATTTAAGAAAACTTATTAACTATAAGAAATCTAACGTCTAACTAACAAATTATTAAAGAAAACTCATTAGCTATAACTAGAGTAATCACTAATTTAACGAATAACCAATGATGCTTAGAATAAGCCATAATTCAACAAAACCATTTATACTAGTAAGAGACTAACGCAGAAATCAGGTTGCATACGTCGAAGTTAACTACAGAATCTGTAACAAAATTACTACTAGTGGTTTCATGTGAAGGATTTAATTAAGTTCCGTACAAACGCTGAAAAACTAAGCCCTTACCATAGACACATCTACATAGAAGCGAGCATAAGGATATTATCTAGACTAGGAAACTCTATCGAAAGTAGGCCAAGAAGCGGGGTGGTAAAAATCGCCTCATTTTCAGGGGAAAAACGCCTCGAACGCGTTCCCTCACCTAATCGCATGGTCCTCTGTGTAGCACATCGCGCTGACGAATCAGAGCGCACCATACCGATGCACTTGCATAGATCTATGGCTCTGCATGTCGAGAAGCTACTCTGCGGGGTAAGGGGAATGAATAGGTGTATGGTCGAGATAGACCACGGGGAAATTCTTATAATCAGGATAGCGTTTTATCCCTTCTCTTCTTTTACGCGCTTGACAACAAGAATTTTCGACGCTCAGGAGCCCTATAAAAGGCCGCGAAAATCGGCCGTCGACACTTTTTCATGGGGAGTCAAGTAACACAGTTTCACGGGGGGTCAACTAGAGGACTAATCACTAGCCTGGCAGTCAATAAGTCGCCAGCAGTGAATTAGACTTTTTCCAAGGCAACAAGTAGTACTGTTTGCCGGGAAATAAAGTAGTACAGAACGATAATTTTTCACTACGGCTGAATTTTCACGAAGTATAGTTTCAAGTAGTACAGAGTAAGAGTACAGTACTTATAATTATTAACGCTTGTAAAACTGGGAATATTGAACGTGCAACATTCAACTACTCATGTAGTTTTATTTCAATAAATAATTATTAATACGCACCAACGCCTAAGTTCGATTTTGAGTCTGTCTGACTACATTAATCTACGCCCAACCAACGTTCAACAGCAAGAACCACAGCAACAGACAACCGTAGGTATAATTTTCAATTACCAATTCAAGTGAAATCTTGCTCCGCGTGAAATTGTCATTTAAGTCCCTCCCCATTATTCGTGAAGTGATTATCCCCAACCAAGAACAAAACGCACTCCAGCCCTATCCCGAGTAATTTTCCGCGAGGTTAGACTCAAAAACGGGCTTGCGTCTTCGGTATTTTCTCGTCGGATGTGGTAAAGGGAGAATTTATACTCCTTGACCAGAGCACGGAAAAGATACACCGAAATGTGAAATCTATGTTAAATTCGTGGGTTCGTAAGATAGGCCGCGATTTTGACGTAACAAATTCTGGGGGCTCGTCCGGGATCTTAGAGTGTTAGTTTTGTTCAAACTAATATTGTGTAAAAGAATCAACTGAAAAGAAAATATTTGTACTTTGCCCTTTTTACCGTGGTTTTGTAAGCCAGTTTAATCCTCGAAAATCGATTTTTCAATTTTTATTGAGTTTTAATGATTCAATGCATTTCACGAAAAATAATCCCTCTTTGTTACTGAATTTTGTAAAACGATTTATTTTATAAAATCCACCTTTTCCCTCTTTACCGCATTTTCGAGAGTTGATTTATTTTAAAGAAATCGATTTTTTACTTTTTATTGATTTTTAACGATTCAATGCATTTCATGAAAATTATCATCACCTATTACTGAGTTTTTAGAAACGGATTTAATTTATAAAATCCACCCTTTCCCTTTTTACCGCACTTTCGAGAATTGATTTATTTGAAAGAAATTGATTTTTTTACTTTTTATTGAACTTTAACGATTCAATCAATTTCATGAAAATTATAATCATTTATGACTGAGTTTTTAGAAAACGATTCGAATTATAAAATCCACCTTTCCCCTTTTTACCGCATTTTCGAGAATTGATTTATTTTAAAAAATTGATTTTTTACTTTTTATTGAATTTTAACGATTCAACGCATTTTATGAAAATTATCATCATTTATTACTGAGTTTTTAGAAAGCGATTTAATTTATAAAATCCAACCTTTCCCTTTTTACCGCAGTTTCGAGAATTGATTTATTTTAAAGAAATCGATTTTTTACTTTTTATTGAATTTTAACGATTCAAAGCATTTCATGAAAATTTCTCATCATTTATTACTGAGTTTTTAGAAAACGATTTAATTTATAAAATCCACCTTTTCCCTTTTTACCGCATTTTCGACAATTGATTTATTTTAAACATATCGATTTTTTACTTTTTATTGAATTTTAACGATTCAATGCATTTCATGAAAATTATCATCACCTATTACTGAGTTTTTAGAAAACGATTTAATTTATAAAATCCACCCTTTCCCTTTTTACCGCACTTTCGAGAATTGATTTATTTGAAAGAAATTGATTTTTTTACTTTTTATTGAACTTTAACGATTCAATCAATTTCATGAAAATTATAATCATTTATTACTGAGTTTTTAGAAAACGATTCGAATTATAAAATCCACCTTTCCCCTTTTTACCGCATTTTCGAGAATTGATTTATTTTAAAAAATTGATTTTTTACGTTTTATTGAATTTTAACGATTCAAAGCATTTCATGAAAATTTCTCATCATTTATTACTGAGTTTTTAGAAAACGATTTAATTTATAAAATCCACCTTTTCCCTTTTTACCGCATTTTCGAGAATTGATTTATTTTAAACATATCGATTTTTTACTTTTTATTGAATTTTAACGATTCAATGCATTTCATGAAAATTATCATCATTTATTACTGAGTTTTTAGAAAACGATTTAATTTATAAAATCCACCTTTTCCCTTTTTACCGCATTTTCGAGAATTGATTTATTTTAAAGAAATCGATTTTTTACTTTTTATTGAATTTTAATGATTCAATGCATTTCATGAAAATTATCATAATTTATTACTGAGTTTTTAGAAAACGATTTAATTTATAAAATCCACCCTTTCCCTTTTTATCGCATTTTTGAGAATTGATTTATTTTAAAGAAATTGATTTTTTACTTTTTATTGAATTTAACGATTCAATGCACTTCATGAAAAACTATCATTCTTTACTACCGAGTTTTTAGAAAACGATCTAATTCATAAATTCTAACCTTTCCCTTTTTATTGCATTTTTTAGAGTTGATTTATTTCACAGAAATTGATTTTTTCTTCTTTTTAGTGAATTTTAACGAGCCAAGCCATTTCATAAAAATTTACCATCTTTTTAGAAGAATACCAGCTATTATTCAAGTTATACGGTAAGCCTTCTTCGTAAGTAAATTGACCTTGTAGAAATCAAATGTGGAAACTAATATTCGATAATGACTGGTGAATAAAAAAAAAAAAAAGTAGAGAAGATAAAATTTGTATTGAAAGACATATACGTGGATGTATATATATATACATATATATATATATATACATATTCATAAGTTGTACTCCATTATATGGGACCATTGGAAAAATTATTTGTACTTCAAGTGCGTATAAAGGAACTCGAGGTTCTCGCACAAGAACTCATTGAAGAAGTCACGCCAGAAATTTTCTTAAATCGACTTGGTTTAGAACGAATAAAACAGCAAGAAAGAATAACTGCTAAAACATACGTGAGGAGAACTATAAGGAAAATAGCTTCCCCAAATATTAATTATAGAGAGTAAGATTATATTTGTTTTAACCAGACAACCATCAGACTTCTTGTGTTGTTTTTATACGATTCGCTCCGTAACATTAACTTCTTGGTACTATCATTTACATAAAATCTGCCAATCTACCAAGCGTTATGTTGTGCCGCGGAATATTCCACTCCGTATTTAGTATATTCGGGAATATTCCATAGTAAAGAAACATTGGAATTCGTTCAAGACGAGAAACGAAGTCCAATGCCCGATCGTATGAACGACCCCAAGAACGCCGACGCAGCATGAGCGACTCGCTTGGCGTTCGGCGATAGACTAACGCTAAAATTGCGAATTAAGGGATTTTCGTGAAGACAGTTAGCAACTGCTTTACGGAAAGACAGTATTAAATTAGATTGAAAAGAGAACGGTTGGTTCCTCGTTTAATACTCGAAACAACGCATTATTGTACTTCTTACTTTGATATATAAATAGGCAACGGAAAGTTACCGTTGCTTATAATAAATACTTCCTTTTATATAAATTCGCGTTTCCATCTTTTACTCGAGATCCATCTCCTTATCGGCAAACGATCCCAAAAAAATAATAACTTTTAATATTATACCGACTACCGAATAATCCAATTACTCGGTACCGGCATAACATTTGGTGGCAGCGGTGGGATCTGCCGAAGTTAAGTGATTTGTGATTTATTAGGACAAAAGTGTTTTGGACAAAGTTGAGAATACTCTGAAGTGACGACTACGACGCGTGCAAGGACACCAGTGTAGTTCGTGAAAACCCGACTAATTTAACGCGAAGACGCAAAGTGAACGTCGGTGCGGGGTGACGTATCGGTCAACCGTTTAAAGTCCCGATTGACGGTGTCACGTCAAGTCGCGGAAAACCGCACAAAGTGTGCAGCCGAGTACGCAAAGCAGCTACTCGAGAAGAAGCCGTCGCGCAACCATTGGCGACGCACTAAGGACGAACCCAGGAACCAACGAAGAAACGGGTCAACAGCGTCAGGAAGGACGACAAGGACCATCGACCGAACAGAGATACAGGACAACAAGTCGGCAACAGTATGGAAAGGACAATCTTCCAGATCATCTATCTGTAAGTGGCGGTTACATAATACTTATACATATAGCCAATAAACTGAAGCCAGATAGGACAAATATTTTGAAATTTTGAAAACAAAATTAATAATTCTGCCAAAGCCAGCGTAGAACCGATATTTGGGAAAATATTCCACTAGATATATATTTCTCTTGAGATTATGTGGGAATATTTTAAAGTAGAGTTCGCCGAGAAATTAGCAAACATGTCAGAATCGAGAGGAGCCCGATCAAGGCATAGGGGCAACTCGCTAGAGACAACGTTGCTTGGCGCAGGGGTAGCCCCTACAGCCGGTTTAGCTGCAACAGTAGGAGACATCGTTTACGAAGCGCGCAGGGCGCTATTCGAGCTCTCGCCGTCGGGGCGAATCCCTTCGACGAGACAAGAGGCCCTTGCAGACCGACTAACGGCCCAGTTCGGCGTAAACCCACGTAGGGGTGCGTCGTTTGGGGATTTTGATAGCGACGGTAGCGACGACGTGTTTAATATGGCTACTGGCGAGCGAACTCCCGAGCACATCACCGAGGAAATGGTTGAGCGGGAAATAGAAAACATGCGAACCATAGATCGTGTAGGTTTTTCAGCAGCTACCGGTACGACAGCCCGGTCGGTACCAGCGAGAGTACGCGATCGGTTGGAAGCGGTCGACCGAAGCCAACGCGAACTGGAAAGAGCGCGACGCCAGTGCGAGCGGCTGCAGCGCGAGCACGATAAAGGCCAACGCGAACTCGATCGCGAACTCAGGGAGGCCGAAACACCGTCGGCGAGACGGAACTTGGCGGACACGCTCAACGAGGTAGGTGCGGACGAGTACGAACTCATCCGGTCCCTACGAGAGCAAAACGCCGAACTATCGCGGAGGCTGGGAAATACAGGGTTGGAAGAACGTTCGATACCACGTCCGCGGTCGAGGCAAACCCGATTTGAGGAATCGGATTATCCCCCTGCGGATCCCGTGTTCCAGAGGGAACAACGGAGGGTGTCGGAAATACCGAGTCGGACACTCAACCTGGGGCTGGCCTTGAAAAATATAAAGCGCTTCGACAGCAGCAACGCTGACGAACTAGATGCCTTCTTGCGATCGTGCGAGACAGTTTTCAAGAGAGTAGCGCCCCAGGATCAAGCCATCCTGTTGGAACTGGTGCTCAGCAGCAAGCTCGAGGGAAGCGCATCCAGAGAGATGAAGCATAAAGTCATCCTCTCGGTAGCGCAGCTTAAAACCGAGCTGGAGGCCCTGTACGGAAAGCGGAAGTCGTTGCCAGCGTTACAAGTAGAGTTCAACTCCCTCCGGCAGGGCCAGGGTGAGGACATCGCGGTATACGCCGCCAGGACTGAGCGTATCACCGTTGATATAATAGAAAAACTCTGCGAGGAAGCCACCTCGATGTTGGAGATGCGCATCGTCGAAAAAATAACACGGAAGAGCGCCCAGGCCAACTTCGAAAATGGACTGCATGGGCAGGTCCAAATTCTGGTGAGATCTCGTAATTACGCCACCCTCCACGAGTCGGTAACCGGAGCCATCGAGATCACCAACATGGTGCAGCCAAAGGGAAGGGTTGGTGGAGCAATAAGCTACCCGAGAAGGTCCCAAGGTGCACCATCCCAGCAGAACGAGAACTGTTTCACCTGCGGGAAACCAGGGCACGTGGCTCGAGACTGCACCCGCAGATCGGGAAGAGTAAGCCTACCGATGCCCAGTGAGAATACATCCATTCACAACGTTGACGTCGTGTGCAACTATTGCCAAAAAAGGGGCCACATGTGGAAAGACTGCAGGAAAAGATTGTCGCAGAACAAAAGCGATCCTGCCCAGTCTTCACAGCATCCCCAACGTCCAAGGGACTCAGGGGGCAAGAATGAAAGGTCCACGGTAAATGCAAGTGCAAGTCGATCGAATACCGATGCCAGCCCGCTGAAAACGATGAGAATAGATACACTCACGGCCCAGCAGAGACCCGCGCGCAGGAGGAAAACGACGCAGCAGTTATTGCAGGTAACGCTGCCGGCGTCCAGCGCTACGGCCAGCGACTTCGATATCGTTGCATCGTTAGCCACGACCGGGGTACTCACCCTCAAAGCGGACACCGGAGCGCAGTGCAGCATAATAAAGGAAGGCTGTCTCAAGGCCGAAACCATGGTGAGCAGGTGCTCCGTGGAACTGCAGGGTGTTGCAGGTGAAAAATTCACCCCCCTCGGTATAGCAAAAATTGTGCTGGAGACGCCAGCCTTAAACGTGGAACATTGGTTCTACATAGTCCCGAATAATGTGCCGCTAGGGGTCAATGGGCTGCTAGGAATGGACTTTATCAAGCAGCATAAAGTGGACATCCTGCATGGCGAGATGCTTAAGTTGTATGGGCACTGCATGCCGCTAAGGGACGGCGCGACGAGGATAAATTCGCCACACGCAGTAGAACTGCCGCCACGTGCAAATACATAGGCCTGCTTACAGAGATAAATCTTCCTTCCGGAAACGGGCCTAACATAGATGCCGCCAAGAAAAATAAATTTGTCAGACTACCTACAAGGAGTAGGATCGGCCGAGGCATCATAGAGAGACCCCGTGTCACACCGTCAAGAACCAAAAGAGTGAGTTTAAATGTTCCTAAACACGACGGGGAAGTGCAACAGCCGACGGTGACATGCGAGCCGTCGGAGATAGCGAAGACCGTACGTAGCCGCCAGGTCAAGGCACTGCGCGTTAGCTCAGAGAGCACGGGGAAGAAGGCCAAACGGTTTGCGCAGCGCCAACGAAAGCCAGATTTGGTGCCCCCCAGCAGTGAAAAGCAAGCAGCTCGCGCAGGAATAGTGTGCGAATACAACGGTGTATTCCAACTACGAGGGAAAGAGCGACAGCGCACGCATGAGGTGCAAGATCGCGCACCCTTTAAGGTCGGATCGAAGGACCTAGGATCACAACCCTTGCCCGGGAAGACCGTAAAATCGGGGCATGGGTCCGGTAAAATGCAGAAAGCCGGGAAAAGAAATACTGTTGCAGATGCTCTTAGTCGCACATATGCGACCACACGAGCCCAAGTGGGACAGGAAAGACAGTCCCACAAAAAAGAGAATAATAGCGCAATCGGGTATACGAACGGCCGCACAAAGCGGAGAGTCGAGGATACCCAAGGCAACCAGTATAACTCGTCGACATAGTAACACACGGAGTAAGAGCTACTCGCGATAGTATGAGCCCTAGCTCAATTCCGGCCATATATTTAAGGTACCGGTTTCACAGTAGTGACGGACCACCAACCGCTCACCTGGCTGTTCGGAGTAAAGGACCCAGGTTCGAGATTGATGCGTTGGAAAATTAAATTGGCAGAACATGAGTTCAATGTAGAGTACAAGGCAGGTAAGCACAATACGAATGCCGATGCGCTAAGTAGAATGCCTTACTACGAGGGCCCAAGCGAGAGCGAAGAACGAAGTCCGTGTGTCGAAAGAGGACAGCACGACGGGGAAAGTAGGCACAACGAAAGACCGCACAAAGCGGACAGCCGAAGATGTCCCGTATAGCCATGGTAGCTCGCTGGAGCGAGAGGTCAAGCTCGCCCGCGAGCGAGACGAGGACAGCAAGTGCCCGGGTACGGACAGCCACACAAAGCGGAGAGCCGAGAATATCCCGGGCCAGCCTAGCAACGCGACAGAGAGAGAGGCCGCGCTGGCCAATGCGCCAGAAGAGGATAGAGAGATTCGCAGCGTGCCTGCAGAACGCTCTACTGAACCCCACAGCCCCGCCGAAAAGCCGTGCGGTCGGGGAAGGGGCAGACCACGCAAGCAAGCAACGCAAGCCACTGGTAAGACTGCGAGCACCGCTAACAAGGATGGAGCGGGCCCAGCACAGCATGGCGGACCCGCGAAGCGCGGAAGGCCGCGAAAGGCAAACGTTGCAAGGCCGCTCGAGACAGAGAGCGACCCAACGGCGGAGCTACCGGTGGGCACACCGAGCGAAGAAACTGCGGACAGAGCACCGCAAAGGCCTGCTGAGGAAGCGAGGCACGGCGGGGCCCGTAGCCCACGAACTTCCAGCGCGATAAAAGAGTATAGCGACTGCCGCAGTGGCGTAGCCACTCCTTCTGCCGATGACCGCCAGAAAATAATTAGCGAATACCACGACACCCCCATAGGAGGGCATCAAGGTATACGGCGCACGTTACATCGGATTCGGACCAAATACAACTGGCCCGGCCTGAGAAGAGATTTAGAGAATTATATATCGTCCTGTGAATCCTGCCAAAAGAATAAAATCGGGAAAAGGGAACGAGTGGCGATGGTGGTAACGGACACCCCATCGAGGTCATTTGAAAAGGTTGCGGTCGACATCGTAGGACCGCTACCGGAAAGCGACTCCGGGAAAAAATATATACTTACGATTCAAGACGCACTTACCAAGTACAGCGCAGCGATTCCACTGCCGAACCAAGAGGCTTCGACAGTAGCAAAGGCGCTCGTTGAAGAATTGATTTGCCGGCACGGGACACCGGAAATAATATTATCGGATCAAGGCACGAACTTCCTCAGCTCGACCTTCAAAGAGATATGTCGACTGCTCCGAATCAAGAAGATACAAACGACGGCCTACCATCCGGAATCAAATAGCACGCTAGAAAGATCGCATCGCACCCTCGCGAATATCTGAAAAATGTCATAAATGAGGATCAAGGAAATTGGGACGAGTGGCTGCCGTGTGCGATGTTCACGTACAACACCACTCCACATACGGGGACCGGACTGTCGCCCCACGTGTTGGTGTATGGACGCGAGGCCGAATTGCCGACCGCCGTGAAATAAGAACCACGCAGCACTTATGCCTACGATGACTACGTCCACGAGTTACGCGAGCGATTACGCGCCGCATGGACTGTAGCACGAGACAACCTGGAAGGCGCGAAAAGACGGTCGAAGACTACATACGACCATGGCGCACAGGTGCAGGAGTACCACGTCGGCGAACGCGTACTCTTCCGTGACGAGACGGTGCGAAGGGGGCGGTCGCCAAGACCCCGGAGTGGATGGGTCCTCACGAAATAATAGAGAAGAGGCCCCCCGTCAACTACGTGGTCCGGAAGGGACGTAAAATCCAGGCGGTGCACGCTAACCGCCTGAAGCTCTTTATCGAGCACTAATAGCTCAGGAATTGAGGAATTCGAATACTTATAGCTAGTTAAAACTAAATATTAGCTAGAAAATAAATGTTAGAAGGAGCCCCTCAGGATGCAGGGTAGGGAGCTCCAATAAAATAGAAGAGGTCTTAGAAGACCTAATTTTATCAACTGGAAAAAGAGCGTATACATATCGGAAAAATATATTGAACAAAACAATTTCATTACGCAATCCGGAGGGGACGGAATACTGTGACCGTGCCAGAAAAGCACCACGAAAAATGTATAGCGTATTAATACTGTTGTGCCGCGGAATATTCCACTCCGTATTTCGTATATTCGGGAATATTCCATAGCAAAGTAACATTGGAATTCGTTCAAGACAGGAAACGAAGTCCAATGCCCGATCGTATGAACGACCCCAAGAACGCCGACGCAGCATGAGCGACTCGCTTGGCGTTCGGCGATAGGCTAACGCTAAAATTGCGAATTAAGGGATTTTCGTGAAGACAGTTAGCAACTGCTTTACGAAAGGACAGTATTAAATTAGATTGAAAAGAGAACGGTTGGTTCCTCGTTTAATACTCGAAACAACGCATTATTGTACTTCTTACTTTGATATATAAATAGGCAACGGAAAGTTACCGTTGCTTATAATAAATACTTCCTTTTATATAAATTCGCGTTTCCATCTTTTACTCGAGATCCATCTCCTTATCGGCAAACGATCCCAAAAAAATAATAACTTTTAATATTATACCGACTACCGAATAATCCAATTACTCGGTACCGGCATAACATTTGGTGGCAGCGGTGGGATCTGCCGAAGTTAAGTGATTCGTGATTTATTAGGACAAAAGTGTTCTGGACAAAGTTGAGAATACTCTGAAGTGACGACTACGACGCGTGCAAGGACACCAGTGTAGTTCGTGAAAACCCGACTAATCTAACGCGAAGCCGTGAAGTGAACGTCGGTGCGGGGTGACGTATCGGTCAACCATTTAAAGTCCCGATTGACGGTGTCACGTCAAGTCGCGGAAAACCGCACAAAGTGTGCAACCGAGTACGCACAGCAGCTACTCGAAAAGAAGCCGTCGCGCAATCGTTGGCGACGCACCAAGGACGAACCCAGGAACCAACGGAGATACGGGTCAACGGTACCAGGGAGGATAACTGGACCAGCCTTCGAGGGAAGCTACGAGACAACAGGTCTACAGCACCGGAGGAAGGGCACCCGAGAACAACAGTATGGAAAGGACAATCTTCTAGATCATCTATCTGTAAGTGGCGGTTACTTTATACTTATACATATAGCCAGTAAACTAAAGCCAGCGTAGAACCGATATTTGGGAAAATATTCCACTAGATACATATTTCTCTTGAGATTTTGTGGGAATATTCTAAAGTAGAGTTGGCCGAGAAATTTGCAAGCATGTCAGATCCTAGAGGAGCCCGACCAAGAAATAGGGGCAATTCGTTAGAGACGACGTTGCCCGGCTAAGAGGTAGACCCCACAGCTGGATTAGCCGCGGCCGTAGGAGACATAGTTTACGAAGCGCGCAGGGCGCCATTCGAGCTGTCGCCGTCGGGGCGAATCCCTTCGTCCAGACAAGGGGCCCTGGCGGACAGACTGACGGCCCAGTTTGGCGTAAACCAACGTAGGGGTGCGTCATTCGGGGATTTTGACAGCAACGCTAGCGACGACTTGCTTAATATGGCCACTGGCGAGCAAACGCCTGAACGCATCACCGAGGACATGGTTGAGCAAGAAATAGAAAACATGCGAACCATAGATCGTGTGGGTTTTTCAGCAGCTACCGGTACGACAGCCCGGTTGGTACCAGCGAGAGTACGCGATCGGTTGGAAGCGGTCGACCGAAGCCAACGCGAACTTGAAAGAGCGCGACGCCAGTGCGAGAGGCTGCAGCGTGAGCACGATAGAGGCCAACGCGAACTCGATCGCGAACTCAGGGAGGCCGAAACACCGTCGGCGAGACGGAACTTGGCGGACACGCTCAACGAGGTAGGTGCGGACGAGTACGAACTCATCCGGTCCCTACGAGAGCAAAACGCCGAACTATCGCGGAGGCTGGGAAATACAGGGTTGGAAGAACGTCCAATACCACGTCCGCGGTCGAGGCAAACCCGATTTGAAGAATCGGATTATCCCCCTGCGGATCCCGTGTTCCAGAGGGAACAACGGAGGGTGTTGGAAACACCGAGTCGGACACTCGACCTGGGGCTGGCCTTGAAAAATATAAAGCGCTTCGACGGCAGCAACGCTGACGAACTAGATGCCTTCTTGCAATCGTGCGAGACAGTTTTCAAGAGAGTAGCGCCCCAGGATCAAGACATCCTGTTGGAACTGGTGCTCAGCAGCAAGCTCGAGGGAAGGGCGTCCAGAGAGATGAAGCATAAAGTTATCCTCTCGGTAGCGCAGCTTAAAACCGAGCTGCAGGCCCTGTACGGAAAGCGGAAGTCGTTGCCTGCGTTACAAGTAGAGTTCAACTCCCTCCGGCAAAGCCAGGGTGAGGACATCGCGGTATACGCCGCCAGGACTGAGCGTATCACCGTCGATATAATAGAAAAACTCTGCGAGGAAGCCACCTCGATGTTGGAGATGCGCATCGTCGAAAAAATAACACGGAAGAGCGCCCAAGCCAACTTCGAAAATGGACTGCATGGGCAGGTCCAAATTCTGGTGAGATCTCGTAGTTACGCCACCCTCCACGAGTCGGTAACCGGAGTCATCGAGATCACCAACATGGTGCAGCCAAAGGGAGGGGTTGGTGGAGCAATAAGCCACCCCAGAAGGTCCCAAGGTGCACCATCCCAGCAGAACGAGAACTGTTTCACCTGCGGGAAACCAGGGCACGTGGCTCGAGACTGCACCCGCAGATCGGGAAGAGTAAGTCTACCGATGCCCAGCGAGAATACATCCATTCACAACGTTGACGTCATGTGCAACTATTGCCAAAAAAGGGGCCACATGTGGAAAGACTGCAGGAAACGATTGTCGCAGAACAAAAGAGATCCTGCCCAGTCTTCACAGCATCCCCAACGTCCAAGGGACTCAGGGGGCAAGAATGAAAGGTCCACGGTAAATGCAAGTGCAAGTCGATCGAAGACCGATGCCAGCCCGCTGGGAACCATGAGGATAAACACGCTCACGGCCCAGCAGAAACCTGCGTGCAAGCAGAAGAAAACAACGCTGCAGCTTCTACAAGTAACGCTGCCGGCGTCGAGTGCCACCGCCAGCGACTTCGATATAATTGCACCGTTGACCACAACCGGGGTACTCACCCTCAAGGCGGACACCGGAGCGCAGTGCAGTATAATAAAGGAAGGCTGTCTTAAGGCCGAAACCATGGTGAGCAGGTGCTCCGTGGAACTGCAGGGTGTTGCAGGTGAAAAATTCACCCCCCTCGGGATAGCGAAAATCACGCTCGAGACGCCGGTTCTAAATGTAGAGCATTGGTTTTACATCGTTCCGAGCACCGTGCCGTTGAAGGTCAACGGACTGCTTGGTATGGACTTCATTAAACATCATAAAGCAGATATCTTGCACGGCGAAATGATTAAACTATACGGACATTGCATGCCGCTTCTAGATGGTTCGGTGAAGATGACCCTGCCACCGCGCAGCGAGATCGTCGCTTACGCCGCGACCAGGAGCAAATTTATCGGACTGCTCTCTAAAATGGAACTCGGAAAAGGAGTAATAATGGGAGCCTGCATCACGTCGCCGCACGGTAGCAGCTGTGCAGTAAGTCTAATAAACACCACAGAGAAGGCTGTTGAGGTACAACGCCCGGTGGTGGAACTCGAGCCTCTAGAGATAACGGCAGTGGGTCACGGTCCCGAGGCCGCAACGCCCGAAGTATGCACCATCAGCGCGGAGCGAGGGGCCGACCGCCTCGCGCGACTAGCTCAAGAGCTAGACGCACGAAATCTCAATAAGGAAGAGCGCGAAGCGCTCGATGAGATCACGAAAGAATACGAAGATGTGTTCCACCTCCCGGGGGACAGGCTGCCATGCACGCCTATGGTAGAACATGTGATACCCCTTAAGGAGGGGGTGCAGCCCATTAAGGTGCACCCATACAGGCTGCCCGAGACCCACAAGAGAGAAGTGGAGAGGCAGACCCGCGAAATGCTTGAGGAAGGCATTGTCCAACCTAGCCGGAGTCAATGGAACGCCGCGCTGCTGGTTGTAGCGAAGAAACCTGACGCAGCCGGAGAGAGAAAAATGCGCGTAGTAGTGGACTTTCGGAAGCTGAACGAAGCCACCATCGGAGACTCGTACCCACTGCCTAATATCACCGAGATATTGGACCAGCTGGGAAGGGCCCGATACTATACGACCTTGGATCTCGCTTCTGGATTTCATCAAATCCCGATGGCAAAGCAAGACAAGGAAAAGACCGCATTTTCCACACCACAGGGCCATTTCGAGTATAACCGAATGCCTTTCGGACTCAAAAACGCCCCACCGACCTTCCAGAGGTTGATGAACTCCGCGCTGGCAGGACTACAGGGCGTCAAATGCTATGTGTACTTAGACGACATAGTAATTCACGGCAAGACCTTCAAGGAGCACAATGACAGGCTGCGAGAGGTACTGCAGCGGCTAAGAGAAGCCAGATTAGCAGTGCAACCGAGCAAGTGCCAGTTCCTGCGCAAGGAAACGCAGTACCTCGGCCACATCATATCCAAAGAGGGCGTACGTGCTGATCCGCAGAAACTGTAAGCAGTAAGGGAATTCCCAGTACCGAAAAATATAAAAGGAGTACAATCTTTCCTCGGACTAGCTGGCTACTATCGAAAATTCATCAAGGATTTCTCGAGAACCGCGAAGCCACTCACAGAATTAACCCAGAAAGGGGTCGAATTCGAGTGGACCGCAGTAAGAGACGCTGCCTTCGAAGAACTGAAGACAGCCCTTACCACAGCACCGATACTGCAGTATCCAGACTTCACGAAGCCGTTTGTTGTAACGACAGATACCTCAGACAGGGCGCTCGGCGCAATCTTATCGCAAGGCAAGATCGGGGACGATTTGCCCATATGTTACGCGAGCCGCACCATGTCAAAGGCCGAGCTCAATTATACAACCATGGAAAAAGAGCTACTCGCCATAGTTTGGGCTCTCGCTCAATTTCGACCATATATTTATGGTACACGTTTCACGGTAGTGACGGACCACCAACCGCTCACCTGGCTGTTCGGAGTAAAGGACCCAGGATCGAGATTAATGCGTTGGAAAATTAAATTGGCCGAACACGAATTTAACGTTGAATATAAGGCCGGAAAGCGTAATACAAACGCCGATGCGTTAAGTCGTATATTCGCTACTACGAGGACCCAAGCGAGAGCTAGGAACGAAGTCCGTGAGTCGGGAGAGGACAGCACAAAGGGGCAACTCGGCACAACGAAAGACCGCACAAAGCGGACGGCCGAAGATACCCCGTATAGCCATGGTAGCTCGCTGGAGCGAGAGGTCGAGCCCGCCCGCGAGAGAAACGAGGACAGCAAGCGCCCGGGTACGGACAGCCGCACAAAGCGGAGAGCCGAGAATACCCCGGGCCAGCCTAGCAACGCGGCAGAGAAAGAGGCCGCTCTGGCCAATGCGCCAGAAGAGGACAGAGAGATTCGCAGCGTGCCTGCAGAACGCTCTACTGAACCCCACAGCCCCGCCGAAAAGCCGTGCGGTCGGGGAAGGGCTAGACCACGCAAGCTACATACGCGGGCCACTGGTAAGACTGCGAGCACCGCCAACAAGGATAGTGCGGGCCCAGCACAGCATGGCAGACCCGCGAAGCGCGGAAGGCCGCGAAAGGCAAACGTTGCAAGGCCGCTCGAGACAGAGAGCGACCCAACGGCGGAGCTACCGGTGGGCACACCGAGCGAAGAAACTGCGGACAGAGCACCGCAAAGGCCTGCTGAGGAAGCGAGGCACGGCGGGGCCCGTAGCCCACGAACTTCCTGCAGCACGGATGAAGACAGCGCGATAAAAGAGTATAGCGACTGCCGCAGTGGCGTAGCCACTCCTTCTGTCGATGACCGCCAGAAAATAATTAGAGAATACCACGACACCCCCATAGGAGGGCATCAAGGTATACGGCGCACGTTACATCGAATTCGGACCAAATACAACTGGCCCGGCCTGAGAAGAGATCTAGAGAATTATATATCGTCTTGCGAATCCTGTCAAAAGAATAAAATCAGGAAAAGAGAACGAGTACCGATGGTGGTAACCGACACCCGCTCGAGGTCGTTTGAAAAGGTTGCGGTTGACATCGTAGGACCGCTACCGGAGAGCGTCAACGGAAAAAAATACATACTTACGATCTAAGACGCATTGACCAAGTACAGCGCAGCGATTCCACTGCCGAACCAAGAGGCTTCGACAGTCGCTAGAGCGCTCGTTGAAGAATTAATCTGCCGGCACGGAACGCCGGAAATAATATTATCAGATCAGGGTACGAACTTCCTCAGCTCGACCTTCAAAGAGATGTGTCGACTGCTGCGAATTAAAAAAATACAAACTACGGCCTATCATCCCGAATCGAACGGCGCTTTGGAGAGGTCACATCGCACCCTTGCTGAGTACCTAAAAAATTTCATAGATGCGGATCAGGGAAATTGGGACGAGTGGCTGCCGTACGCGATGTTCACGTACAACACCACTCCACATACGGGGACCGGATTGTCACCCCATGTATTGGTATACGGACGCGAAGCGGAGTTACCGACTGCCGTGAAGCAGGAGCCCCGCCGCACCTATGCGTACGACGACTACGTCCAAGAGTTACGCGAACGACTACGCGCCGCATGGACTGTAGCACGAGACAGCCTGGAAGGCGCGAAAAGACGGTCGAAGACTACATACGACCAAGGCGCACAGGTGCAGGAGTACCGCGTCGGCGAACGCGTACTCCTCCGCGACAAGACGGTGCGCAGGGGGCGGTCAGCCAAGCTGACCCCGAAGTGGACGGGACCTCAGGAAATAGTAGATAAGAGGCCCCCCGTCAATTACGTCATCGGAAAGGGACGAAAAACTCAGGCAGTGCATGCAAACCGCCTGAAGCTCTTTATAGAGCACTAAAATGAAATAAAAGCTAAATAAAAGCGCAAGGTAAAGAATTCCAATAAGAGAAACAAGATAAAATGAAAACTTGTTTAATTGAAAAAGCACGAAGGAAAACATGTCATACATAGTAATGGTAATTTAGAAAAATTCCGGCATACTGGCTTTGGTAGGCATATGTATAGTAACCGCCCGAGATTTCAGTATCAGAACCATCGGGCGAACGTCGCAGGTCATCAGGGAAAACTACCTTCCATCGTTCAATTTAAAATTAACGGAAATTGAAGGTCAGGCACCCCCTAAGCAGACCGAGAGGACAAGTCCATCACAGAGCGTGTTGCGAGACCCGGAAGAGCTTCAAAAGCTCGGAGCTCGAGCCGACCAAATCATGGACAACCTCAATACCGACGGAGACGGGATGCAACGCATCCATAATCTGAGTTTTTACTCACTGGGTGCAGTAGCACCAATAGCCTTGGTTGGCTATGTTCTGTTTAAATGTTATAGGTATCAACGAAACCGAACACCAACAAGGACAAGCGAGGCAACGACCCCGGCAGCAGCCGAGGTAAACATCAACGTCGAGCCGATCGGACAACAACAGCCAGAAGAGCAACCGCGATCCGAGCTGGCCAGGTTATGCACCCGTCCCCTCAACCGAGAACGACTCGCTCGGCACGAAAGACGATAAGAAGCAGAGGAAAAACTTCATCGTTACAAATGAAAAAATGAAAAATTTTATTGTATTGTTATATAACTTCGAACAAGAAACCAATCGAAGAGAAAATTTTTTAAAGAAAAAATTTTTCCTTTTAAGGGGGGAGGGATGTTGTGCCGCGGAATATTCCACTCCGTATTTAGTATATTCGGGAATATTCCATAGTAAAGAAACATTGGAATTCGTTCAAGACAAGAAACGAAGTCCAATGCCCGATCGTATGAACGACCCCAAGAACGCCGACGCAGCATGAGCAACTCGCTTGGCGTTCGGCGATAGGCTAACGCTAAAATTGCGAATTAAGGGATTTTCGTGAAGACAGTTAGCAACTGCTTTACGAAAAGACAGTATTAAATTAGATTGGAAAGAGAACGGTTGGTTCCTCGTTTAATACTCGAAACAACGCATTATTGTACTTCTTACTTTGATATATAAATAGGCAACGGAAAGTTACCGTTGCTTATAATAAATACTTCCTTTTATATAAATTCGCGTTTCCATCTTTTACTCGAGATCCATCTCCTTATCGGCAAACGATCCCAAAAAAATAATAACTTTTAATATTATACCGACTACCGAATAATCCAATTACTCGGTACCGGCATAACAGTTAAAACAGTTGGCATACAATTCTGAAAATAGTAGTTAAATTACAAACGGTTCTGTTATTCACTCCTACGTTGCTTATCTTAACAACCCCCTCGAGCGATCACTAGAATCGTTCACCTCCTTCCACCGCTCATAACATTGCACCTCCACCTGCACGTGCTGCTCTTTCTGCCATAGACCTTTAACAAATTCGCCGGCTCGCTTACACCAGCGGTCAGCATTCTAAAAACCCTACCTTAACTACCCTCTTTTCAGCCTAACACATGGGCAAACGTAGAGGTGGTCAAAAAAGGACGATACGCCGTTTCTTTTCTATGTTCAGGGAAATAATTAATACACAAAATCACTCTGCCAGTAAATTTGCGGAAATAGATCATTGCTCTCGCGTCTTGGGCATACCTTTAAAGTTGAATGATATCGCCAGTGTCGAGAACGAAATCCAAGAAAACCTGTCTGAAAATATCAAAATTTCAAACGTGCGTTCGTTGCTGCGTATTACCTCCGACGTGCACTACAGCGGTACGTTTGAAAGAATTATCACCGGAGAGGTAGTGACCTTCCACTGGAACCCCAAGATTTTGCAAAGTACTAGCAAGACCCATTCACAAAACACATTATACTAGTGAGAGAAATCCTGTGTTTCAGCTCCTCGCGTAAGTGGGGTTAAGGCTGGCAAGGCTCGCTCACAACACACATTACACTAGTGAAGAGAAATCCTATGTTTCAGCTCCTCGCGTAAGTGGGGTTAAGGCTGGCAAGGCTCGCTCACAACACACATTACACTAGTGAAGAGAAATCCTATGTTTCAGCTCTCCGCGTAAGTGGGGTTAAGGCTGGCAAGGCTCGCTCACAACACACATTACACTAGTGAAGAGAAATCCTATGTTTCAGCTCCTCGCGTAAGTGGGGTTAAGGCTGGCAAGGCTCGCTCACAATACATATTACACTAGTGAAGAGAAATCCTATGTTTCAGCTCCTCGCGTAAGTGGGGTTAAGGCTGGCAAGGCTCGCTCACAATACACATTACACTAGTGAAGAGAAATCCTATGTTTTAGCTCCTCACGCAAGTGAGTTCGGGGCTAGCAAGGCTCGTTCACAAAAGACATTACACTAGTGAAGAGAAATCCTATGTTTCAGCTCCTCGCGTAAGTGGGGTTAAGGCTGGCAAGGCTCGCTCACAAAACACATTACACTAGAAAAAGAAACACATTATACCAACAAGACAGACATAACTACACGTACTACTTACTTATCCTAACAATTACCCTACCACTATTGACCCGAATCATTTATCCATGCCTAAAACCCATAGAGCAGGAAGGAAAATTCAAGCGCAGAGATTAAAACGACGAATCTTGAAAGAACAGTACCAAGTTCCAACAATTGCGTGCAAATCATATAACGAGCAAGATTTTAGAGCCTTTACTATTGAAATAGAAAGCGATAATAAAATTATTCCTCTCGAAGGATAAATAATAACTGAATATAAGCAAGATTGCAACGACACAATTGCAGTACATAACGACTATTCGAGGCAAGAAGGGAATAGAATTTTTAATTCTAGTAAAACGAATCGTTCTTTAACAGTAACAGCGAGTGAATCGTATAACAAGCAAAATTTTGAAGTCTCTAGCATCAAATCTACAAAAGATAACGAAGGTATTTTCCTTAACCAAGAAAAAATAACAGGTTTGCAGGGACCTTTAGGTGAACAAACAGAGAAGTATAAAAATCATTCAGACAGTGCAAAGGCAGATTGCATGGGCCTCTCTAATGAAGAGATACCATATTTATTAAGGGAAATTACGTACGAAGCAAGCAGTAGTAAAGTCACACAGGGCGTCGACACAGAAATACCGAGTGAATATAGAATAAAACGCCTTAAGCAAATCCGAGAAATCAAGCGGAAAAAATTTCTAGACGAACTTGTCGCTGATTACGAAGCTTACTCGATAGAAGGGATACGCTATCATCCGATAGTAACACCTTGCAAGCCTCGTATCACTAAGATCGAATCGTTGAATAAACATAAAGTTATCCTCCTGAAGGAAAAACCACATTTGATTTCACCTCAGGGAAATTTTGAAACAAAATTAAAGGAATAAAGTTGCATAATTTTTCCTCGTTACAAGTAACAAAAAGAAAGTTATTCCTATTTCCTCCTCCTGCGCAATTTTACTGTCATAATATTCTTATGTATTGTTGTATGTCTCTTTGATGCGGTATAAAAAAAAAGAGAGTAAATATACTATTATACTTATATAAAATACATCGTCAATGAGTTCAACTCGATCAAAGGTAAGAGTTGATGATAATGTAATACATGATTATCCTGAAGACCGAAAAAAGAAATCTCGAATACAGAGCCCTCCTAAATCCCGATTTGAAACAGCCGAAGAATCTTCCGACGAAAGTATTAATAGTTCGCATCCCAAGACTCCCTCCACAACGAATCCAACGGGAGAAATTATTGCGGATACAGAGAAAAGTAGCGACATTAATCAAGAAAATCCGGAATTAATTAAAGTAGACGAAAATAGTCGTATACAATCCTTGGAATTAACGTCAAGTCATTTAATTATTACAAAAACGGAAATAAATTGCGAGGAAGCAAGTGATTCTTCAAGTACTGAAGAAATTTTATCAGACAATCTTGATAATTATAGTACATCAAATAGTCCGTTACAGATTCAAGAAATTTCAAAGAATTCAGAAAGTTTTGAGCAATTCACGAATCGAGTGCAAAAAACACTTGCAGCGAGATCGGGAAACAATTTATTGTCTGTGGTTGGATTTTTGGAAGAACCTGGTCACCAATATTTACCACTTGTAATATATAGAGATCCCTGTAACGAAATTCCAGTTCAGATCCCCGTATCCCCCGAAGATATTGTAAAAGACGTCGAGCTGCAGCCCGCTACACACGAGACGACAGGTACGAATACACCAGTCATAACGACCCCGAACCCCGTAGTCACCACGCCCGCGTTAGGCCTTTCGAACTCCAGCGACATATTTTACACTCCTGCAGGGGGGTCTACCCCATTCAACTCACCCATCGGTACACCGCTCCTCGTGAGTCATAATAAAACACTGTCCACTTCAACAAGAAGAAGGAATACTTGTGAAAAATCTAAATTAAAATCAATAATTAAACCCTCCCACATTGTACCACAGAATTTGTTGAAAAATTTACACCTGCTGTCGGAATACGAACCTGCTATTCCTGGTTGTTCCTCCCACCCCACGGGAAAAAGGTCGAGTCCAGATAAAAAGCCCAGTAAAATACCACCAGTTAACTTTTCTCTTGAAACTAGTGACCCTGTACCCGACCCTCTTCCCATAATGGTTAATAATAACCAAACGTTGTCTCTTCGAGATGCATTGGCTGTCATACCGAATTATGACGGTCATACTTTGTCATTGGGGATGTTTATCCAAGGATGCAAGGAAGCCTTGGCCATGATGGGGCCAGGCGCCGAATCAAATTTAGTAAAAGCAGTCCGCATAAAAATAATTGGCGAACCCCGTCGCACTATACAAGGGCAAACTTTTGAAAAAATAGATGATTTGGGTAAATTTCTCAAAGATATTTATGCACCCACGCGAAATGTATAACAGTTGCAAGGTGAATTAGGATCAATATACCAGAGAGAAAGCGAGTCTGTTATTGCCTATTCGAATCGTGTAAGAGATTTGGGAAATTTGATACTTGAAAATTACGATGCGAGCGAAGATAATCCCTTGGCTGGCGCTTTTATTGATAATACTAAACAAAGCCTTCCAGCTTGTTTTCTACACGGTTTAAAACCGGAAATCGAACAACGATTAACTCCTAATAATAATCTTGAAGAATTAATAAAGCTAGCAGTGCTGACCGAAAAGAGTTTAGTGTCCCAAGCAGCCTTGCGTAGCGGTGAGCAAGTAACGTCGAGTCCAAGGGTCCCTAAGCCCGAGGCGAAACGAGGAGTACACGTGGTAGCAAGCGAAGAAGTGCATTGCCAGTTGTGCAATAAAAAAGGGCACAATGCTAAAGAATGTTCGACTCAAAAGAATAGCCAAGCGTTGGCTGTTGTGTTACAAAATACGGGAAATGTCGATAAAGGACCGAACATATGTCAGATTCGTCAGAAGACTGGACACTCGGCAGACAAATATTTTAAATTTTTCCACCTTCAAATAACAATAAATCTAGCCTCGAAGCTCCTTCATTTATCATATGTCAGATCTGTAAAAGAACAGGACATTCGGCCGACAAATGACTTAAAATCTTCCCCCCTTCAAATAATAATAAACCCGTCTTTGACGGTCCTCCGCTCACTATATGCCAGGTATGTAACAAGCGCGGGCACACTGCCGACCGTTGTTATAAAATTTTTCCTCCTGAAAGGAAAGAGTCGGGAAATACATCGATGTTTTGTCACTTTTGTAAAAATCATGGACACACAGCGAATAGATGTCCTCAATCACCCTCAGTCCCCCCAAAACTAATGTCTTTACCGCAAACACAGGTACCAGTCAATCTCCGATACCAAAATCCTAGCGATATTCGGTGCCAAATATGTAAAAAAGAAGGCCACGGGGCCCATATTTGTCCTTATCGTAACAATCATTCCCAGCCTTTAAATAACAATCGATCGGAAAATCGCGGAAATATTAATAATTTCAATAATAATTCCATGAATTCAACAGGACCATGTTTTTATTGCAAACAACCCGGTCATTTTATCCGTGAGTGTCCCGCTCGAAGGGAGAACGAAGCAACATATGGAAGTACGGGAAACCGAAGTAGTCTTCCGAGTACGGGTGCGCCCAGGGAGACTTCGTTAAACATGCATCCGATCCGTACTATTTCAATCGCAGCTTCGACCCTCAACCGCGAGTAGTCCGTATCTTTAATATACAATTGCATCGAGAAAGTAGTGTTCCGACGGTTACGATAACGGCATCGGAAGTAATATCCCCTATCACTCTTATGGTTGATACGGGAGCCGGGCCGAATATTTTAAAGAAACAATTTGTAAATGAACATATCGCTATAAATCACGGAGAAATTTTACAACTTAATGGAATAACCACAAATTCAATTTTACTTTGGGTCATATTACAATACAAGCCTTCGGACGTTTCGTTACTTTCCATATTGTAGATAATAACTTCCCCATAAAGAAAGCTGGTATATTGGGTTCGGAATACCTTGACCGCAATCGCGTGAAAATTGACTATGAGAAAAGACAATTGAAAATGCAGAATGTAAGAATACCATTTGCAACTCAGAAAACTATTGTTATCCCTGCAGAGTCCACCAAATTGTGCTTCGTGAGAGTAAAGAATTTGGATTTACGGGAAGGTTATCTGCCTCCCCTGGATGCAGGTGAAGGTATAAACATAGAGAGCGGGTTTGTCATTAATAATAATGGTAAAGCTTACATTTATGTGACAAATAGCAATAGGTATTCGGTTCAAGTCCAGGTACCAGTACTAGAGTTAATGTCATCGGAGGAATTAACTTACAGTATAGGAATAAGAGAATCTACTGACGATTCAAAGACGAAAAAGGAACAACAGGTAACAAGTAAAGTTAAATTATTAAAAGAAAATAAGTCCTCGGACGGACTGAGTCATGAAACTAATAAAGATAAAATCAATTCAAGTGAAAATATTGGAAAAAAATTCATTCCGACGGGAAAAAATGCGTTCTTATTAGAGACACTATCTCGCGGAGATTCTATGGTTGATTTTGTGAAAAAAATTATAAAGGAAGAAATAAGAAATTGTTCAGAAATTATTGAAGAAGCTTACGAAAACCGTGTGAAAAATGAAAAATCAAGTAAAGAAATTGGTAAAGTAAAAATAGAAGATCAAGTTGAAAAATTGCAGTCTAGTTCGCAAAATTTTATGGAACTTCGTACGTCGGATTCAAGCAAGGAGAGCACTTATATTGAACCTGTAGAGATTATTGTATCTAGAGAAAACGTTGTCTATCCGAATTCGATAGAGACGAAAGTAAACTGTGTTAATGAGGAGACTTGCCTTGGCTCCACAGGGGTGTCTGTGCCGTCGAAACGGGCAGCGGTCGTTGGAGACTTAAGGGAGCTCAGCTCAAATTTTTCGGGAAAATCTGTGCCTATGGAAAGGACGGAATCCTCTCAAGTATATGAAAATTATGTTCAAGAAGAAAACGTCGTTAATTCAAATCCAATAAAACCTAAAATATCGGCAAGAGATAGCGAGCCTAATTGTGTTAATTATGCGGGTTGTTCGAGCTTCACAGACGTGACTGTGCCGACTGAACGGACAGAACTTGTTGGAGATATGCGAAAACTCGATCCAGATTTTATAGGGATATCTGTGCCGATGGAAAGGACAGAACCCTTTGATGATATTAATAATTACAATGAGGAATTTAGAAAGTCAACCAAAGAACAAATACTCCGAGAGAATAGAAACATTGAAACAATTGAATCAGTAAAAGTCAATTACTCAGATTTTAGCAAAGCATCAGAGTCAATAAAAGAAGTAATAACGATGGAAAATAAAGAACTACTTTGTCAAAAACCTGTTGAACCTTTCGTGCCTGTAAATCACTGCGGTCAAACTGTCAATTTTGAAAATTATGAAGACCCGAAGAATTTACGAGCAGTTTGTACACTTGAACCGCCAAAAGAGGAAAATATTATAGAAAATATTAAAGATAAAGATACACGTTTGAGAAGCGAGAAATATAGTCCGAACACGTATAAAATCATAAACGTTTCGTTAACACAAAAACTCAGTATAGCTGATATCACTCGCGAAATTCAACCTTTCATTCGCGAAAATTCATGTTACGTAATATCAGAATCGATAATGATCGACCGCTATAATCAAATTAAGAAATTATTAAGACTCGCTGAATTGAACGAAGAAGAAAAAGCAAGTATCGAGACGCTTTTAAAGGAAAGCGCACATTTATAACAAATCCCAGGAAATACGTTGACATGCACCACTATATTGCAACATCGCATTCCTACTACCGATGATCTTCCTATAAATACTCGAGGATACAGATGGCCAGAATGTACTAAAGAAGAAATAGGCAAGCAAATAGACGATATGCTCGGTAAAGGAGTAATAATACCCTCTACCTCGCCATACAATTGTCCTGTCTGGGTCGTTCCCAAGAAAGCCGACTCTCAGGGTAATAAAAAATGGAGAGTCGTGTTCGATTACCGGTCGCTGAACGAAAAAACGATCGCCGACGCGTACCCCATACCCAATATCAACGATATATTAGATCAATTAGGCGGTGCACAATACTTTTCTGTATTCGATTTAGCATCAGGATTCCATCACATAGAAGTCTTTCCAGAATATCGTCATAAGACCGCATTTACTACGCCACGTGGCCATTCCGAATTCGTTAGAATGCCGTTCGGCCTTCGGAACGCCCCTCCGACGTTTCAAAGAGCAATGGACCTCACACTAAGTGGGCTCCTCGGGAAAGGACTATTTGTTTATTTGGACGATATTGTCATTTATGCCTACAATCTCGAAGAACACGAGAATATATATCGCAAATTAATTAAACGATTAGAAGCAGCAAATTTTAAATTACAACCAGATAAATGCGAATTTTTGAAAAGGGAAGTCGCGTATTTAGGACATATAATTGGGAATAACGGAGTCCGGCCCGATCCTAAGAAATTAGAAGCTGTACGTGAATATCCCGTACTTAAAAATGTTAAAAATATTCGACAATTTCTGGGACTAACAGGTTACTATAGGCGGTTCATAGAAGGATACGCCAAGATATCGAAACCCCTCACGACTTTATTACGCAAAGAAAACATATATGATTGGGGACCCGAACAACAACAGTCATTCGAAATTTTAAAGAATAAACTTTGTACGGCTCCAGTTTTGCGATATCCTGATTTTTCCAAGCCTTTTATTTTAACGACAGATGCATCGGATTATGCTATCGGTAGTATACTTTCACAAGGAGAAATTAACAACGATCATCCATGCGCTTAAGCCTCGCGAGCTCTGAGTCTAGTCAAAGAACGATACGATACCTACGAAAAGGTAGCATTGGCTATAGTATACTCTATACTTCACTTTCGGCCATATCTGTATGGGCACCACTTCACTGTAGTAACCGACCATAAACCGCTGTTGTGGTTCCGATGGGCTACAGATGGAAACCGTAAAATCTTGCGCTGGCGACTGAAACTCGCCAAGTACGAATACGATGTAGTGTACAAGGCCGGAAAAACTAACGTTAACGCCGACGCGCTCTCAAGAAACCCCATAGAGTTATTGACTACCACAGACGATATTCACATGGTTCGGTCGAATCCTCCAAAAAGACACAGTAAAAATAATCAACGCATCTTATCAGACACCGATATAGCTCGACTATTATAAGAAGAATCCGAAGAGGAAGAAAATCTAAGCAACGATGTCCCTGGAAATTTCGGTTATCTTAACGATGTAGAAGAATGTGACTGGGTACGTGAGTCGGTTGATCCTTTCGAACAGCTGGAAGACATAGCCTCTCCATACAAATCAACGACCACCGGTCACGAAAACGAAATTTTTCAGACGCCTGCAGCGAACAAGGCACCACTAAAGAAACCCACCGTAAAAATGAAAGCTAATATGCCTCGGGAGACACGCAAGAATGAAAACATTGAAACTAAGACTAAACAAGTGACCTACAGTGTTGAGAACTTTCCTCTGCCATCTGACACTTCTTCAGATCGACCGAGTAGCCAAACATATGTGCCGTTACCGGTCCTACCCCACAACGATGTGCCTCTTAAGAAAAACGAATTCAGCGACGAAAGCGAACTCGAGGACCATAACCCTCGGGAAAACTCAGGCAAAACGGTGCAGGGAAAGCAGGCACGTGAACTCTTTCAAAGTAGCGAAACAGAACCCCTAAGCGACAACATGTCCGACGTAGAACCCGAGAATTCATTTACATTGCCCGCCACGATCCCGCATAAAACTACGAAGGGTAGGATTATTGCTTCCAACGTCAAACAGTCACGAGATTTATTTCACACTCGAAAAGATAATTTAGTTTATTTTGTTTCCACCGACTGTGCACCGATAGACACTGGAGCTATTGCACTTCGAGATAACGACAATTTTCCACACTTAAAGAATCTAGAATTAAAGAAAGCTCCATCTTTTATGAAACGAGCTCAAAGATTCAATATAGCTTTGCCTATCACAGATAATTCTGGAGAAGGTCCCACATTAATTTTGGAAAATATAGTAGAAGCTTTAAAAAGTGCTCGTTATTTAATTGACAAGTTATCATTGCAAACCGTTAGCATTGCAAAATCAGGTTTTAGGTTAAACGTGCCATGGGAAAATATTATGACTCAAATTCGATTAATATTCGCGCAAAGCGACGTTAAAATCATTATTTGTCACGGGTTAGTTAGACAACCCCCAGTGGAAAGACAAAATAAGATTATTGAAGAAATGCATTCGTCAACCATAGGTGGACACAGAGGTGTCAGTAAAACATATAATCGAATTCGTCATTTGTATTATTGGAAAAATTTTAAAACCGACGTCCAATTGTATATTCAACGGTGTTTACAATGTCAATTAAAGAAATTAGTCCGCGTAAAAACTAAACAACCTATGATTATAACAGATACTCCAGCAATAGCTTTCGATAAAATTGCAATGGACATAGTAGGCCCTCTGCCAAAAACTAAGCAAGAAAATGAATACATACTTACAATTCAAGATCAATTAACTAAATATTCAGTAGCAATCCCTTTACCTAACGCAAAAGCAGTAACGATAGCAGAAGCATTTGTCAAACGATTCATTTGTTATTTCGGCTCACCCAAAGCGGTACTTACTGACCAAGGTAGTAATTTTTTGAGTAATTTCTTAAAACAAATTGCGAAATTGTTCATAATACGTAAAGTCAGAACGATCGCATTTCACCCTCAATCCAATGGATCATTGGAAAGATCGCATCATGCTCTCGGTGAATATCTTAAACAATTCACCACTAAACAAAATAATTGGGATGAATGGGTTGAAATGGCTATTTACAATTACAACACGAATGTACACGAAGGTACTAAGCATACTCCATACGAAATGGTTTTTGGCAAGATAGCTCGTACCCCTTCTAGTATGCCCCCTGCCGAGATGGAAAAACTCGCCACGTACGACGAATATCTAACGCAACTGGTCACGCAAATCCATGAAATACAGGGTTTGGGACGACAAAATTCGATAAAGGCTAAAGAAAATTCCAAAATATATCAAGACAAGAAAATTAATCCTGTAGCATTTAATGTCGGTGAACCAGTATTTTTGCTTAAAGGACCAAAACCAAGAAAACTCGGTGACCACTACACCGGTCCGCACGAAATAAAGACTATATTAACGAACGGTAACGTACGTATTGAAGTCCCAAACAGAGACATTATTGTACATTCAAATCGATTCAAAAAATCGAGAATTGCCTACTAACATTTTCGAAATAATTTTTCCAGAAGCATTTTGCGTAAAAATATACGATGTTCAAATCGTACGCATTCATGCGGCACTTTCTTTTTGGATATCATGTAATAGTAATCATAGAATTTACATAATAAAATTGATATATACGTATGAAAAATCAGAAAATAAAAATAAAAATAAAACCATATATATATATCATACGGGAGTAAATATATAGCCCTAATAGCATTCCTTATTTATTTTTATCAACGATATTTCAATACTAGGAGACAATTTTGGCAGAAAACAGTGCCAAGTCGTCCACCAAATACCGTGGTATAACATGTTGATCAAATAACCCTCTATCCGATAAATAAACATATTAATTATGAAAAGAAATAATAGATACATATAATCATAGTAGTAATAATAATAGTAACAATAATAATGGTAATAATAGTAATAGCAATAATAATAATAACAATGATCATGTTCAAGTTTAAGTGAATAGGAATTTTTCTTAAAGGTTTCAAAACAAGGCAAACATAGTTACCAATACCTCCCCTTCCTATTCCCAAAGCCCTCCCGTAGTACCGAACAGATTACGATCCAAAACTTGGTGGATTACTTGTTGGAAAGCGACTCTACATTACGCCACCAGCCACAAGCCCGCACCGACGATATTCACTCTCTTATCAACAAGTCGTGTGACTGTTCAAAAACGCCATAATGGGACATTGGTAACACTTTCGTTACACAAATGGTAAATATGAAAAAAAAAAAAAAAAAAAAAAAATGCATAAGCAAAGGAATAATGCAAGGAAAACTTCTCCCAACACCAAATACTCATGTAAGTAAATCTATTTTGAGCTAAAACTATATAACTATACCCCTACATATATATTTTGATTCATAATACACAGAATTATTTTATTTATGCCTTTTCGCACTCTAAACAAAAAAAAAAAAAAAAAAAAAGGGTGTTGCATTTTTTTTTTCAGAATAAGGATAAAAAGAAAAAGAAAAAGAAAAAAAAAGATATACACAATAATAATAATATTCGTTATTCACACTATGATATCGCATATTAGTAATGCACATTATGTTTCACAGACACAAGAGTTTACAAGTCACTCATTCCGAGGGCCACCGTACTGCCCTGGATATCTCAACCAAACATTTACATCTCCTAAGAGTAAAAGGAAGCATTCGTTTTATACTAGACGATCGTTGAATCCTTATACCAAATCTTATGGAGCCAACCATCATGAAGGCGAGACAATACGAGAATCCACACGAACGTCCAGCATTATATGGATAAAAATTTTAAGAAATTCACGAACACCAACAACTCTAAAGAAACTTCACGAACGTCAAGAACTTCAAAACGCTTAGAACGCCAAGAACTTCAAAACGCTTAGAACGTCAAGAACTTCAAAAGGGCTAAGAACTTCAAGAACTCCAAGAATTTCACGAACTTCAGAAACCAACGTCCACGAGCTATTGAATTAACACCAAGTCTGTATGAAAAAATTCATACCTACATATTCTTACACACGTCAGTTGCCATTATTTAAATCAAGTTAACCACTCCGATGTGTGGTATAAGAAAAGGAGAAAAAGGATATTTTAACCGTGTCATTAGACATAAATAATATTTGAGTTACAAAAAAGAGAGAAAGAGCAAATACTCTAACGAAGCAAATATTTGGATAAAGATTACGAATTATAAAAAGAAGTAGAATTAAGAACACATACACTGTAACCAGGAAGTCGCGTTCAATATTCACCGTTATTTAATCATAAGTAACATTTAAGAAAAGAATTCACTTAGCTTATTGTACGGTTGCAAGAAAAAAAAGGGGTTAGACATTTCAAAGAAAAGAAAAAAAAACAGTAAAATCAAGAAGCGAATAAACAAAGTAAACAAGCTAAGAAAATATTAGAAAAGGAAAAGAGAGAAATACAAATGCCCATAAATAAAGGGACACATGTATAAGTACAATAACATAACACCTTTTGTCGGGAAATATGAAGCAACGAAATAAATAAGTTAAAAATTAGGACTATATAATATTCCTACTAAGCATAGTACGGACAAATCCGAAGAAATATAATCGCACATATACGTACACTTAACGTAGAACAATATTTAACCAAAGCAAGATGTTGGATAATCAGCTGGCGCACGGCGATCGATATTCGCCGTGCGTCGACCTGTTGCTGTGCTCAAGCACACGTCGTTCGGTTGAGCCGAAGATAGCCGAGGCAGGGCTTCGCGAAGCCGAGGATGTGCCTCGTTGGCACGCCGCGTCGAGCGAGAGGATGTCTCTCTCGCTTGACTTTGGTTTCGCTCACCGGCTATCTCGCTCAACTGACTTCAGCGCTCAACGTTAATTTCACATTCCGCAGCCATATTGAAAATTCAGTGACTTTTGCGACGACATCGAGGAACGGCGCACCATCATCTTCGATTTTTCTCGTTGGCTTTTCGCTCAGGACGCGCTCAACATGCTCACCAGGACTCAAAACTCAGGTAAGAGTACACCGTTACAATTTAACGTAATTCAACGACGGTGAGGAGTGAACTACACATCGGTACATCCTCATAAAGGTCTCACACTGTGGCGTGCTCTGCAGCGCGGGCTGCACCACGTTTTCACTCAATTATTAGCATGCTCGATTAATATAATTGTGTGTGTTTTTACCAATTCACTGCACTTTCCCCCAATTAAACTTGCTGGGAGAGTGTTGTGAATTCAGTCCAATCATTTGTGCATCCTCAAGCTCACACTTCAGTGCTCTGCAGCGTAGACCGCATCACAGCCTGTCATAATAGAATTCCAAGTAATTGTCAGAATTGCATGTGCTAGTACACACTCTCTTTAAATTCTATTTCACCATCACATTGAGTATTTGCTGACATGCAGTAAATTTGTCTACGCACTCATACATCTCACTGCGTTGTATGCTCCGCAGCACTGACTGCGGTGCGCACATCACTCTCAGTACATACAGCACACAATTAATATAATTGTGTGCTGGTTCTCAGCTCATCTCATTAAATTCAGCTCACCTAATTAAATTCAGTTTTTAATTCTCAAATTTTCGGTGTATTTATTTTCATTATTTTATATTCTTCTACATTTAATCGATTTTTGTATTTAGTCTTCAATTTTTATGTGGTTTTCAAAGTTATATTTAAACTACAGTCTGTACAACGTGGAAGGTGGAATAAACCGCTTCCTCAATATAACAACTACGTGTCTGGTTATTTATCACCCTGTCTTGAGTGAAGACTCATATTCTTTCCAATATATTCCTAGGTTCAAGATCTGTCAAACAACACCATCAGACGGATTTCTCAAACACAAGAATAGCAATATGGCCAAACCATTGCCAGTCAAATATCCTTTCTCTATTAAAAGTAACGTTTTGTTTGTGTTTAACGAATTCGTCATGGTACGAACCAAAAGCTAGTACCACATACAGATTCCAAGATCCTGCAAGAGACAAGTCGTTAAAAGAAAAAGAATAGTACGACAAGCATAATTGGAAAATTGATAGCTTCACCCTCGGATTCGATTATTAGGCTTCTCCTAATAATCGTTTTAAGGGGGGAGGTGTTACGTCCTGACGTAACGTCGCATTTATCTTTTTCATTTCGATTATGTTAAAGTTCTTCTGTTTTAGTTTCGCTACAGTAAAAGTAACCTCTCACATTTTTCTTTTATTCTCGAACTTCTTAAGAGGAGAGGAGAGCGATTTCAGCGACGGAGATCGGAACAGGGTGATGATGCGGCCCTACCGACTGTCTCCCGCGAAGAATTAATCTTGTAAAGATGGAATTTTTCGACGCTCCTGGTCAAAAGGCAAACTTTCAAACCATGGGATCTACTGCGTAGACCCGGTTATCGACTGCCATTTATGGATCTATGATTCAGCGCTGCCTTACCCTCAATCCTAGACCAGGGGTTCGGCTAGTCGCCGTCGGGGCGTTGTTGGTCATAAGGGAGCGGTTGGAGGGAACGCTATCACATGACCAAGCGACCGCACCCTTTCTTCTCGCTCTTGCCTGAAATCTTCTCTCTCTCTTTCTCTCTCTCTCTTTACAAAGATGATGAAATAACGAACAATTATTAACTAAGCGAAACAATTAACAAAAGTGGAGGAACTGTTGATTTAAACGAAAGAATTATGACTATTAAAATGTTCACACGAATACTCTAGGCAAATATCAGCAGCAAAAGGAACAATTATGCTTCCATATGGAAACTACCCATGGCTGTCACTCGAAAACGAGTACAACCCACATCGAATTAATGAGCTGACCAAGTATAGTCGGGTAATAGAAGAAAGATCAATATATCAGGATTAATTCCCCTTTTCTCTTGGGATAACATTAATATGTCTCTCGTAAAATATTGGAATTTATAGTAAAAATGCCATCATAAATATATAAAACGTGTTATGCCTATATATTAACATGTCTCTCGTAAAATATTGGAATTTATAGTAAAAATACCATCATAAATATATAGAACATGTTATGCCTATATAGAAAGGATAAAGGAAATATTAGGAATAATTTATGGTAAAATAGCGAAAAATAGACAGAAAAACGAGAAAGAGATGAGACTAAAATTGAGTTGCAATGAAGCTTCTGCTGCAGGAAAGCGAGGCTGGGCGACTCTCCGCGCAACGAAAACGCCTTGCGCGAGGTCTGAACAGCGATCTAGCTGACTCAAGTACGAACGAAATGTACGAGTAACCAAGCTAGGCGAGTCGTTCTCAAGAGAAGAACTCTCTCGCTCTCTCTCGTTTTCATGTATAAAATTACTTGTTTTACTAGTAAATAATATATATATGGAATATGTTACACATATATATATATATAGGATAAAATGAAATGTTAAGATTATTTTACAGCTGAACACCTATAAGTAAGACTAAACGAGAAAGAGAGAAAAAACTATAACATGTTTCAATAAATGTTCCTCTGCTGAAAAGCGAGGCTAGGCGACTCTCTGCGCCACGACGAACGCCTTATCGCTAGGGCTGAACGGCGATCTAGCCGACTTGCGTACGAACGAAATGTACGAGTAACCAAGTTAGACGAGTCGTTCTCAAGTAAAATCCTTCTCTCTCTCTCTCTCTCTCTCTCTCGCTCTCGTTTCTATAGTACGAGAATAATCGTCTAACTTGCAAATTATTTAAGAAAACTTATTAACTATAAGAAATCTAACGTCTAACTAACAAATTATTTAAGAAAACTCATTAGCTATAACTAGAGTAATCACTAATTTAACGAATAACCAATGATGCTTAGAATAAGCCATAATTCAACAAAACCATTTATACTAGTAAGAGATTAACGCAGAAATCAGGTTGCATACGTCGAAGTTAACTACAGAATCTGTAACAAAATTACTACTAGTGGTTTCATGTGAAGGATTTAATTAAGTTCCGTACAAACGCTGAAAAACTAAGCCCTTACCATAGACACATCTACATAGAAGCGAGCATAAGGATATTACCTAGACTAGGAAACTCTATCGAAAGTAGGCCAAGAAGCGGGGTGGTAAAAATCGCCTCATTTTCAGGGGAAAAACGCCTCGAACGCGTTCCCTCACCTAATCGCATGGTCCTCTGTGTAGCACATCGCGCTGACAAATCAGAGCACACCATACCGATGCACTTGCATAGATCTATGGCTCTGCATGTCGAGAAGCTACTCTGCGGGGTAAGGGGAATGAATAGGTGTATGGTCGAGATAGACCACGGGGAAATTCTTATAATCAGGATAGGGTTTCATCCCTTCTCTTCTTTTACGCGCTTGACGACAAGAATTTTCGACGCTCAGGAGCCCTATAAGAGGCCGCGAAAATCGGCCGTCGACACTTTTTCACGGGGAGTCAAGTAACACAGTTTCACGGGGGGTCAAGTAGAGGACTAATCACTAGCCTGGCAGTCAATAAGTCGCCGGCAGTGAATTAGACTTTTTCCAAGGCAACAAGTAGTACTGTTTGCCGGGAAATAAAGTAGTACAGAACGATAATTTTTCACTACGGCTGAATTTTCACAAAGTATAGTTTCAAGTAGTACAGAGTAAGAGTACAGTACTTATAATTATTAACGCTTGTAAAACTGGGAATATTGAACGTGCAACATTCAACTACTCATGTAGTTTTATTTCAATAAATAATTATTAATACGCACCAATGCCTACGTTCGATTTTGAGTCTGTCTGACTACATTAATCTACGCCCAACCAACGTTCAACAGCAAGAACCACAGCAACAAACAACCGTAGGTATAATTTTCAATTACCAATTCAAGTGAAATCTTGCTCTGCGTGAAATTGTCATTTAAGTCCCTCCCCATTATTCGTGAAGTGATTATCCCCAACCAAGAACAAAATGCACTCCAGCCCTATCCCGAGTAATTTTCCGCGAGGTTAGACTCAAAAACGGGCTTGCGTCTTCGGTATTTTCTCGTCGGGTGTGGTAAAGGGAGAATTTATACTCCTTGACCAGAGCACGGAAAAGATACACCGAAACGTGAAATCTATGTTAAATTCGTGGGTTCGTAAGATAGGCCGCGTATTTGACGTAACAGGACGTATTCACCGAACTTTCTCTATGTCTTGACAAGCGTTCGTCAGTTTGAAATCAGACACCAGCTCGAGAACACAGAGCAAAACGAAATTGAAATGTATCGAAACTATCCAGTGCCGGGGATGGAAGGGGGGTATGAAAATATTGAAATTTTGAGTGTGGCGGATCCTCGCAGAATGTACGTATATCGAGAGGATACTGAGGGTGTGAGGGAGCGGCTCCTGGAGTATTTTGAGACGTTGGAGGAACAGGAACACCTGTCACCTGAAGGAGCATTCCCAGGAGCACCAGTTCTTTGCCGCCAAAACGGGAAATTTTACCGAGGCCTCATTACCACCGAGGTCGAGGAGGACGGCCGAATGCTCGTTTTGGGTTGGGGACATTGGGGTGGACGTAGCGACCACGATCGAGGAATGCTTCACCCCACCTCAGAATGCATACCACCTAGCGTTCCAAGCTATCCCGGTGGGCCTCCACCAAACGGGTCCTCCACAAGGTGGCTGGACCAACGAAAAAATCCAGCAACTTCAGGAGTTACTCCAAGGGGGAGGGTGGAGTATGGTGGTATTTCTATACCATACTGGAGCCGAGGCCCGATGGGTGTAGATGTGACGGCGAGACAACGACGGAGTCATCACTCTTTTGAGCGAGGAGCTTATTCCCCGTGGAGTGGCAGTCTGGGCGAATAACCCCCCTGCATTCGACTGGGGAACGGACGGTGGGCAATTTTTGGATCCTCATTTTGAAGAACCATCCACCAACTCCGGGTATGGATCTGGCGACCATCAAGACGAGGAGGAAAGGATGTCAGAAGGAACTGACCATGCCGTCGATTGGGAGGATTTCGATATAAATGTATTGTAATAGGACAACGAAGGAAATTTTCCGACGTTGAATAAATAGAAAAAGCGAAATACGTGTGTCCCAAATTATTTATAGTAATAGATACTCTTGCGATAATAGATTTTAAGTAAAATAGATATAAAAATATATATATATAATAAATAATCATAGTAATAACAATAAATAAAATAGAAAGAGATTTAGGGATGATAAAATCATAAAATCAAAAAGAATTGAAATTAGCGACAAGAACAGAAAAGGAAATGAATACAAATGAAATAAGATTAGAATAGCACAGCAAGAGTAAGAGGAAAAAAAAATAGCATTGCGAGGATCCTCGGTTCACCAGCACACAGGTTCCCCTCGGATCGGGGGACAATGCGACGTGCTGGCTATCTTATAACGCGCGGTGTACACAGCAAGGCATCGCGTTACGTACACCAAGTAAGACCGGCCTATACTTGGCAACTCACGACGCTCGGTACACACACAGCAATGCGCCGCTACCGAGCGTCACTCACACAAGGTAGGCCGGCACATCGGTGACCAAGTTCCGTTATTCCGTCCGAAAAATACAAGCAACGGAGTATTAAAAGATCAACGACGATTTTTAAAAGAAGGACCAGTGGGCTACAGGACATGGGCTAGAGGACGACCACCAGCTATAGTTATACAAAAAGCATGGGCCAGCCGGAGGGGAGACTGGTATAAAAAGACCAGAATTTCGGCACTCGGGGAACAGTTCTGTTCACAGGTCCCGCCAATGCCGAAGCCCAGGAAGGAAGAGCAGCCAACCCTCGCTAAGTGCAGCCGCACTGGTACCAAAGAGAGCCCAGCTGTGGTACCAGACACCCACCTTTGACGGGAAGTAGCTGAGTCGGTGCTGCGTTCGAGGCCAACGCACCGCAGACCCAAACAACAACAGAGCGGCCTATCTCTGTCTCTCTTTCTCACTCTGGTAGCCGAGGATAGCCTAATACACGGGCTAGGCTTTTGAGAACGAAAACTAATGATCTCCGCTCATCAAGATACTGCATATAAATACCATTTTGTTTAAGACCTATCAGTAGTATTAACGTGGATAATTCAACAGGGATACAAATTAAACATAGATCGGAGGAAAAATATAAAAAGGCGATAACTGCACAGGGTACGGCCCTGGCATATCGAGTAGCCGCGGTTGCACCCAGAGTACATCCCACTGACGCCAGACCGCAGTGGCGGTCAGGTGGACGCGTGAGTCGGCCTTTAGAAAGTACCAGCCTCCCACCAACGGGCCTGTAGCGTTAGAAATTGAACAACTCAGCGGTAAAATTGAGCAACGGCCGGTTAATTACTGACAGTACACATGCTAAGCTTTTTACCTAGGGAACGCGACGAATAGATCAAAATTATCAAGCAGCGTTTATCTTTCTGTTGTAAATTCAATTCTAGTTGAAGAATAGCTTCACATTAGGAATATATTTATCAACCTCTCTTTTCGAGCCATAGTATATATTGTTAATTAAATGTTACATCTCTATTCTCATAAATTCTTTAAATTCACCCGCGGATACGATTATAAATGCACTCAAGTGCCCGGGAATAATTGATTGTAAGGCGCGTGGTAGCCATAATACCAAGAGGAAAGGGTTAGATAATTGAATTTTGTTGGAAATTCAGCTGGCGCACGGCGATCGATAATCGTCGTGCGCCTACCTGTTGCGCTGCTTTGCTACACGGTGGTCGGTTGAGTTGAAGACAGCCGAAGCATGGGCTTCGCGAAGCCGAGGATGTGCCTCACTGGCACGCCGCGTCAAGCGAGAGGGTGTCTCTCTCGCTTGACTTCGGTTTCGCTCACCGGCTGTCTCGCTCAACTGACTCCAGCGCCCAACGAACCTTTCATACTCGCAGCCATCTTGAGAATTCGGCACTTTTGCGACACACATCCACTGGACAGCACGCGCATCCATAGGACTCTCACGCATATTTCTCGGACATTATTCATCGGATTAGCTCAACCTCTCGCTCATCAGGACTCATTGCTCAAGGTAAGAGTGCTCTGGCATAATTACGTAATTAATTCACTGTCAGAGAGGAGAAAATGGTACATCAGCACTTGGTCTCACTCGTGGCGTGCGTTGCAGCACATGCTGTACCACGTTCTCCGCATGTCGTTTTGCCGGCTTAATTAATATAATTAAGCATGTGCCTCGTATTCACTGTATTTTCCCCCAGTAAATCTGCTGGGAGAGTACAGTGAATATATTTTTTGGTCAACCATATAGCCTCAATCTCTGTTTGCAGTATGCTAAGCAGTGCTGATTGCGTAGCTGGTCGCACACAAAATCACTGCACTCAAACACAGGTTATTGTACATTCTCTCATTAATTCACTGCAATCACTTTGCAATACAGTGCTGAGTGGTTGCAGTGAATTACACACAAAGTTTCGCACTCAATGGCATCGGCGTGTCGTGCTGCGTAGCTGTTGCTGCGTTGCACGCACCGCTGTCTCAAATTCACATTCAGCACACAATTGATATAATTGTGTGCTGCTCACTTTATAAGGCCAGATTCAAATTACTAAATCATATGTGGTTTTGCACTCACCAGTCGGAGCGTGTCATGCAGCGTAGCTATCACTACGTTGCAGGCACCGCTTGCTCATGTATTTCCCTCAGCACACAATTAATATAATTGTGTGCACAATTAATATAATTGTGTGCTGCTCAATAAGATTCAAAATTCAATTTGTTCATTTATTTTTATAATTGTGTATTTTATCTAAATTTATATTTCGGACAATTTTCTAAATTAAATCAATTTTGGTGTAAACTTTAATTGTAGTGTCCACGCATTTTCTGTTAAAATTGTATTTCTATAATAAAAGAGGAAGGTAGCAAACCGCTTCCTCAATGTAACATCTCGGTGTCTGGTTTTATTTTCCTCTTGCCTCGAGTGAGTCTTCATCATGTTCCGATATATTCACAGGTCGGTCAAGGTACATCTGGAAGGAAAATCTCAACAAATTTTCTATTTATTTTTTATGTATCACAAAATTCTATCTTTGTCTTTCTTTGAATAAACCATACTTCTACCTACTACAAAAGCCTAAAATTACTTTCCTTCCTGCTCGAGTTTGAACAAGCCCACTTAGGACAATGTTAACGCTTAATACCGTTACAGTATATCTATATATACAGGGTAGCCGATGTATCTGAAGACATTAAAATATTTCGAAAACTACGCATCGGATCAAAAAAGTTCTAAATAAAATTTGTTTGCCTGGAAGGGGGTCATTCAATGATACCAAAGTCGAACCCTCACCCCTAACCCCTGGCGTGGTCGTGGGGGCAACTTTGAAATCGTAAATGGGAACCCTGATTTTTTATTGCAGATTCGGATTCCCCATAAAAAAATAAGTAACTTTTATCTGAAACATTTTTTTTCGATTCGTGATAGATGGCGCTGTAATCGCAAGGGACCATTGTAGTGAAAATGGAAGTTGCTTCAAAATCGTGATTGGAAAACCCTATTTTTTTCCTGGTTTTCCATGACAAAATCCACTGATTTGACTTTATTGTTGATATGAAATTTTCTCACACATGGCGCTGCAATCGAAAGCATGTATTCGTTTATCAATAAGTTAACAACTACTTTTAGCGTTACCCAGGAAGAACGACGTGGACGTAGTAGTTTTTGTTCCCATTGGGGTGCTTGTTTTAGGTAAGTCCCCTTGCCTCTCACCATCGGGGTGCTTGTTTTATGTGAGTCCCCTTACCTCTCACCATCGGGGTGCTTGTTTTAGGTGCGTCCCCTTGCCTCTCACTGTTTAATAAATTAGATTAAATGTTCGAAATTGTGACCTTGAATTTCTAGACACTTATTTATTCTTTCCTCAAATGATTGTACACAAGAGAGGCCCTCACCCCCACCCTGAAATCGTAAATGGTCATCTTTGACAACGCTGCACTGGCTTTTATAAGCCCGTAGTTCACCATACGGTCACAGTAGCGGGTCAATGTCAATATCAACGATTTTAACTGAAAACACCTTCAACATTGTCAATTCAGTTGACTATCTTTACCCTTCATTCCTTAAACTGAAGTACGAGTGCGAAATGAATGCTGCGACCATAGAAGAAAAAACTGAAATGATTCTGATTTTTGGTGAATGTAGGCGGAATGTTGACGATGCTGTTGCCTTGTATGCTGAGCATTTTCTAGATAATGTTCGCTCACGTTCTTTTTTTTACAAAGTTATTCAATCCTTTATGTCTGACGGTAGTGTACAACCTAAAAAAAAAAACAAAGAATCACTGTCACAGGAGAAGCTAATGAAATTGATGTGCTAGCAGCTGTTCAACAACACCCTCATGTAAGCACTCGGCAATTACATCGAGATTCCGGAATTTCTAGAGATAGTATTCTCAGAATATTGCATCGTCACAAGTATCACCTACATTTCTCTGCGTCAGGAACTTCATGGCGATGATTTTCGTCTGCGAGTAGAATTTTGTGAATGGGCAGTTCAGCAAATACAAATGAATTCCAATTTCTTCGCTAATGTACTATTTTTAGATGAGTCCACATTCACAAACCATGGTGCCGTTAATCGGCGTAACATGCATTACTGAGTGTGCAAAATCCCCACTGGTTAGGACAAGTTGAACATCGACGTCCCTGGTCGGCTAACGTTTGGTGTGGAATTGTAGGTAACAAACTCATCGGTCCTTATTTTATTGATGGTACTTTAAATGGAATCAAATACCGAAATTTCCTGGAACATGAACTACAATATCTACTTGAGGATGTTGCATTGCCCATTCGCCAAATTATGTGGTTTCAGCATGACGGTTGCCCAGCGCACGGGATAAAATAACAGCACGGGAAGTATTGAACCGTGATTTCAATGGCCGATGGACCGGCAGAGGTGGCCCGATTAATTGGCCTGCTAGGTCGCCTGATTTGCCATCGCCGGATTTTTTTCTGTGGGATCATCTAAAACATAAGGTTTTTCAATAAGCACCAACAACTCGTGAAAACGTGATACAGCGCATAAGAAACGCTTGCGCTGAAATTCCCGCAGATATACTCCTCTCCTGTGTACGATCATTCGAGGAAAGAATAAATAAGTGTCTAGAAGTTCAAGGTCACAATTCCGAACATTTAATCTAATTTATTGAACAGTGAGAGGCAAGGGGACACCTAAAACAAGCACCCCGATGGTGAAAGGCAAGGGGACTCACCTAAAACAAGCACCCTGATGGTGAGAGGCATGGGGACTCACCTAAAACAAGCACCCCGATAGTGAGAGGCATGGGTACTCACGTAAAAGAAGCACCCCGATGGTGAGAGGCAAGAGGGTTTACGTAAAACAAGCACCCCGATGGTGAGAGGCAAGGGGACTCACCTAAAACAAGCACCCCGATGGGAACAAAAACTACTACGTCCACGTCGTTGTTCCTGGGTAACGCTAAAAGTAGTTGTTAACTTATTGATAAATGAATACATGCTTTCGATTGCAATGCCATGTGTGAGAAAATTTCATATCAACAATAAAGTCAAATCAATGGATTTTGTCATGGAAAACCAGGAAAAGAATAGCATTTTCCAATCACGATTTTGAAGCAACTTCTATTTTCACCACAATGGGGAAGGGATGGGGGGGAGGGTGGATCGACTTTCGTATCGCTGAATAGCTTTTTGAAAAATGAAACATTTTTTTTTCTTTTTCGATCCGATGTGTGATTTCTCGAGATATTCGCAAAAATCAGGTTTCTTGCGGATACAGCACCATCTATCACGAATCGAAAAAAAATGTTTCAGACAAAAGTTACTTATTTTTTTATGGGGAATCCGAATCCGCAATAGAAAATAGGGGTTCCCATTTACGATTTCAAAGTTGCTCCCACCACCATTCCAGGGGGTAGGGTTGAGGGGTCGACTTTGGTATCATTGGATGACCTACTTCCAGGCGAACAAATTTTATTTAGAACTTTTTTTGATCCGATGCGTAGTTTTTTAAATATTTTAATGTCTTCAGATAAATCGCCCACCCTGTAAATTGTTGAGAAACCAGCTCTCATGGTACGACCATGATCGCTGCGTAACAGTCTATCTGTGCTGTTGCGCTACTGCGCTCGATGGCTGTGTTAACTGGGTGGCAGCACCTCGCGGGCACATCTCTCACGTGTAGGTACGACGACCGCGCTCTCATGTATCGTTAGCATTGCGAACGTCGTTTTTGAAACAGGGTCTATCTTGAATTACTTCTATCCTCAACGCCAAGTGAACAACAAGCGCTTCTCGTCTCGCATATTTTCTTCTCGATTACTCGGATCTTCTCAACTTTAAAACGTGTCAATAGGACTCAACTTCATCTGGTAAGATAACACATTGACAATTTTAACAAATCTCTTTAGTGTGACGGCAAAAATTAGTCATACGCGCATCTTCATTCGTCTCACCTCGTAGCGTGCTTTGCAGCTCGGGCTGTTTAGGTCTTCACAGTATGAGGCTAAGTCAATAGATGTACTTTTCAATGGTAACGCTTTCCCGAGTGATAGTACCAGCAATGTCGCCAAGAACGCATTCGCGATTACCAGCACTCGAGAGAATTTAACTTATAAACGTGATAATGATACTCACTTCATCCCTGCGGATACAGAATTAATGGGCCCTATTGGAAGACTTTTGGCCAATTTAGGACTAAGACATTCCTCGGCAATAAAACCAAGGATCGGCCAATTTAAAATTCTGCGGTATGTCGATTGATTTGCGAGGAAAGATTTCATTCGGTACATTATCAGCGATTTTCGGGAGAATCAGAAACGTGAGAGTTTTATAGAAATTATTATGTATCGAATAAAATGTGCACTCGACCGCGCCTTTAGAAATTGTATTCGCGTCGTCGATCATTCCCACCGAAATCGAACACTCGCGTATCGCTAATTCCAATTCTTTCACGAGGTCCTCCGTTATAAAATGCGCCGTTGCACATGTATCTAATAAAGCGCGTCATTTTATGTACTGACCTCGTGAGTCCTTGACGCGTACTTGAGTGCTCAGCATTAATTGCGCTGCAAAGCTGCGACGTAAAACTGTGTGCAATTATTTCGCGACATGTTGAATTTACCTTTGTTGTCGACTTGGTTGTAGTACCCGACCTTGCCGTTTCTCGAGTCGCGTGGGTCGCTGCAGCAGAAAACTCGCCGTGCAATAGAGTGTGGTGAAACCTCAAGCAGTTTCTGCAATGCGTTGAGCCGCATTTGTCGCCGTGCGAGCGCAAACAGTTTTTACACAGGGATACATTTTTGACGAAATCCCACCGCTGTTGGACCGTCATTTTTTGGAATTCGCGGCATTGATACACGGGATGGTTTTCCTTCTTGCATACTACGAACTTTGCTGACGCGCCGGTCGCGAATGTACGCGCGCCGTTTTCCCCTTGCCGCGTCTTGAATCCGCTTTGATCTTTATTACTCGGGAGTGGTCATTTATTGTTGTTCTCTTATTTCGAACGCGATGCATCTTGCTCGAGCGTACACAAACGAAACGCGGTCTCGGAGACGAATTTGTAGATTTGCTTAAGCGGTGGCGAGGTATCGAGATCGAGCGTTTCCGCCCATTTCACCCGAATATTGTTGGGCAACGCGCGTTCGATTATTCGGACTAATAAATGTTCGTCCAGTGTCACGTTCATCGACGCGAGCATATTCACGTGTTGACGCATGTTTTCGACGAGTCGCGCCAAACCTTTATACGTCGCTTTTGTCAACACTGGTAACTCGAGGATCGCGTCGAGATGTTTTACGATCAGAGTTCGGACCTTGTCATACGAATCTAAGAGTAACTTCCACGCCGTCCCGTAATTTTCTTCGCTCACGTTATAAATAAGGATTTTATTCAACGCGTCACCCTCGAAGCAATTCTTTAGATATAGGAATTTTTGTAACTTCGTTACGTCCTCGCGAGAATCGATCATTGTTAGAAAAGTGTTTTTAAACGATAGCCACTTTTCGACGTTACCGTTGAACTTTGGGAGGTTGGCGACCGGTAATTTGAGTCGACGCGTGCCGTCGATCGGCAGAGAGGTCACGTTTATACTCTTGGAGGTTGAGGCGTTGTCGATGGTAAATCTGCGTCGATCTTCGCCACGATCGTGTAGAATCGATCCTGCAACTCGTCGAAATCGTCGACCTGGTCACGTTTTTTGTTCGCGGGGTCTAATTCCGCGTCCTCCGCGATTTTCTCGAATTTTGTAAGGTGCGCCTCTAAGGTCGCGCGCTTTTGATTAATAAACTTTACGCGGCTAGCCATTTTAACTGAGCTTGAACCGAATAAATACTTCCGAGATATTCGAAGAGGAAACGTATCGACACTTCGAGCCGAGACACGATGTGTATGCGTTGAATGTCGAGACTCGACTCACTCTCAAGGGTCAGCGCTAAGCATTCTCGCATGTAGCGCGTACTTATCGAAAACGCGTATGAACTCATAAGTTTACCGACAACGCTTCAGAGACCGAGCGCGGCCCGAGGCAATAAAAAGCCCCCCTCCCCGTGCGGGGGTACCCTTCAGCGCTCGTAAAACCGGGACCCTAAGATCAAACGCGGCCTTTGTTTTTAGACACGTGACTGTGGAATAGATGTATGCCATGTTCTTCGCACAAAGCATACGTTGAACAGAAATGTGTATTCGACTATGTCGAACGTCATGAATCATGGAGAAGACGTATAATGCCAAAAATAATGCGATATAAGAAATTATGAACAGTTGTATACTTATATTTTTGTAGATGATGATCGTTTTCCACAGATAGCGAACTGTGTTTTCCTTTTGTTCATACGATGCACTTTGCACTTTTTCGTAGTCCATTTTCGTTAGCGTGGGTTCGTATCCCACTTCTGACACCATTTTGTATTATCGAAGCTCCTTCATTGCGAAGTTGCGTCGTAGTTTTGGATATGTATTTTCCGTTGAAGAATGGAGGTTGAGGTTTTTAAGAAAACAATAAAAACACTCGCGTTTCAGCCATCGAATTCTCTACGTTTATTGGCTCTTGTGGGAAAAGTCTTGCGGCATAAAAACCCGCGACGATGTGACGATTGTGTATTTGCGTATATAAGAATTTTTTTTGGCAAGAGGTATAGGGTGAAGGATTGAAGAATCTAGGACCGCATGGCCGTTCACCCGTGCTCAGAGAATCGAGGACCATACGGCCGTTCGCGCGGCTACTGTGACCATCGAATGTAATTTTACTCAGTAGAGTCGTGTGTGAGAGAACCCAGGGCCCTTTCGCCTTGCGTGGTATATTTTATTCCGTAGAGTCGTATGTGTTTTACTCGTGAGAGTCGTATGTGAGAGGACTCAGGGCCCTCTCGCCTTGCGCGTCACCGACGATCGTCACTCGACGGACAACTGCGCTGCACTATCAAAATGTATCTTGCACGCTCGCCTCCTCATTTACAAGAGATTTGGCATCCCTGTTGACGCGAGTTGGTCGAGCGCGGCTAGCAACGGAGATCGCAATGGCCCCGGCGCAAACTACTATCAGGCAGAAAACAACGATACTTTTTTATTTCTCACAAATAAAGCAATATTTTTATTTGACTATGCATACAGTTCTATGTGCAAAATTTACGAATCATGTAATTCTGAACAGCAATATTATATCCATGGAGGTAGCACGAGAAGATCAGTACAAAAGGAAATACTCGATAAGAAAGACGGGACAAAAGGAATCAATTATGAGAAAGTCAGAACAAAAGGGAACGGTAAAGAGATAGTAGCTACTGCTACGAATAGCAGCACAAAAAGAACGAGCAGACAACGATTTGATACATAAGAAATCAATTTTTTTTTCTCTCATTTTAACGTATTATACACATAAATAGGATACATGAAATTAGACAAAGAGATTATTAAAATAAATTATAAAAGATAAATACCGCGAATTCACCCATAAAACTATTGTAACGTACGGGCTATCTAATAACGCGCGGTGCACACACTAAGGCATCGCTACCGCGCGTTACGTACACCAAGTAAGACCGGCCTATACTCGGCAACTCATGACGCTTGGTACACACACAACAAAGCGCCGCTACCGAGCGTCACTCACACAAGGGAGGCTGGCACATCGGAGAAAAAGTCCCGTTATTCCTTCCGAAAAATACGAGTAACGAAGTATTAAAAAACCAACGACAATTTTTAAAAAGAAGTACCAAGGCTACCAGTGGGCTACAGGCCATGGGCTACAGGACCACCACCAGCTATAGTTATACCAAAAGCATGGGCCAGCTGGAGGGGAGACTGGTATAAAAAGACCAGAATTTCGGCACTCGGTGAACAGTTTTGTTCACAGGTCCCACCAACGCAGAAGTCCAGGAAGGAAAAGCAGCCAACCCTCGCTAGGTGCAGCCGCACTGATACCAAGAGAGCCCAGCTGTGGTACCTGACACACATATTTGACGGGAAGCAGCTGAGTCGGTGCTGCGTTCGAGGACAACGCACCGCAGACCCAAACATCAACAAAGCGGTCTATCTCTGTCTCTCTTTCTCACTCTGGTAGCCGAGGACAGCCTAATACACGGGCTAGGCTCTTAAGAATGAAAACTAAAATCTCCACTCATTAAAATACTGCATATAAATATCATTATGTTAAAGAACCATAAATAATACTAGCGTAGGTATTTCAACAGTGATCGAAGTAGCTCAGGAAAAATATAAAAAGGCAATAACTGAACAGGGTACGGCCCTGGTATGTCAAGTAGCTGCGCATGCACCCAGAGTGCATCCCACTGACGCCGGATCGCAGCGGCGGTCGGGTGGACGCGTAAGTCGGCCTTTAAAAAATACCAGCAGGTATTTTTCCCGCCAACGGGCCTGTAGCGGGTATTGAACAACCCAGCGGTAGACTGGCGGCTAGTCAGGATATCGCAAGCAACGGCCGGCCAGTTACCGACGGTATGCACGCTAAACCTCTTACCTAGGAAACGCGACGAATCGACAAAATTTATCAAGCGACGTTTATTTTCTTTCATAAACATTAGGCCGGTCGGAGGGCGAAGCTCTCTTGTTCGTTCAGCATGAGCGATAACGCAGATACGCTCACGCTCGAGCCGTACCAGCCATGCGACGGCTTTGCGCGATTGCTTATCGCCCCAGCGGTACCAGCCTGGTGGTAGCACCGCAATGCGATCCTTCTCTAGAAAATTCTTTCGAAATACTCTTATACAAGCTGATGCTATCGTGCATGTTTCTCTAAAAGGGCACACGCTTCCGCAACGTATATGTAACTCTCGAAAAGCTAGACACGCTCGTCTCAAAACCGTAAGATCTGTACAGCAATACTGCACAAATTCCGTTGCAAATCAAATTTATAATCGACGCAACTCGATTCTTCCTCATACCATTTTTAAAATTGCTTACGATCTGCTGAGAACGTAGTATCGGGTGAGTAAAAATGCAGAGCGGGCAGAGGACCTGTGTAATTCCGATATTCCAGTATGTTGAATAAATGCGGAAATGTACCTTTTGCCACCTCATCCGCGAAACCGAAGGCCTTAGGTAAAGCGCTAAGAGCTATGGGTAAATGGTTAAAAATTTAGACTATCGAGAAAAACGACATCGCCAATCTTCATCGAGACATTCATCGTGCCATTCATAATCAGAGAGGGCAGCTATGTTTTTTTGCACTCCGATTAGATACTGTAGAATGGCATATATAATAAATGGCGCATCGAAACCTCCTGCATTATGAACAATACAGATGGTCTTTTTAAATTTTTGCGATAATGCCAATTTCACGAGCTCCCCAACAGGGTTATCGATAAACACGGATTCACTTTTAGCACAGTCAGCACAATCGATCTTTATATCTGTGATATTCAGACATGCCATACATACGCATTGTAAAACATAAATTCGGCTCGTGAGTTCGTGTCGGTTTATGATTGTGCAATTGTTCATGTTGCTGCGTCTCAAAATCATAAAACAAAAATCTCGTCGAAGACTTGTCTTTTTTTTTTTTTCTTTGGCGCCTCTGGTTTCTTAAGAGGTGCGATAAAACATGCATGCGTAGTCGGTCGAGTTTGCCTGTACGTAATACAAAACAATATACCACATACATGCATCTTTTTATTTGTGGTTTAATCATACGCGAGTAGCGTCTAAAAATTTTCAATGCTTTACAGACGCTGTGCCGTCTATATTTACGAGACGTAATACCCGGGGAGCCCTCACTCTTGTGATGAGCTAGGCAAAAAGCACCAATGAACGAACGATGACAGTTTGTGCAATACTTAGACTGAAAGTCTCTATGGCCATTGTAATAAGTGGATTTACATCGAGCACATTTATCGCTACAGCTATGCTCGAGTGCTCGATTATACTTGGAATTATACTGTGTGCAGAACCCCCGACTACCTAACGCACCAGCGAGATTCAATATCGGCTAGTAGTGATGAGAACGTTCGTAATAGAGAGTAAAGAGTGTATGATTAATTTTACCTGTTGCAGAGAGTACGGATTTTTGCCCATCGTACAGAGCCGGAACGCGTTTTCTGAAGGAGTGAAATTCCTAAACAACGATCGTTAATACCTCGTGAAGCACGTACTCCTGAAAGAGTTGAATCACGTGCACACCGCACCCTCTCGACGGGGTCGTTATCCCCGCATTACGCGTGAACTCTATCGCTGCTTTATATTGCGCTCCTCGAAGCCCGTTCCGAACTTGATACTATCGTCTGTGTAGCTCGCCCGTATGAATTTGACCGCGTTCGGCATGCATTCGGGCTGTGACAAAGGATAGTTGTAGACACAAATTGTCGCTATTACTTATGCGTAAAATTGACTTTTTTGCTATAGACTCGTGTGTAAGCCTGGTGCCCACACCGGCGCCTTCGACGCATCGTACTATACATGTTGTCATTCTACATGTACCATCATCTATTTCGATTCGCTCAGTCATACCCACATTATCATGTTTTTCGCACGATTCTGTAAGACGTGTGAGAACATCTCGTACACCACCCTCGAACCAAGTCAGATGATCAAAACCATCCGGTGGCTGACGAAAATAAAAATTTGTCTCCCGATGCTGTATCCTAAAGCGTGGAAAATATCGGTTCTTATTTAATTTTTTTTATTCAATCGGTTTTTATTCAATTCAATTTAATTGTTTGTTTTCGCTAGCTATATACTATGTATATAAATTGTGTAACGTAAGAATTACGAACTTATATTTGCTTCTAGTCCTCGCATCCTTCGACTGCGCCCGGGAACCGCCGACGCATTTCGGAAACCAACGCGATTGTCGGCGGTCTTGGCACAGTGAATCGTGCAAAGCGAAAAACGTTTGGGTCCGACTGGTACTCTGTTTTTTACGGCCCGTCATGTACTAAGTTATCGAGATTCGCTGATGAATGTCACATTGTTTTCATCTAATTTCAAGACACTCGGCCATAAGGAAAATCATCAAATTTCGTCGACGAATATTATTTAGTTTTCATGACAAATCTTATCTGTATGTCAAGGTGTGAGTATGCACATGCGTGTGCGAGAGTATGCAAGGGCTTAGGGATATATTTGCTGCTGCTGTTACTAGGCTGTTAAGGAGAATGCAACAAATATCAAAGGATATTGGTGAGCAACTTTCAGTCGTATGATTTGCAGTATCGAAAGAAGAGGTGATGCAATTAGATGGTGGGGGTAATCTTTATAAAACGGAGTATGAACACCGCCGACGATTTATTCAAAAAGTTACCGTGTACGAGCAAGCAATAAAAATGGCATATAACGGTACTACGTCTCACACGATATCGCCATATATATCGAACTCCGTTATGTATGGTTTAAATAAATCGTTCGGTAAAATAATCATCGCCTGGCTCGCGTCGAACTCTGCGTGTCTTACACCAGTGGTGAAAATATTGTCGAATACTTTTACCGGAATTACACTCAGTGCGAACGAGTGGCAAGTGTTTAAAAGTGATTTTTCTCGCGTACAATAATATTTCGAAGCTTATGGGGCTGATGCCCAGAGAGAATGTGTAATACCCGCATAAAGCATATAGCGCATTATACACTTTTAACCTCGTTTCACCAGCACAGAGCTGTCTCCTTTGGTAAAATAAGCGGTAGTGTTAATGAGGAATACGAGAATCAGAGAGAGAGAGAGAGAGAGAGAGAGAGAGAGAGAGAGAGAGCTGTCAAAGTCCTAAAACCGAAGCATCAGCAAAGGTCTGCGACAGAAAGAAGACGGAGCTCTCGTTTATGTTTCATTAACACAGCAAATCATGGAATACGTGCCGATGTAGATTAGCAACGATCCATAGGAACTTGGTAAGTAAAAAATAAAAAATAATTCAAAAATCGTGCTTTAAAAGCATATTAATTATAAACAGCCACCACCCATTAATAAACAGCCACCTAGGGCTCGTTATTCGTGTTATGGAGAGCGAGAAAAAGATACATACACTGTACAGATAGATCTAGCTTCGGGAAAGACACGTATAACCCGCCATCCTGATCCGCAGTTGACGTCGGTGGCAGCAGATCATCAACGCTGCTAACTTTATATAATGAGTCGTGGCATATCAGGTAAGACAGTATCGATTGTTCGGTATACGTTGTTTTTATTAACCAGTGGGTTCAATTAAATACTTGTTTCATTCTTTTTTTCAGAAGTACACTGTGGTGACAACACCCACAGCGAAAATAATTTGAAAGCAATATTCCGAGTGATAATACAAATTAATTCCGTATAGCGATAAAACTAAAATTAACGGTGGAAGAATTTCCGAGCGCGGATTACCGTGTTTGCACGGCTGTTGCATACGATGGTAAATGTGTAAGGTGCCTACGATAAAATATTGATTAATTTAAAAAAATACCTTATATTACTATGTCTCTTATTTTTAGAGTGGGGATATGTATGGGATGAAGCAAAGGTGTACACATACTCCTCTGGCCAAACGAATAAATGCGAAGACCTAACATATGCCTGCATGGGTTGCACCATGCACGGACCAATGGCCAACGGACCCCTGTCACATACTGACACCTCGGCAGAACTGGAATATTGAGAGGCGAAGTTGTAAGCCCCTTAAGGGCAACGATAAAGTACCTTAATATAACGAGTTAAATCGCTTCAGAGTCAGGAATACAGAGAACCAAAAGAGAACAAAAACATTAACGAAGAGACCCAAAACAATAACAAAGCCAAGTACGTTAGGTAGGTAAACTCACATACCCGACTCGAGGTAACAACACTCGCAACTCTATGCTAATAAGACAAAGACACGAAACTCGCCGATGAACACCCAATGATAAGAATTCCCGAGAAGTAGTATATATCAATCCGTCATACTTTAGAATGCATTAGGGAAAATACACACCAATAGCGAGCCGTCGTCCAATGATTATTCTCGAGCCGCCTGGCAAATCTCACGACTCTGACAAGGGAAGCCACATACGAGGATGAGCAAAAGCAGCCAAATAAAAACGTAGCCTAGTGGTCCCAATCACAAACAACCGCAGACATCGAGTGTTGAGCTCCGTACGAGTGACATCCGCGCAACGTGCGACTATTATATTTAAAAGGTAAATCGGAAATTATTCCGCGTGCGAAAGTAAGAAATCGCGTAAAGCCATCGCGATAACCATTTTGTTGTGCCGCGGAATATTCGTACTTCGTATATTCGGGAATATTCCATAGCAAAGCAACATTGGAATTTGTTCAAGATAGGAAACGAAGTCCAATGCCCGATCGTACGATCGACACCAGGAACGCCGACGCAGCATGAGGCGACTCGCTTGGCGTTCGACGATAGGCTAACACTAAAAACGCAAACTAAGGGATTTTCGTAAAGACAGTTAGCAACTGCTTTACGAAAAGACAGTATTAAATGAGATTGAAAGGAGAACGGGTTGGTTCCTCGTTAAATACTCGAAACAACATATTATTGTACATTCTTACTTTGACTTTTAAATAGACAACGGAAAGTTACCGTTGCCTATAATAAACACTTCCTTTTATATAGATTCGCGTTTTCATCGATAACTAGAGATTCATCTCCTTATGGGCAAACGATCCGAAAAATAATAAAATTTTAATATTATACCGAATACCGAATAATCCAATTACGCGGTACCGGCATAACATTTAGTGGCAGCGGTGGGATCTGCCGAAGTTAAGTGATTCGTAATTTATTTGGACAAAAGTGTTTTGGACAAAGATAAAAGTGACTCTGAAGCGACGACTACGACGCGTGGAAGGACACCAGTGTAGTTCGTGAAAACCCGACTAATCTAACGCGAAGACGTGAAGTGAACGTCGGTGCGGTGTGACATCGGTCAACCGTTTAAAATCCCAATTGACGGTGTTACGTCAAGTCGTGGAAAAATGCACAAAGTGTGCAAACGAGTACGCGAAGCGGCTCCTCGAGAAGAAGCCGTCGTGCAACCATTGGCGACGTGCTAAGGAACCAACGAAGATGCGGGTCAACGGTACCAGGGAGGATAACTGGACCAGCCTTCGAGGGAAGCTAAGAGACAACAGGTCTACAGCACCGGAGGAACTGCACCCGAGAACAACGCCATGGAAAGGACCGTCTACTAGATCATCTTTCTGTGAGTGGCGGTTACATTACTACTATATATTGCCGTGATAAAAAAAAATTGCAAAAGCCAGAGTAGAACCGAAATTCGGAAAAATGTTCCACTAGATATATATTTCTCTTGAGATTTTGTGGGAATATTTTAAAGTAGAGAGAGTCAAACCAGAGACCATGGTGAGCGACTGCACTGTAGAACTGCAGGGGGTAGCGGGCGAAAAATGCACCCCCCTCGGGATAGCTAAAATTGTACTCGATACACCGGCTTTAAATGTAGAGTATTGGTTCTACATCCTTCCGAACAATGTGCCGTTGAAGGTCAACGGATTACTTGGCATGGACCTTATCAAGCAGCATAAAGCGGACATCCTGCATGGCGAGATGCTCAAGTTGTATGGGCACTGCATGCCTCTACGGGACGGCGCGACGAGGATATATTCGTCACCACGCAGTAGAACTGCCGCCACGTGCAAATACATAGGCCTGCTTACAAAGATAAATCTTCCTTCCGGAAACGGGTCTAACATGGATGCCGCCAAAGAAAATACATTTGTAGGTAGTTTTCCTACAAAGAGCGGGATCGGCCGAAACATCATAGAGAGACCCCGTGTCACACCGTCAAGAATCAAAAGAGTGAGTTTAGAAGTTTCTAAATGCGACGGGGAAGTGCAACAGCCGACGGTGACATGCGAGCCGTCGGAGATAGCAAAGACCTTACGTAGCCTTCAGGTCAAGGCACTGCGCGTTAGCTCAGAGAGCACGGGAAAGAAGGCCAAGCGGTTTGCGCAGCGCCAACGGAAGCCCGACTTGGTGCCCCCCGGCAGTGAAAAGCAAGCAGCTCGCGCAGGAATAGTGTGCGAATACAACGGTGTATTCCAACTACGAGGGAACAAGCGACAGCGCACGCACGAGGTGCAGTATCGCGCACCCTTTAAGGTCGGATCGAAGGACCTAGGATCGCAACCCTCGCCTTGGGAAGAACATAAAATCGGGGCATGGGTCCGGTAAAATGCATAAAGCCGGAAAAAGAAATACTGATGCAGACGCTCTGAGTCGCATATATGCGACCACACGAGCCCAAGTGGGACAGGAAAGAAAGTCCCACAAAAAAGAGAATGATAGCGCAATCGGGTATACGAACAGCGGCACAAAGTGGAGAGTCGAAGATACCCAAGGCAACCACTATAACTCGTCGAAGCGAGAGGCTAAACTCGCCCACGAAAAAGAGAAGTGTAGATGCCGACAGACAAAATGCTAGCGGAATACAGGGCGTCAAGTGCTATGTGTATCTCGACGACATAGTAACACACGGAGTAAGAGCTACTCGCGATAATATGGGCCCTATCTCAATTCCGGCCATATATTTATGGTACCTGTTTCACAGTAGTGACGGACCACCAACCGCTCACCTGGCTGTTCGGAGTAAAGAACCCAGGTTCGAGATTGATGCGTTGGAAAATTAAATTGATGGAACATGAGTTTAACGTAGAGTACAAGGCAGAAAGCGCAACACGAATGCAGATGCGCTAAGTCGAATATGCCTTACTACGAGGGTCCAAGCGAGAGCGAAGAACGAAGTCCGTGTGTCGAAAGAGGACAGCACGACGGGGCAAGTAGGCACAACGAAAGACCGCACAAAGCGGACAGCCGAAGATACCCCGTAGAGCCATGGTAGCTCGCTGGAGCGAGAGGTCAAGCTTGCCCGCGAGAGAGACGAGGACAGCAAGCGCCCGGGTACGGATAGCCGCACAAAGCGGAGAGCCGAGAATACCCCGGACCAGCCCAGCAACACGGCAGAGAGAAACCGCGCTGGCCAATGCGCCAGAAGAAGATAGAGAGATCCGCAGCGTGCATGCAGATCGCTCAACTGAACCCCACAGCCCCGCCGAAAAGCCGTGCGGTCGGGGAAGGGGCAGACCACGTAAGCTACATACGCAAGCCACTGGTAAGACTGCGAGCACCGCTGACAAGGACGGAGCGGGCCCAGCACAGCATGGCGGACCCGCGAAGCGCGGAAGGCCGCGAAAAGCCAACGTAGCAAGGCCGCTCGAGACAGAGAGCGACCCAACGGCGGAGCTAACGGTGGGCACACCGAGCGACGAAACTGCGGACAGAGCACCGCAAAGGCCTGCTGAGGAAGCGAGGCACGGCGGGGCCCGTTGCCCACGAACTTCCTGCAGCATGGACGAAGACAGCGTTATAAAAAAGTATAGCAACTGCCGCAGTGGCGTAGCGACTTCTTCTGCCGATGACCGCCAGAAAATAATTAGAGAATACCACGACACCCCCATAGGAGGGCATCAGGGTATACGGCGTACGTTACATCGGATTCGGACCAAATACGACTGGCCCGGCCTGAGAAGAGATTTAGAAAATTATATATCGTCCTGTGAATCCTGCCAAAAGAATAAAATCAGGAAAAAGGAACGAGTGCCGATGGTGGTAACGGACACCCCATCGAGGTCATTTGAAAAAGTCGCGGTCGACATCGTCGGACCGGAAAGCGCTTCCGGGAAGAAATACATACTTACGTTCCAGGACGCGCTTACTAAATACAGTGCAGCAATATCACTGCCGAACCCAGAGGCTTCGACAGTCGCTAGAGCGCTCGTAGAAGAATTGATCTGCCAGCACGGAACGCCGGAAATAATATTAAGGGATCAGGGCACGAACTTCCTCAGCTCGACCTTCAAAGAAATGTGTCGACTGCTGCGAATCAAGAAGATACAAACGACGGCCTACCATCCGGAATCAAACGGCGCATTAGAAAGATCGCATCGCACCCTCGCTGAATACCTAAAAAATTTCATAGATGAGGATCAAGGAAATTGGGACGAGTGGCTGCCGTATGCGATGTTCACATACAACACCACTTCACATACGGGGACTGGACTGTCGCCCCATGTATTGGTGTACGGACGCGAAGCCGAGTTGCCGACCGCCGTGAAACAGGAGCCCCGTGGCACCTATGCATACGACGTCTACGTCCAAGAGCTACGCGAGCGACTACGCTCCGCATGGACGGTAGCTCGCGATAACCTAGAAGGCGCTAAAAGACGGTCGAAGACTACGTACGACCATGGCGCACAGGTGCAGGAGTACCGCGTCGGCGAACGCGTACTGCTCCGTGACGAGACGGTGCGACGGGGGCGGTCAGCCAAGGTGACCCCGAAGTGGACCGTCAACTACGTGGTCCGGAAGGGACGTAAAATCCAGGCGGTGCACGCAAATCGCCTGAAGCTCTTTATCAAGCACTAATAGCTCAGGAATGGAGGAATTCGAATACTTATAGCTAGTTGAAACTAAATATTAGCTAGAAAAGAAGAGTAGAAGAGCGTATACAAATCGGAAAAATATATTGAACGAAACAATTGAAAAGAAATTGCTATTTCATTACGCAATCCGGAGGGGACGGAATACTGTGACCGTGCCAGAAAAGCACCACGAAAAATGTATAGCATATTAATACTTACACAGGATAGTGTTCAGCGTAGCGTGTAAAAAGAATAACGTGCACACTCTATTCGGTTGATATACACATGTTAATAAGCCTCAGAGTGAGGAAGAAGGCACGCATAGACAATCTAGTCCCAACGCTGAATAGAGCACAGAAAGACCTACAGCGAGAATGGACACAGATAACGGCGAGAAATGCGCGAAAAGGGTTATCCAACTAACCCATCCCCTCATCGTCCTAATACAACAGCAAGGGTGATGGCTATACGTCGCGCCAACCCTAGAGAACTTGTGGGAAAAATCCCACTCGGCTTAAAATGTTAAATAATACGGGAATACTGGCTTTGGTAGGCGTATGTATAGTAACCGCCTGAGATTTCAGCATCAAAACCATCGGGCGAACATCGCAGATCATCCGAAAAAACTACCTTCCGTCGTTCAATTTAAAATTAACGGAAATTGAAGTTCAGGCACCCCCTACGCAGACCGAGAGGACAATTCCATTACAGAGCGTGCTGCGAGACCCAGAAGAGCTTCGAAAGCTCGGAGCTCGAGCAGACCAAATCATGGACAACCTCAATATTGTCGGAGACGGGATGCAACACATCCACAATCTGAGTTTCTACTCATTGGGTGCAGTAGCACCAATAGCCTTGGTTGGCTATGTTCTGTTTAAATGTTATAGGTACCAACGAAATCGAACACCAACAAGGACAAGCGAGGCAACGACCCCGGCAGCAGCCGAGGTAAACATCAACCTCGAGCCGCTCGGACGACAACAGCCAGAGGAGCAACTGCGATCCGAGCTGGCCAGAGTATGCACCCGTCACCCCCAACCGAGAACGACGCGCTCGGCACGAAAGACGATAAAAAGCAAAAGGAAAAACTTCATCGTTACAAATGAAAAAATGAAAAATTTTATTGTATTGTCATAACATTAAACTGTAACAAATTGTAAGAGGAAATACGGGAAACCAATCGAAGAAAAAATTTTTTAGAGAAAAAAATTTTCCTTCTAAGGGGGGAGGGATGTTGTGCCGTGGAATATTCGTACTTCGTATATTCGGGAATATTCCATAGCAAAGCAACATTGGAATTCGTTCAAGACAGGAAACGAAGTCCAATGCCCGATCGTACGATCGACACCAGGAACGCCGACGCAGCATGAGGCGACTCGCTTGGCGTTCGACGATAGGCTAACACTAAAAACGCAAACTAAGGGATTTTCGTGAAGACAGTTAGCAACTGCTTTACGGAAAGACAGTATTAAATTAGATTGAAAAGAGAACGGGTTGGTTCCTCGTTAAATACTCGAAACAACATATTATTGTACATTCTTACTTTGACTTTTAAATAGACAACGGAAAGTTACCGTCGCGACTAGTTTCAAGAACTGCCTCCAAATCCAGCCCAGAGCACGAATCCCTTCTGATCCTGAGAGGACTTTACTCAAAACAACACAAACAACGCGAATTTGGCCGAGAAATATTCAAACATATCTTAATAAACGTTGGATTCAGGAAAAATAAATAAACCGTGAAGAGGACAAAAACGCGAAACGTTTTAACATGTGTATATCTCTGCATTCATACAATATATGTGAGTAGTTGTATGTGCGAATTTATACTAATGAAAATAATCTAAGTATGGATAAGTGTTGTGAATGGTATGCGTGAGAAAATTTATATGTATGGCTGCGTGCGTCCTCTCACGAGTGGAACCCGCTGCTGGGACATTTTAAGGCCAAGAAATGCATTGTTTATTTAAACAGAAAATTCAATTCAAGAAACCAACATGAATGCCATAAGGGCATCCTTCTCGGACTTATTGCGATGGCACTATGCGCGCGCAGCGCATCAGATTCATTTCAAGTCACTGACGTCCACGAATGCCCGGGCTTTTACTACGCGAAAATAATGCCACTGCGACTGCAGCACGCGGACTGGAGGATTACTATCTTTATAGAAGTTGGCCGCTTAATAGAGAACTTCCCTACCGACAGAGCTCGAGTGCAGCGGATCCTTGGTTCATACAGCCTAATAAATTCGTAAGATATCTGTCGGGAAATGCTAGGAATAAATTATATTTCCAGCCAGATTACTCCAGCAGAAAGATTCGTCGACGAATTAAAACCGGTTACATATGGCTCCAGACTCATACGAGAGCGATGAAAGATATACCCCACACCATGAAGAGAAGGTCAGTCCCTCGCGGCTTCGTTGGATCAGTCAGTAAGTCATTATTTGATACTCTGACTCACAAGTGTTTCAACGATCAAATGGACCGACTGTTTGCCGACCAGATGAATGTCACGCACTTATGAAGATACATATACTACGCAGGAATGAAGCTCGGTTGCAGTCCAACAGCACCCTAGTGAATTACGCCACCCACGTAGAGGCAAGGCTAGAGAGCTACATAAATACGTGCGAGCACTACCTTCGGATTATCGTTGCAGCGCGAGACGGTCAACTTGACCCAAGCGTGTTAACAACGGGACAGTTATTGGCCGTTGCCAAGGAAATACAAATACAGGCCAGTATTTATGAGTTTCCGATTACCATGGATTCACGAGGCCTGAAACTCTTGCTATTATCGCTCGCATAGATTTTACGTATCATAAAGGACGGATAGTGATAGTTGTGCATATACCATTGCTGCATCGCGCCAACTATTAACTTTATAACATGTACACATGGCTGGTTCCGCAGAAGATTGGCAACGAGACAGGATCGGCATTCGTCCTCCCCTACTCCAAGTATCGGGTACTATCAGCGGACCATCGTACATTTTTCGCCGTGGATTCTATGCATCTCGCCTCGTGCAGAGCGTCGGATAGAAAAATCATTTATTCTATGGAAAGCCCGGCCCATGAAAGATCTGTCTTCAACGCATGCGAGTTGCTAATGGTAATCGTTGGTCGATCCACACACTTCGACAGTGTGATATCCGGATGCACGCACAATGAAGCATTTTGGGCTCATCTAGCACTAGTGCGGGTGGTTATTCTCCCTCGCCAAACCAGAGCCCTTAAGGATTCCCTATTCTGGGTTGCCAGACCAGCATGCCGACTTGAAGAACTTCGGGATATTTGTATCGCTAGGACGCGCTATAACAGGCTCACAGGAATACGTGTATGCGAACAACTCGCGCAAAATGTTATATCTATTGTAACGGTATTAAGCGTTAACATTACCCTTAAAGGGCTTGTTCGGACTCGAGCAGGAAGGAAAGTAATTTTAGGCTTTTGTAGTAGGTAAAAGTAGGGTTTATTCAAAGGAAAACAAGTAGAAATTGTGTGATACAGAAAAGAAATTGACTATGAAACCTAACTATTGAACTCTTTTTCTTGGTATTATGGCTACCACGCGCCTTACAATAGATTATTCCCGGGCACACGAGTGCATTTATAATCGTGTACGCGGGTGAATTTGAAGACTATGTTTCATAATTATTAATATGTGTTATGATGTGAGAGAGAACGTCGATAATTATATCATCCTTCATGCAATAATATAATTTATAATAGTGAAATTACTTGTCGGTCGAGAAATTCGTCTATTCGCTGCGTTCTATGGGTCAGAGTTCTAGCATGCGTACCGTCGGTAACTAGCCGGCCGTTGTTTGTGATATCCTGACTAGCCTTGAGTCTACCACTGAGTCGTTCAATACTCGCTACAGGCCCGTTGGTGGGAGTGGAGTTTCCTGCTGATATATATTTTAAAGGTCGACTTACACGTCCACCCGACCGCCGCTACGATCCGCCGTCAGTGGGATGCACTCTGAGTGTATGCGCAGCTACTTGATATACCAGGGCCGTACCCTGTGTATTTATCGCCTTTTTATATTTTTCCTTTGATCTACGTTTATATCCCTGCTGAATTACCTACGCTAATATTACTCATAGGTCTTTAACATACTGATATTTTTATGCATTATTTTAATGAGTAAAGATCATTAGTTTCAGTTCTCGAGAGCCTAGTTCGTGTATTAGGCTGTCCTCGGCTACCAGAGTGAGAGAAAGAGAGACAGAGATAGGCCGCTCTGTTGTCGTTTGGGTCTGCGGTGCGTTGGCCTCGAACGCAGCACCAGCTCAGCTGCTTTCCGTCACATATATAGGTCAGGTACCACAGCTGGGCTCTCTTGGAACCGGTGAGGCTGTAATTAGCGAGGGCTCGTTCGTTCTTCCTTCCTGGTAGCTGGACTTCTGCGTTGGCGGGACCTGCGAACAAAACTGTTCCACGAGTGTCGAAATTCTGGTCTTTTTATACCAGTCTCCCCTCCATTCGGCCCATACTTTTGGTATAACTATAGTTGGTGGCGATCCTGTAGCCCATCTTCCTGTAGCCCATTGGTAGCCTTGGTACTTTTTGAAATCGGTCGTTGGTTTTTAATTTTCTACCGGTGCTTTTCGAAGGAGTAACGGGACTTGGTTTCGACAAGCCGGCCTACCTTGTGTGGGTGACGCTTGGTAGCGGCGCTTCGTGTGTGTGTGTCGCGCGTCTTGAGTTTGTCAGATATAGGCCGGTCTTATTCGGTGTGCGTAACGCGCGGTAGCGGTGACTTGGTGTGTGCACCGCGCGTTATTAGATAGACAGTACGTTACACTATGGCAAGAAGCTGCTCTTAAATATAATAGCAGTTGCGCCGAACGTCGCCGAGAAATTCTTTCTAGACTCGGATCTGGTTACTCTCCCGTCTGCTACAACCGTGCATAGTATCGTGCGAGCACACACACTTTATACCTCAGGAGCTTCGCTCTATGGCATAGAGAAGGAAACCTGAGAGCTAGGTACTCATAAACGAAAAGGAGGAAACAGTCATAGACTATTCTTCGCTAACTTTCTCTCTCAGGCAGGGATTATCGCAGCAGCGTGTACCAGGTCTATAAATATGAAACCGGAATTTTTGTATAGAAAATACATGTTTATTGTATGAAAATGATAAAAAATATTTTATTCTAAGTATTGCCCATCGCTAGCCATACATTTTTCCCATCTGTCTGACAATTTGTGGATGCCACGCCAAAAAAACTGTTGCTCTTTTGAGGCAAACCAGTCATCGAGCCATTTTCGTACATTTTCGTAAGAAGTAAAGTGCTGCTCAGCAAGTGCGTGTCCCATCGATGCAAATCAGTAGTAATTGGACGGAGCCAAGTCTGGTAGTAAGCCGCATGCGAAAGTATTTCCCAACTAAACGCCTCAATCGTTTCCTTGACCAGTTTTGCTGTGTGTGATGGTGCATTATCATGAAGCAAAATCACTTTGTGTTGCCTTTTTTGATATTCTGGTCGTTTTTCACGCAAAGCTTGATTCAAATCGATCATTTGTTGTCGGTTGCATTCAGTATTAACGGTTTCGCCAGGTTTTAGCAGCTCATAATAGATCACACCCTTCTGATCCCACCAAACACAGAGCATTGTCTTTCGTCCATAGCGATTTGGCCTTGCAGTCGATGTCGATGGTTCGCCTGGAGTTACCCATGATATTTTACGCTTAGGATTCTCAAAATATATCCACCTTTCATCGCCAGTCCCAATTCGATGGAGAAATGACTTTCTTTTGTACCTGGCGAGCAGCATTTCGCAAGTGGTTTTTCGGTTTTCCTGCTGTCTTTCATTCAGTTCATGTGGAACCCATTTTCCCATCTTCTGGATCTTTCCCATGGCTTTCAAACGTATGGAGACGGCTTCTTGTGTCAAATTTAATTGATCCGCGAGTTGTTGTTGCGTTTGAGCGTCATCCTCATGCAACAATGCTTGCAATTCGCTGTCATCAAACTTTTTCGGTGGTCTTTCACGTTCTTCGTTTCTCACGTCAAAATCGCCACTTTAGAATTTTTTAAACCACTCAAAGCACTGTGATTTAACAAGAGCAAGCTCACCGTAAGCTTCGACAAGCATTCAATGCGATTCTGCAGCAGTTTTCTTCAATTGGTAACAGAAAATCAATGCTGTCCGCAAATCGTAGTTTCCAGGCACAAAATTCGACATGTTCAACGCTATTACAAACTATGCTGTTGTATGAAACTTGTATTCTTGTGAGTTGAAAGTCTTTGTCAGAGATGTCAACAAGGAAATGGCGCCAATGACGCGGTTTGAAGGTAACTACATTGACAGCTAGGGCCATCTATGGGCAAATTCCGGTTTCATATTTATAGACCTGGTATATACTTAGGCGGAGTCCGTTTCCTTTGTTAGGTGTCACGTAAATATCCAGACTGACGCCTAATCGTCGATAACATCACTGCAACAACAAGTAGCGAGCAGCCTTCGGGCAGCGCAATAGGGCCGCCTCAAGTGTCGTTAGGCCAAAAAGACGCTGGGAATAAAAATATGCAGGCATCAGCAGTCAAGGAATAAAGTAAGGAGGCTATTCAGTTACCTCCTACGTTGCCTACTCAAACGGCCGATGTTGTCGAGGCATTTCCGCACTCTTCGCTAGTTTCCTTGGAGAATACTGAGGAGAACTCATTCGATCTCGAGCAACCAAAGTGGTCGGGCTAATTGTACCTCAAGTTAATTTTGTGTGAAAGTAAAAGCGAAAAAAAATTAAAACGAAAGACCAGATTCTGCGCAACGCCCTGCAATTTACGTTCGAAGGGCAGTGCGTCGTGTATCGAAAGGACACAAACGCGTGTGTTAGTTAGAAAGATTGTGCGGTACGTGTAGCGAAAGAGCGCCGAGAGCATTCCCGTACCGCTGCCGTCTGTGCAACGTTTCGGGCAATGCTCAACAATACAGCGGGCATATTGATGAATGTGTCGTGCGATATACACGTGTGTGCCGATCTTTTTTCTCCTGTGTAGGGATACAGGATAGCTAGAAATGTCACTTGACGTACTCCAGCTCCCCCGCCGTGCTAACTCCAGCCAAAGTCTCACCAGCCGTGAGGGCCGTTTGCGTGAAGAACGATTCTTCACGAAAAAAGCACATGGTCGGGGTGAGTAACGCCTCCACTCAGACCCTGCCCATCACGATACGGCGAAGTCAGCTGGAGCCTTACCTCCGTTACGAGGACAGCGCCACTTATTACGAGGAGTTGATCTTCGGGGAAGATTCAGTCGACCCCGGTTCAGACGCCATCCTCGTACCACGATGCTTTTCCTCATCGACGGGAAACACTTCGACAAGGGCCTACCTGGAGGAAATCTGGGCCGAAATTTCAGATTTCCTCTAACTTAAGTTGGAGCTGAAGCCGACGGCAGCCGCCGACGTCCACATTGAGCCGGCAGCCACCGCCTCCGCCGTTGAGTTCAACATTGAGCCGTTAGCGCGTGGACGTACGGGCATGCGGGGTGGGCGACGCCTCACGCCTTAGCCATGCCCTTGTAGCACTCCCGCAGAGTGTGACATTAGTAAGACTTATTGTTAGAATGAAGTTATTTCTTTTGCTTTGTATATATCTTTCCTTTGGATTATGTTCCACATACGAGTAAGTACTTAATGTTAGGTATAAGTTAGGATAAGGTCGTCTAGATCAGGGGTCTCCAAACTACGGCCCGAAGGCCACATTCGGCCCGCGGACAGATTTTGGACTATTTTACTTTTTACCACCGGCAACAATGATAATATGGTTTTGGCCCTCGGAACTTACTGGAGTAATCAGTATGGCCCTAAGGCTGGAAAGTTTGGAGACCCCTGGTCTAGATCGACGACAATTTTTCCCTCTTGGGGAAGGGGAGGAGGGTGTTACGTTCGAGCACGGAATTCGGAAAAATTTTCCGAGACCCGTGATCGACACGTATGAACCTGCAAACATGTCCTCCCATGGACTGATATGCGATGCGCCCCCTTGCAGTTCCTGTCTGGATCACGGAGCGCTTTGGACAGGAAATAGCTCGGCGAAAAATTATATCTTCACTCTGCATTCGCCTGAGGACGATATCATCATTGCCAGGCGAAGACAAAGAGAAGTCAATTGGACTGTGCACGCGAAGAAGTGCTGAGTCCAGAATAAGTTGCCCTCTTTTTCACCTGCACGGGGTTCGCGAATCCTGTTCAGGCGAGGAGAACGGCAGTTTTCCATCGACATTCACAGCAAGTAGCTAAAAGAGTAGAAGCTCCGTAGGTGCCTTGCATAAACACCTCATAAATTTACCGGTAATTAGTTTTTAAACTCCGGCATCAATACCGCGAGTCAATATAAAACGCCGAGAGTAGGGTGCACCGCATATCAGTCCCCCGCGTTATATGTTAAAGTTTATTATACCGTAGAGATGAAGACAATTATAAAGTAAAAATTAAAGACAATAATGAAGCTGAAAGTTAAAAACAATATAGTGTAACATAGTTACACTCTCTAGCCCACTTCATTATTTCGAACGGCTATAAGAGCCGGAATTATATTCGGAAGTACCAAGTACAGCGGGCACTAGGCCACCGAACCCGGAGATGTGACAAAAACTAGCTACGTCAAACCTCAGGAATTCCCTCGCTGCCGTAAACAGCAGGACAGCGACTAGCTGGCCTCGCTTGGTGGCGAGGGGAAGACGGGTAGCGCGAAAACGGCAAACCGAGAAATGAGGAAATCTCGGTAAATTAAAAAATTGCAGCAATAATGAGGGAGAGGGATATCCGACCGCGCGGCAGGGTATAAAAGAGCCTGCGCGGGGGGGTATAGCTCTCGGAACTTCCTAGTCTTTTGTGGAGTGATATTCTAAAAAAGATAATACATGCATTGCAGTCCACAGTTTTAAGACCAAAATTAAACCAAAATTATTTTGTTCCATCGGAATGCGAGTGTTATTTTGAGGAAGCAATTAGAGTCAGTGCTAGTGAGGAACGAAGCCTGGGGAGAGAGCAGAGACAGGCGAGGTATTTAAATAATACAAGAAATAACTAGTGAAACATTGACACTGATCTAGATTTAGATAGCATAAATTGAATAGAGTTAAGAGAATAGGAATAGGTAATTAGAATTAAGTGTAGAAAATCGATTAAATAGAATTAGGTCAACAGTGTTTAAGAAAATGAAATGAGTTCACAAAGCATTAAACAGGTAGGATACTCGAGAAGTGTATAAGCGTGTGAGAAGGAAAGAGATCGAAAGGAATTGAACTGTGTGAGAGATAGAGAGGGATAGAGATATAAGCGAGATATCGGCTCGAAGAGTGAGACAGGCGGGTCTGGCGGTGTGTGTGTGCATCGAGCGTACAACCCAATACCAGCGTACGAAACAATAACAGGACTTCAAGCCGGGTATACCAAGAATCTATGTAAGCGCACTATAAGATAAGAATTGAATACTGAATACACTTAAATATGTCTTTTTTGGTCAAAAATAAAATACTGGCACGAGAAAAATTGCCCGAAACTTTCTAAAAAACGAAAATGAAGGTTTTTCTATCTTTTTTCAGTTTGTCGTGGAAAAAACTGATGAAAATTTTTTTCTATAAGTTTGACACCTAATTTGCGATAGCCAAAAAATAGCCGAAAAACGGTCACGTAAAAAACGTTCTAAAAAAGTAAAACAAAGCTGAATTGGTCCCCTTTAAAACGCCACTTGTAAAATTCGATTATATTTTTTTTGACACCGCTATCTAACTTTTAGTGCAGCACCTTTTAGAAAAAGAGTCCCAGTGTAATAAACAAAGCTTCAAGTCTGATTTGAAAGCAGCGATCATCGACCAGCTGGGACGGTGACCTTCTTTTTTAAAATCGATTTAAAGTATTGCGTGTTTTGTTACTGATTTGAAGACATACCCAATCAATTTCTAGATTTACTACATGGGATAACAATATATATTTACACTGTTTTACAATTGTTGAAATGATAATGAGTTGGTCGGCCGTCAGAAGCTATATTTACACTAGTAGCAGATATTGTAAGGGCTAATGGTGTTGATTGTGATTAGTTGCTATTTTTAAGTCTGAACAGTTCATGGTTGCTTTTTTAAGGTTTGAACACTGATTGGTAATATTTAAACATTAGTAATTGACGTGTAGTAGTAGTGAGGCTAACAGTTCTGGTAAGAATTTTGATTGGTTACTATTTTAGATCCAAACGCTGATTGGTTGCTTATAAACATTCGTAGTTCAAACAGAGTAGAAGTGGGGTAAGACTATTATTAGAGTTGACATCAATCACGGATACCGGGAATCACAAAACTAACGTGTAGAATTTCAAGAGACACTGTAACGAATTTACATTTAAAGAGGTAGCAATAGTTGCTTTCGATTTGACGCCCTGCCGTCAGCTTACCTGTTCCAAATGCTTCATAGGTGGAACTTTTTGTCTGTATAAGAGTAAGAATGTGTGGTTGGAGGTGAACTATTCCGGAAATTCTGCACTAAGGTGTGTGCAAGAGTCGATGCAGTGTCCGCAAAGAAAAAACCGCCTTACAGACACACAAAGCATGCGCTAAGCGTGTCTTTATTCCGGCAGTCGCTAATGGAGAAATCTGCATCGTTGGTCTTTTAGCTATCCTCACACCTTTCTGTATTATTGGCTGTCAGTAAGACGATAATTGCAATTCTTTCGTAAACAAAATTATTTCCCACTGAAATAAAAATTCTCCCTATCAATCTTTGCGTAACAAGACCGTTACCAATTGAAGTTGGCCTCAACTACCGTATCATGGAATTCTAGCCTACTCACATATGGAAATCTAGTCGCTGTAGCTGTTGGTAGGTTGGAAATATTTCATACCGTTACGAATACAATATGGCACACTATAGACAAACTAGTAACGACTGAGGTCAACTCGAAATATGACAACTACCGAAATATAGCGACTTGCATCTTGCCGAGCAACGATGAAAACGCAAACTATCTTCTCTAAGGAATTAGGACGAGACAGATGCGATATTGTGATAAAATGCGAAAATATCGGGAATTTTACGTGATTACAAGTAAAGAAACGATTATTCAAGAGTTAACGCCAGCATTTTTGAGTTAGACATTCTCTAGTAGCTTTAATAAATTTTAATAAACCTCTTTTCAGCAATTATTCTTTATATTGGCGTGTCGATACTTACGACGTCGCTGCGACAATAAATGAGGTCCAAATCTCCTCTCACAGTGTCACTGTAACAAACGACCTCACCCCTCAATCTCCGACAGAAATAACTATGACCATCGATCAACACAACCAGTCATGACTGAACAGAATACCATACTTTAATTAATTATTAGGTGATCCATGAAATTCAAACATCCCACAATAATTCCCAAACGAATTCCAAGGCTTCGCTCACCAACAATTTGAAGAAATGTGAAGCACGATCCGAAGGAATTTAATACAAAATTGAAGTATTTCTCCTCTAACACCTAACCACCTCCCACTCCCGTTCTGTACACAATTAAATGTAGCCGATCACTTCAACACGGAAGATCCCTTATTTTTCACAAACACGGAGAACATTTCTTCATAAAACGGATGGATCCGTTTGATAGAAACCTGACATATTTGATGTTTTCTCTATTACAACTGGACAGTTGACGTTAAAGTGATATCTCTCGCCGGCAAAGCACGCTCGATTCGTGATCGTATTAGAGAAAACAACCTAAGGAAAATTCTATACTCAAACAAAATCTCGACTTGCGTTTTGGAGACTCACATCTCACATACCTATATTACAATCAATTTCGACTTATTTTCGCCAGAGATCTCAAGAGATTAGTAAGTCTTGTTTACATTGACGGTTCACTCAACTTGTAAGATAATACTGTGTATGTACAGTTCATCTCTAGACTATCAAATTTCAGTATTCATTGAACTCTCCGACTTCAGAGTGCTGATTCCCATCAATTGACTCTTTGGTAAACAATGGAAGTGCAAGAGGTAAATTCCTTGACAAGCTCCAAAGAGTTTGACGATCGGTTCCTGCGAAAGCAGTACCAACCTCCTTACCTTGCTAAATCGGAATCATCTTTTAAGAATAATTAAAATTAAATAAGTTGGAATTGAACAGGTCGTCAACGAGTTTTTTGAAAAACATGAGTATGTTGAAGCAACTTATTAAATCATAATTTCAACACAGCCGCCATGAGTTAATATTAAAACAATTTCTTACAAGTTTTATACTGAACTTAAATCTAGTACAGTTCTTTAAGAATATTATATTGTGTAAAGCTGCTTGGTTAATAATAGAACAGATAACAACGTGTATGGTTCACTCCCTGGGAGTTTTTCGCACCTGGAGAGGCATTCGGCGAATGCGCGCGTAGTGAGGCCATTGAGGGTTGCCTCGAGGGGCCTCGTACGCTGGCCCGCGAACCACGTCTTTCCTGGGCGTGAAGAAGCTTGTTGTCCCTTAGAAGAGATACGTTCATCAGACGGGCGTTTGGTGTGTTGAAAATTGTACGATTTTCTCGCCAGCGGGCTCTGAAATGATTTCATTAGATACAGAAAGTACACTGTGTACACACTGAAAAAAATTTGCTCAGCAAACCCCACATAAGGTTGGTTACCGCGATCTAAGTACGAGATTATTTAACTATACTATGTGATTAGGCTAATCTCATGGGTTGGTTCGATCTCGTAATGTCATTGATTCGACGTCGTTGTTAGATGCGCCCAATCCAGCCTTATCTGAGTTTCGCGGCGCTGCATTTTCACACAGTTGAATGAGTCGAATTATCATGAATATAAAACTCTTAAAACTTCAAATAAAAGCACAGAACTATGGTTAACCTTGCATAAGAGCGCGGAATAAATGTTTGCTTAATACAACAGCCAACTGGATGATTAAATATATATCTGTAAATTATTGCGTTTTGCCGATCACCTAATCAGCCATAAGTCATGTAATCAGAATATGTGATAATCCCAGAGCAATACCAGTTTAGCCAGGGTAGATGGTCTCAATGGTTTCAAAAATATGAGAAATTGTAAAGTTTACACTAATTGAAAGTTTACACTATGGTATTCGATGCTGGTTCTAACTTAGGAAGTTCGCGTTTCCACTTTTACGGCCCCAGTAGCATTTACCTGTGTGCATAATACAGCACTCACCATGCAGGTGCCCACATTACTACATACTGCTTCGCACCATTCTATGATAAAGCAGAGTCAATAATACAATCAGGAGTTAGTAAGGAACGCTGCTAATATGTAATTCGCTAATCGGAGAAGTGTGCGGATATAAAAGTCAAAGTAAACGGATACCTATACTGGAAAAAAAAAAAAAATTTATATACTTACTACTGCATGACAGCTGCATGTTTTTCAGCTTTGAGATTTGTGACGAGTCCATAAGAAAATATATATCATATTATATTCATCAGAGAGAGAGAGAGAGAGAGAGAGAGAGAGAGAGAGAGAGAAAGATAGAGATGTTTATTAGCTTTTTCAACAATTTGATGTACATTATTTACATGTTTATCTTACGTTTATATTGAACTTATTTAATTTCGCTTATAATAAATGCTTTTAACATATTCTTATATTGAACTAGTTTTACACAGCCTTTAACCTCTGCTGGCAATGCATTATACATTTTCACTCCTTCGTAAAACATACTCTTTTGCGCACTTCTCGTTCTTCTAAATTGAATTACAATATTTTCTGCTCGACGCGTTTCCCGACTCGTTCTAGATTTAACAACTTGGAATTTACTCGTCAGTTCTTTCGGCAATCATTTCTTAACAGCCTTGAAAATAAATATACACACATTATAATAAAGTCTCTGTCTCACACTCATAAACTGAACCGCTTGTAACCTATCGTCTACCTTCGTATACTGGCTGCATTGCAATATGACTTGCATCGCTCTGTTCTGCGCTATCTGCAGTTTATTCAACTCTGTCTCACCCATACCCACTAGCGGTGTTGCGCAATACTCAAAGTGCGGTGCTATGATTGCCTTATATACGACACATCTGGTGTATGCCGATATATATCGCCCTATTCTGTTCAGAAAACTCGTTTTTTACCTATTTTTTTCAACATATACTTACAGTGGTCTTTAAATCGTAGCTTATCATCTATCATTACACCTAAATATTTAATTACCTCCACTCGCTCTAACTCGGTTCCATCCCTGCATTTCAGTACAATATTCCCTCTCAATTCTTTTCTTACATACCTCACAATCATATATTTGGTTTTTTCCGCATTTATTTTCAGTTTGTTCCTATTCATCCATCTTTCCACTATGTTTAATGCCCCATTCATATTTCTTTCCACCTCCGCACTACTGTCTCGAGTAACATATACTAGTGTATCATCAGCAAACATTTTTATTTCACAGTCTTCTGGACATATTTCGACTATATCATTTATATATATAATGAACAACAGAGGCCCTAATACGCATCTTTGTGGTACCCCGTATTTCGTTGCAATAATTTCCGAAAATTCCTCATTAAACCGTACTCCTACTATTTTCCCTTCGCTAATGTTCAATTTCCATTCGTCTATTACGGTTTGAATCGCCGTCTTACACGAAAATTGTTTTCTAAAACCCGACTGATGCTCTGTTATAACCTCACTTGATTCCAAATACTTTTCGATTCTACTCTTTATTACTAACTCTAGGACCTTCTCGTACAATGGCAACATATTGATTGGCCGGAAATCCTTCGCACTATTGGCTTTCTCTATCTTTGGTATCGGTATGATCGTGGATGTTTTCTATTAGGACAACAGCCCTCCCTTATGGATTCGTTGATTAAATCAACAAACTCCTATTCAATTGCACGGAACGCCAACTGCAATATTTCGTTTGATATTCCTTCTTCTGTACCTTTCTTCTTCGGGAGTCCTTTAACTGTTTTATCGAGTTCCTCTATTCCGATATTCTCGAAATTTTCTATGCTTCTTTGTTTCATACACCACCACCCATCAAGATTCTTCTGCTACCTGGCCTTCCAGATGCATCTCTCTCTATTGAGCTTACTATGTTATTAATACTTTGAACGCAAAACACATTACATTTGTCAACTGTCCTTCTCTCCGCCATATCGTCCAATATTTCAAAATTTATATTTCCAATTGCTCTCTCTTTGGCTGGTCTCCCTCTAATAAGTTCTTTCAAGGTTTTCCACATTTTTTTAGGGTCGTTCTTATTGCAGTCTATCATATTCTCCCAATATATTTTTTTCTCTTTCCTTATCAATTTAACTACTGCATTTCTTTCTACCTTGAACTGTTCCCAGTTATCATCCGTTCCCTCATGAATTGCTTCCCTATAAGCATTATCCCTTTTACCTGCCGCCCTTCTTATCTCATCAGAGTACCATTTTTTACCTTCCCATACGTTTGGAATCCTAACTACCTTTTTTGGTACTACTATGTCCAAAGTATCTACTATACTATCGACAAGCATATTTGCCTTTCGATTTATATCTGCATCTGTCCATTGTCGCACAGAGTTTTTCAACACTGTTGTAAACTCTTTCACGTCAATTTTACTATAGATCCTGATATTATATTCTCTCTGTTAACTCTCTGTATTGCTCGTTCCTAATACTACTTTCACCCACGCATGGTCTGTTATTTTTGGTTCGTGTTCCACATGCACTTGCACGCTTGTATTTGCAAATACAAGGTCAATAATTGTTCGACTATCCTCCGTTATTCTCGTTGGCTCGTTTACATACTGTTTCATCCCTAAGCTTAACATTCCTAATATTAGTTGTTTTTTATAGAACGAGTTTCCCTTGACATCTATGTTAAAATCTCCTATTATTTAACAATCTCCTTTTATTGTTAACTCTTCAGTTATATCCTCTATGAATCTTATAGACTCCACATCTGACGCACTTAGTGAATGGTACACCACTATTATAACTCTTTTATATATCTTATCATTGACCTCTATTGCTACACTCCAGCAGTTTGACTCAATTTTATTCTTCCTTACTAATTCATATTTAATACCATATTTTACGTATACTATGGCTCCTCCTGTGTTTCTATTTTCTGCAATGCACCTAATTGCACCATAACCTGGCATACTATATATACTTCACTGTCCCCGATTTCAGCAGTCACCCTCGTCTCCGATAACGCTATGATTGCAGGTTTCATTCTGTCAACCACCTGGTGTCGTATCTCTTCGTTATGTGCTAAAAGACTTTGCGCATTCGTATACCATATCGTCTCTTCCTTCTGTCATTGCTACTCTATCCAGCCCGTTTTCTTCTTTTCTTCTTGCAACGCTCTTTTGTATGTTGGACATTCCCGGTCCAGCGCACTATGTTCTACATTTATCTTCAGATTGTACGTTTGGTTTTTAAACGTACAGCTTACACACTTACTCTTATTTATTGTACACTCTCTTGCGTTGTGTTTTCCTGCACATTTGTAGCAGGTTTCTCTTGTACAATTCTTCGCTATATGATAATAGCCCCAGCACTTGAAGCATCGCTTTACGTTGACGTGATTGAAAACCGGACATTTTCTCCATCCCACGCTGAGCTTACCTTTTCTCAGTAGCTCCTCGTGACTTACTTCATCTACTTCTAGTATTATTGATCCATGGTTGATTTCTCTTCTGTTTCGCTCCTGTTCCCTTCCCTTCATTAATCTTTTCACGACCTTCATCTCCCTTCCTTTGGTTTCCTCTATTCCATTCTGCTTTTTAATTGTGTCAACTAGTTCTTTATCGGTTAATTTAAATTCATCTTCTTCCACATTTACTATTTCTATGTTCGGATATATCTGCGTCGACTCAGTAACTTTAAAACCCTCACCCATTCTATCCTGTACTGCAGCTTTCAGTACTTCACTTTCTTCTCCCGATTCATATCCCAGGATCACAGTTCCATTACTGCCTTTTTTCAGTTTAATTATTCCCACCGCCATACTCTTTATATCCACTTTCTCTTTTATCTCTCTTTTAGTTTTTCCGCTTTCCTGTTGTACTTTTGGTTTGATGATGATCACCTTTTCTTTTTTTTTTCTTTCACTACATCGCTGTAGGGTACCCTTGCGGTGCCCGAACCTTCTCCCTGTATCATTATTTTCAGTTCCTCTATCTGTTGTTTCACACCTTCCATTTCTACATCAATTATCTCTTGGATCATCTTCTTTATTTCATTCTTGCAAGCGATTTCGTCCTTCATTGTTTTCACTGTTTTTATCAGCCAGTCTATTTTTGCGTCACCGGTTATCGATGAACTCATACCTCTGGTTCCTCCCATCGCTCCAGTCGATGCCAACCGATCTCTGCTACCACCTGTTGTCGGCGTCACTGTCTTCAGAAGTTCATCTTCTGCATTGAATGTATCAAATGGACCCTTGCACTGTACTAGTTCACGATTCCTATCCATTGTTTTATGCTTATTCACCTGGCTTTTGATTGCTTTTTTGCAAGCGGAGCACCGGTACTCGTCGTAGTCGCCCGTATTGTCCATGTTTTGCTGTAGTAGCTGACGCGTACACCTGTACATACCAACTGATAACTATATCATAATCACCGTGATTGCCTGATCACTCCACGTATTACTAATCAGGTGTCACCGTGACAGCAATAATGGCCGCCCACGCCACATTCGTCGAGTGAGAATTTTTGGCGCACGGATATGTTGCTAGCCCGTTAATACGATAGCTACCAAGCCATTCGCTAGATCAAAATATTCACCACACCAAAATCGATCACATTGATATAGTTTTCAGACTATTATACCACTTCATTCAACTATATAATTATCAGTATTACGGAGCGTCTGACAAACACGTCTGCCTCGTCTGAGGAAGAGAGAGAGAGAGAGAGAGAAACGTTAAGCGTTATTCGTTGCGCGGTCCTGTGTGGGTCGAGTCACTACTGACGATATCATACGCCACCGTTAATATGGAGACACGAGAGGGATTGTCCACGGCGATTTTGGGTTTATGCGGGTTGCTGAGGACATCATCGCAGCTTCGTCTCGGTGACCTATCTTCCCTCTCTTCAGTCGTTGATTGTCTTATTTATTATTTTGATAGCGGCCAATTTATAGCACCGTCGCGTACGTGAGCTTCCGAAGTCCCGTAGTCAATGTTTTGTGCAAGTGTGGAATTTGCACGGTATGGGCCGTACTGTGCGTTAGCTGTTTTACGAAAGATCTCGTTTTATTTTATTTTGTGTCATTTTATACTGGCGAGATTTTGGGTAGAATGCATTAAGTTATCGTGGTCGAGTCATTGTCATGTATCGCTTATTACAATCGATACGCGAATTAAGTTGAATGCGAACAACTCAGACATATTTTGCGGGATATTTCTCTCTTCGTTTTTTTCTTCGGTAATATTTTGCCAAGCAAGGAGCTGTTTAAATTGAATAAATAGTTTTCCACTTTGGCGGATATGTGAGTCTCGTATCTGTTGTGTGAATTGAATTTATTCATCGAAACCTCGAAAAGTCCAATCCACCCACTCTACCTTGAAAAGCTGCAGTTAGCCTAAGCTGAGTCCCGTCTCGACCATTGTTATTTTGCGCCCGGCATTTAAGCGCCTGGCGCGCAGCTAGTAACAGCGAATAAAGAGGGAGGAAAAATAACTGGAACGGACTATAGGTAACGTGTGGTAATTTGGAGACGGAATTCGCATTACAAATTTCACGCCCAATGTGGGGCCCGACCATCGAGGTTGCGAAGCAATTTATTAATATTGTTTAAATAAAAGTTTAATTTATTCAATTTTATTGATATCACATCCGGTTTTGGGTACAAATTTAATTTCTACATTCTCATCTTTGCGGTTTCTACGTCGTTACGTGTCTCGTGAGAGGGTACAACCATCTTCCGCTGTTTATCGTCGGGATCTCGAGCTGTCCCGCTCGATAACCACCTGCTACGTTTACCGAGGGTGGTCTACTTGCCGGACTGGGCTACGCATCGCTATCATCCATCTTAATTTATTTGTCGTCCAGCCGAGGCACTAGTCGCGGTCATCTAGCGATAGCGATACCCTCCATTTGCACGATTTTGGATCGTTAAGAGGTGATCAGAGTTCGCAAGCAAGCGTGACGACAGGTACTCAGGGCTTTCCCCTTGTTTCTGTCGAGTGAATAGGACGTACTTCGAGCCTACAACTGTCCTACTCTACGATTTAGTGGTATATCGCTCCGAGTGGTGGTATACTCGTTAACCGAGTCGCTGGTACCAGGTCATTTTCGAATAAAGAAAACATGGTCGAAGGGAGATAACTTGAGACGTGGAGAGAATCTTAGACGGAGCGTAGATTATCGAGGTTAGACGGAGAACATTGCAGCAGCATCGTTCCGGTGAACATTCTTTCCTCTCCGTGGTTTTTGTCGTTTTTTCTTGAATTTATACGATTTAGATTATTAGAGCTTGGTCGTACCTGCGATTTCTCAGTACCACGCGCAGAGTGCGATTCGTATCGGGACAGATTACGTGTCATAGAGTGTAACATTGAGATCTCTTGGGGTCTACAGCCGGGAACAAGTCACTCCGGGTTTCCTATTTCCTTTTGTTCGTTTATTATACAGTCTCGCGCGTATTGTGCGAGAGGGATTGCCATGATATAAACCGTGTCGCGTATTGCTTTGATTATTGATGTTTATTTATTTATTTATTTATTTAATTCATTTGAACTCTTTTATTTGTCGGTAAATTATTATTTTTGAGAGATTGTGTAGTGCGTGATTGGCCGTCGTCCCGTATCTGGTATATTGGTCTGTGGGATTTGCACAGTCCGAGGCGTGTCACGTGTTGTCGAGCTTTCCGTTCCGTTTTTTTGTTAATATATCGCTTTATTGGCACCGTCTTATATTGTACGAGGGCCATTTGAAAAGTTTCCGGTCTCATCGACATAAAGTAACCGTAGAAAAAAAAATCTTTCGCTGTCCGATAGATGGCCTTGACATATGTAAACCGTGAAAATTTCACGTTATTCTGATCATTACTTTGTGTATGGCACTCTTCCAAAGTTGTCATATGACATTGTCTGTCAACAATGGAAAAAATTGAGTATCACTCAGTGATAAAATTCCTTCATCTGAAAGTAAAAAGGAATCAGGAAATAAAAGATGAGTTAGACTCTGTATACGGTGAATACGGTAACTCTGTATAGGCCTCCCTTTCATTTACAATGGTCAAACATTCGGTGACCGACTACAAACGTCGTCGTACGAGCATTTTAGACGAGAAACGTTCTTATTTATTCGATTTAGTACATCAAACTGTGATGGAAGATCGTCGATTGATTGTTAAGGATATTGCTGAGGCTTGTGGAATATCATCTGAACGGGTGCACAAGATTTTACATCAAGATTTGGATATGAGAAAATTATCCGCGCGCTGGGTGTCGCGCTTGTTGACGATCGATCAAAAGCGCATACGGACGGACATGTCGCGCGGTATCTTAGCCTATATAAAAAAAATCGAGCGGAATTTTTGCGGCGAATGATAACCGTCCATGAAACCTGGGTACACCACCATAGGCCTGAGACCAAGCAACAGTAAATGCAGTGGATTGCGATGGGGGAACCAACTCCGAATAAGGCAAAGGTCGTTCTCTCTGCAGGAAAAGTGATGGCGACAGTTTTTTGGGATAGCCGTGGAATAATTCTTATCGATTATCTTACAAAGCGTGAAACATTCAACAGACAATACTACGCTGCATTGCGGGATAAATTGAAGGCCACAATTAAGAAAAAACATCCGCACTTGGCTAAGAAAAAAATCCTGTTTCACCAGGATTACGCTTGGGTTCTCACGTGCATGGTCGCAATGTAAAAATTGAACGAATTGAAGTTTGAATTGCTTCCACACCCATCCTATTCGCCAAATCCACATCCCAGCGACTTTTTACTGTTTCTTAATTTGAAAAAATTTCTCAGGAGAAAAAAAATATACGTCAAATTTTGAGGTGTACAAAACGTTGTAAACCAGTATTTTTAGATAATCAATTTTTTTCTCACGGTTTTAAAGGATAGGGGAAATGTTGGACTAAATGTAACGAGTTGCAGGGAGACTACGTCGAGAAATAAATTTTGTTTTGCTTTGAAATATGTGTTTTTCTTAAAAAGGCCCGAAACTTTTCAAATAGCCCTCGTATTTTATTGTTATCTATTGTCGGTCCGGTATCGGTGGGTTATTTATTTATTTATAATTACTATTTTTACTTTACTATTTTTATTATTTTAATTTCATATATATTTATTTTTCATGATTTATTATTTCATGAATAATTAGTTGTCAGACGGAGATTCTTGGGTTTATCGTTTATTTGTTATATGATTTCCTGTATTGAAACGATCGAGCCGTTAGAAGCTTCGTGTACGTGGTTATCGAGTTCTTTTGTATGTGTGTGAGATTGGTTCAGCATAGGCTGTATCGCGAGCTGCTCATCCTCGGGAATTATTCTTTTATTTTATTTGATTTTATATTATATTTTACCGAGGATCAGGTAGAATTCCATTTGATTTTTGACAGCGTGGTCTATGGAGAATCGGATCGAACGTCGATAACGTATGCGAGTGTGAGCGAAGGAGCGAGTGCCGCGATTCTTACTGCCATAATAATTAAGCTTATGAATTGTTGAAAACCCAGAGTTAGCTTACGGGACGATATCTTTTATATTTTCATTTTTTTGTTATTGTAATATTTTGCCAAGTCAGTAATTGATTTAATTGAATAAATAATTTGCCATCTTCGTGCATTTGTTAGTCCCGTATTTACTGTGTTTATTTGATTTATTTATTGCAACTTCGAAAGTCCGAACCACTCACTCTACCTCGAATAGCTGTAGCTAGCCTGGGCTGAGTCTGGTCGTAACCATCGTTATTTTTCACCCAGCGCGTAAGTGCATAGCGCCCAGCTCGAGAGAGCAAATACTACGAGAGGAAAAATAACTGAAACAGGCTTCTGGTAACGTGTGGAAGGTTGGAGGCTAAATTCACGTTATAAAATATATATAACAAAATGCTGTTCCCAGCCAAACCAGGGCCTCGGCTCAAGCTCACCGCTCACTATAAAAATAAGACGTAAATTCATTTAAGCATTTTATTTCCGATATTTGACATTACGAAAGCTCTTCCTCTCTTTCCTCCCTTTATCGAGTGAGGCTCGAGGACGAAAAGCAACACCCTCCAATGGATTCAACAGATCAATAAGGATCCCAGGAGACCTCAAAGTCCAGTCGCAGATGCGACGGGTGTCGGCGCTGGAGTTTATTATGTCTACGGTCGAAGACCAGGTGGAGACTCTCTCCTTGGCCCCCCTCGAGTCAATGCTGGAGCAGGTGGACGAGCTCCACGGAGACTTCCGCAGGGAGCACTTGCTTCTGGAGGCTTCGTGGCCGCTCGCCCACCAGGAGCACAAGTATTTAGTACTAACGTGCAACTACGTGAGGCCAAGCTCACACTCCACACCAAAATGGCTGCGAGGGTGGTCATGGAGAGATTGGGCCATGTCCAGCCCGCTGCACCAGTGGCCACGGCGCCGGTGTCACGGACAAAGCTGCCGGACATTAGGCTGCCGACATTCAAGGGCGCCTATTCTGGGTGGCCAGCGTTCCGGGACTTGTTCTCGTCGTTGGTCATCCGGAACACCAGGTTAGCTGGCGTCGAGCGGCTGGTGTACCTGCGCACCTGCGTCACGGACTCGGGGGCCGCGTTAATCGACGGGTTCGCCCTCGTCGACGAATCTTTTACATTGGCGTGGGACACATTGGTGTCCCGCTTTAAAAATAACAGGCTGCTGGTGCAGGAGCAGTTGGACGCGCTCTTCACGCTCAAACCAGTGTAGTGGTCGCTCGCATCAACTGTAACGTCGGTCTCCGAAGTCTACAAGGTGCTCACTTCGGTCGCTACGAAGGAGGAGTTGTTTGACTGCGTGATGGTCAGGCTGCTAAGTCAGCAATTCGATCAGACCACACGCGAGGCCTGGGAGACAGCGTTAGGACGCTCATCAGAGTTCCCGACCTTTGCGAGGATTGAGGAATTCGCGGAGACCAAGATTCGGGCCCTGAAGAAGGCGAAGGCCACTCCAAAGCCTAGTGGCTTCGGTCGGACGTCTTCCGCGTACCCTCCTCCCGCAAGGGCCGGGACTCAACGCGCATCGGCTCATCATGCGGGTGGCACAACCCGCAGCGCTCCTCCATCAAATACCAACGCGTCCGTGTATCCGTGTGATTGCTGTCGGAACTCGGGGCACTTCATTGTGATGTGCCCGGAGTTCCGTCAGCTCACGGTGGCTGCGCGGCGCAAGATGGCGGAGAAGTCGCGGTTGTGCTACAACTGCTTGAGACGGCACAATGCTAATGCATGCCGTTCCACACGCAGTTGTAAGGAATGTTGAGGGCGGCATCACACCATGCTGCATCCGGCAGCGCCCCCTGCAACCTCTTCCGGAACTCAACCTGCGCAGCCCTCAACGTCGGCACAAAAGGGTGTCGACGCAGTCGTCTACTCATTGGTACAGCTCACAAGGAAATGCTCAACATTATTAGCAACTGCACTCATACATATACATACATCGGCATCAACTCATCAGGCAAGACTTCTCATCGATCCTGGATCGGAATTAACGTTTATCGGGGAAGAGCTCGTCCGTAAACTCAATACAACACGTAAGCACTCATCAATTCCGATCACAGGGATCGGTGGTAGTCACTCAACTCACACTCGTGGTTCGGTACAACTCACAATGTGCTCCATGCACACGAAAGAGAAAGTCACGGTCTTGGCTCAGATTCTCGGCACGGTTACAACTCATTTGCCATCTTTCGAGTCACCAGATCGCACGTGGCCTCACATAGTGAAGCTGAAGCTGGCGGATCCGGACTTTCTCACACCACGACCGATCGATATTGCAGTTGGAGCAGATATTTATGGTCAGGTGATTAAACCTAACATTATCAAGCGCTCTTCATCTTCGCCAATTGCACAATTATTAATATTTGGTTGGCTCATCATTGGACCTATTAACTCATGTCAATCTGATGCACTCACTGTTCATCATGCTGCTGTACAACTTGATGATCAGGAATTACAGAACGTGCTCACAAAATTCTGGGTTCAAGAAGAGCCACCAAAGGACACGGTCGGTCAACTCACACCAGAGGAGCAGGCATGCGAGGATCATTTTCGCGACACACATCAGCGTGATTCTACAGGCCGATACATTGTTCGGCTTCCTCTTACATCTTCTCCTGCGAATCTGGCAACTTCATACTTTCGAGCACATCAGTGTTTGTTGCACACAATTCGGAAAATCTCAAAAAATGCTGAATACGAAAGAGTGATAAATCTAAGCGACAATGATTTGACCAAATTTTTGATGGAAAATTTCTGGCAGTTCGCAACCCGGTTAGAGTCAGCGCCACCTAAGATCCCTGTGTTATCGATCTCAGAAAGATCTTTAACAATTGAATCATTAATTATTTTTGTCAACTCTGATTGCCTCACTCATTCATTGAGAATTAATGAGGCAACCAGAACTGACGATTTTTTACTTTTTAAAGAAATCGTGAAAAAATATTGCCACAGCCCGGGTTCGAACCGGGAACTCCAGAATTCTAGCCTGGTACGTTACCAATTACGCCACCGCGGCTCTAGCAACATCAATTCACGATCTCTATTTTAATGTCAATTAATATACCTTTGTTATTTTATTATACGCGGTCATATGTTTCTTAAGAGTGATAAATCTAAGCGACAATGATTTGACCAAATTTTTGATGGAAAATTTCTGGCAGTATTTCCATCAAAAATTTGGTCAAATCATTGTCACTTAGATTTATCACTCTTAAGAAACATATGACCGCGTATAATAAAATAACAAAGGTATATTAATTGACATTAAAATAGAGATCGTGAATTGATGTTGCTAGAGCCGCGGTGGCGTAATTGGTAACGTACCAGGCTAGAATTCTGGAGTTCCCGGTTCGAACCCGGGCTGTGGCAATATTTTTTCACGATTTCTTTAAAAAGTAAAAAATCGTCAGTTCTGGTTGCCTCATTAATTCTCAATGAATGAGTGAGGCAATCAGAGTTGACAAAAATAATTAATGATTCGATTGTTAAAGATCTTTCTGAGATCGATAACACAGGGATCTTAGGTGGCGCTGACTCTAACCGGGTTGCGAACTGCCAGAAATTTTCCATCAAAAATTTGGTCAAATCATTGTCGCTTAGATTTATCACTCTTAAGAAACATATGACCGCGTATAATAAAATAACAAAGAAATGCTGAATACGGTCAGCTCTACTCAAATTTCATGGTCGAATATGAACAACTTGGTCACATGGTGAAGGCTTCGAAATCATCTACAAATGAAATGCAATACTATCTGCCTCACCACGGTGTATTGAGATTAGACAGTGTTTCCAAATTAAGGGTGGTATTCAACGGTTCTAGCTCAACATCTTCTGGAAAGTCTCTCAATGACATCATGCACACCGGACCTAATTTGTTGCTCAATATTTCGGACGTTCTCATTTGGATCCGTCACCACAGACACATCTTTGCCACGGACGTTAGCAAGATGTATCGTCAAATTCAAGTTCATCCTGATGATTGGAATCTTCAGCGAATTTTTTGGCTGGATGCTCAAGCCAACCCTGTGCCGTATCAATTAACAACAGTGACATACGGTACAAAGGCTGCGCCATTTTTGGCAGTTAGAACTCTCATGCAGCTCACCAAAGATGAAGGTCACCGGTATCCTCTCGCTGTGCCAGCTATCACATTTAGCAGGTACGTGGATGACATCTTTGGAGGGGCGGATTCAACTCAGGAACTTATTGAAATTGCTCAACAGCTCAAGGACTTGTGCATGGCGGGCGGTTTTCCACTCGCCAAGTGGCACTCGTCGGACCACACGGTCCTTGCTAATATTTCATCATCATCGTCAAGCTCTGCTATCTCAATGGACGACTGCGAGACCAAAATTCTTGGTCTGACTTGGCTTCCTAATGAAGACAAGTTCACATTCTCATCCCGGTTCAACTCAACTCAAGAGAATTTCACAAAACGCCTCGTTCTTTCAGAGGTGGCTCAACTCTTTGATCCACTCGGTTTCGTCTCACCGGTTGTGATAAGAGCCAAAATAATCTTGCAAGAGCTTTGGCTTCTCTCAGCTGGGATATACCGCTGCCATCTCAGGTCTCAGCACAATGGACTGCAATCAGAGAAGATCTCAAAAGCCTGGCCAGGCTCTCAATTCCTCGTTGGTTCAATACATGGAGCAACTCAACAGTGGAATTGCATGGCTTCTCTGATGCATCTCAATTGGCCATGGCCACAGTGATCTACATCACTGTCGACTCAATGTCCACAGGAAAGGTGGCTTCACGTATCTGCTCAAAAACGCGCGTTGCACCAATCAAGAAGCTCACCATACCACGGCTTGAACTGGCAGCTGCACTGTTACTAGCGAAATTGGTTGCATACGTTCAAGCCATGCTCAAGGTCAAGGTCTCATCTACTCACCTGTGGACAGACTCATCGGTAACTCTCACCTGGATCAAAGCACATCCTGCTTGGTGGAAAGACTACATCCAAAACCGAGTATCACAAATACAAGAACTCACACCCACTGCTCATTGGCGCCATGTCGCAGGCACAAGCCATCCTGCAGATTGTGCAGCACGGGGTATCTCAACAGCTCAATTGGCCTCTCATCAGTTGTGGTGGTCGGGTCCACCGTGGATGGTGAAACCTATTGAATTTTGGCCGAAAATCTCAACTGATTCTGAGGATTTGCACAATATGGAAGCCCGGCCGGGGTTAGCTCTTCTTGCGGCAACTGTGACGCCAGAGTACCGGTGGGAGCTCATTTATCGCTGTTCCTCGCTCGCAGAATTGTGTCGTCTTACTTCGTTTTGCGTCAGAGTAGTGGCCAGAATGAGGAAGAGGTTAGAAACGGCAGGGATCACTCCTCTCACAACAGAAGAGATAGCTGCAGCAAATGTTTTTTGGACACGAGCTACACAAGCCGTGTTTTTCAAACACGAGTTACAAGTACTACAGTCAGGCTCTTCTCTTCCTTCCTCTCACCCCTTCAGTCGACTAACAGCTTTCATCGACCAAGAGGGTGTACTCAGAGTATGAGGTCGCCTTGCGCAATCAGCACTCACGTATGAAGGAAGACATCCTGCCATTCTACCTCGTCACTCTCGATTCTCAACTCTCATTATTGATCGAGCTCACGTGCGGACTCTGCACGGAGGCACTCAGCTCACATTAGCCCAAATAAGGCTAACTCATTGGATCGTCGGCGGAAGAGCTCCTGTAAAATCTCACATTTTACATTGCGTTGTGTGTGCTCGGCAGAGGGGAGTTCGGGCTCAGCAATTGATGGGTCAGCTTCCTCTGGCACGAGTCACACCAACGCGCGCATCGCTCACACAGGAGTTGACTACGCCGGTTTTCTCACACTCAAAACTTGGAAGGGGCGAGGAAGTAAAACACACAAAGGCTGGATCTGTGTTTTTGTGTGCCTCATCACTTCAGCTCTACATCTCGAAGTCGTCAGTGACTACTCAGCTGATGGCTTCCTCTCAGTGACCAGGCGTTTCTCAGCTCGGCGTGGCATTCCTCACACTCTATATTCTGACTGTAGCACGAATTTCATTGGTGCTCATAAATCCATACGTCAGATGTTCAGGAAGGCCTCTCAAGAACATCAAATCATCGCTTCTTTTCTCGCAAATCAGCAAATTGCATGAAGGTTCAATCCACCTGCGGCACCACACATGGGTGGAAAATCGGAAGCAGCTGTAAAGTCTGTCAAATTTCATCTGCGGCGAACGGTGGGTGATACAGCACTCACGTTCGAAGAACTCGCAACGCTGCTGGCCCAGATCGAGGCTATACTCAACTCAAGACCTCTGGAACCACTCAGCGATGATCCTGATGACTCATCAGCTCTCACGCCTGGACACTTTCTCATCAACCCCGCTGCTGATGGCGGGCGGGAAATGTTGGATAATCAGCTGGCGCACGGCGATCGATATTCGTCGTGCGCCTACATGTTGCTGTGCCTGTGCACACGACTCTCGGTTGAGCCGAGGATGGCCGAAGATGGGCTTCGCGGAGCCGAGGCTGTGCCTCGTTAGCACGCCGCGTCGAGCGAGAGGATGTCTCTCCCGCTTGGCTTCGGTTTCGCTCACTGGCTATCTCGCTCAACTGACTTCAGCGCCCAACGACGCTTTCATACTGGCAGCCATGTTAAAAATTTAGACACTTTCGCAACAGCATCGAGGAACAGCACAAACAGCGCACTTTTTGGACCTTTCTCGTTGGCTTTTATCTCTCGATTTACTCATCACTAGCTCTCAACAGGACTCAAAATCAGGTATGAGTACATTGTTATAATTTACCGTAAATTCAATGGCAATGAGGAGTTGGATGCTCATCGGTACATCAACATTTGTGGTCTCACTTTTTGGCGGCATTGCAGCACATGTCACGCCACGTTTTCTCTCAACATAATTTGCCGGTATAATTAATATAATTATGCAGGTGTACTATATTCACTGTACTTTTCCCCAGGACATCTGCTGGAAGAGTACAGCGACTATACACTGCTCATTTTGTGCATCCTGATTATGTGTTGTATTGTGCTACGCAGTGCTGCCTGCGTAGCTAGTCTCATGCATGTAGAGCACTCAAGCAATTTCAATTGCAAGTGCTCTCATTTGTTCACTGCAACCTCTCTTTATTAAGTTGCTGAGAGCTTGCTGTGAATTGTTATATCGCCTTACGCACTCATTTATCTCATCGCGTGGCGTGCTCCGCAGCACTGGCTGCGGTGCGTACACTGCTCTCAGCACATGCAGCACAATTAATATAATTGTATGCTGCAACAGCTCAAATTAAATTCGGATTCATTAATTAAATTCAAGTGTTAATTCTCAGATTTTTGGTGCATTTATTTATATTATTTTGTATTCTTTCTAAATTTGGTCTTTCTTGTATTTATTCTCACTTTTAGTGTTTTTTTCAAAATTATGTGATTTATTGTAGTTATGCGGAAGGTGTAATAAACCACTTTCTCCAATTTAACATCTATGTGTCTGGTTTATTTATCATCCTGTCTCGAGTGAAGTTTCATAATTTCCAATACATTCACAGATCTGTCAAAGAACATCAACGGACGGATTCTCAAACACCCCCTTTCTTCTAGATACGGAGGTAATATTGTAAGAAGGAGGAGTCAAAAGGACTCTAGCCGAGGATCTGGCGAGTCTGTCCGGGACACCTCAGGGGACCAGGAGGGCAACGGCTCCCAAGGCACAAGGAAAAGAGGGAAATGGCGCACAATAACCAATGGCATTTCCCTCCACTCTGACTACCACCGTATCCCTCTCCCCCAAAATCCTCTACCTACACCCTTCTACCTCAAAATCCTCCACCTACATCCCCCTGCCCAAACTGAACCGGGAAACAATAGCACTGACACCAATAAGGGTGAAGGGCATCTAAAACTTTCCCAGGTTAACTGCAGAATTGCATAACAGCCTCAGCTCTACTGTAACGTGGCAGAATGCTCATGCGCTATGTCCTCCTATGTCTATGCGCTATGCGCTATGTCCTCCTCGCACGACGGCTTCCAGCAAGATCTCGCAGGGCCCGGTAGGATTATGCACGACATTTAATAATTCTTTTTTTTTTATATCATTTTTCTTTGAATTATGCGATCCGACGGACCGACGGAGAGAGTGAGGGAGAAAGAGAAGGAAGAGACGAAGAGAATGCACGACGGTCGAACAATAAATAGTCAGCTTGGTAAAGAAAATCGCGTTTTTATCGACAAAAATCTTTTTATTTCTCAACATATCTCTTTTTAGCTCGATACACTTATTCCAACGATTTTCCAATTTTTTGCTGCCCTCCGAATAATACGATTTCGGAAGGTCCTCAAAATAGGTCTCTGTTTCGGCGATGAGGTCATCTCTGGAACCAAATCTCTTTCCGTCAAGCCATTTTTTCCAGGTTTGGATACAGAAAGTAGTCGGAGGGGGCCAAATCTGGAGAATACGGTGGATGCGAAAGCAATTCGTATTTAAATTCATGAATTTTGGCCATCAGCTCCACGTTCTCTTTTATAGTCGACAGTGAGCAAACGCGGCACCCATCTTGTGGATAACTTTTTCATACCCAACTGATCACTCAGGATTGAAATCACTGAGCCATATGATATGCCTGTAGCCTCAGCAATCTCACGCACTTTTAGTCTCCGATCATTTAACACCATATCGTGGACTTTTTCAATTGTTACTGGTATGGCGACCTCATTTCGATGACCTGGACGTTCATCGTCAACAATCCTCGTACGACCGCATTTAAATTCAGCTGTCCAATATTTTATGGTTGATAACGAAGGTGCAAAGTCCATATAAACTTCGTCTAGCTCCGCTTTGATTTCATTGTTCGTTTTCTTTTTTAAAAACAAAAATCGAATCACTGCACGATACTCTATTTTTTCCATTTTTGTAAAAACACAAAAGTTGTTTGTCTTTTAACGCTGTCAAACGCAAACTAAACATCGCAGCGAGCTGAAACTTTGACAACAGTCATGTGAAGGATGGCACTACTAAACGTCGCTATTGATTTCTTTCCTCGATCCACAGATGACGCAAGGCCGAATATTTATTGATCGACCCTCGTACTTCTACCTCTCACTGTCGGGATACAGGGCCGTCCCGCTCAACAATCGTCTGCCGCATTCATCTCGTATGGTTTACCGGCCGGACGGGGCTACACATTTCTATCATCTGCCGTTAATTCATGCGTTGTCCAGCTGAGGCGCTAGTCGTGGTTACCTAGCAACACCGATTCCCCCAATTAACTGAGTTTGGTTCGTTAGGATGGGATCATAGTTCACGGGCACGCGTGCCGGAAGGTCCTCGGGGCTTTTTCCCGGTTACCGTCGAGCGAATAGGATAAAGCAGCGAATATTATATCGTCCCACTTTACCGTTGGTTTTGTCAAAATGTATCACCTTCTATCGTGGATACCAGGGCATATCTTCTAAAACAACGAGGAATAAATTGAGGAGAAAAACTTGCGATCTATATGACTGATAATTATAGCTTGGTCGTATCTACGATTCTGGCTTACCCTGCACAGAATACTATTCGTATCGGGACAGACTGCGTCGAGTAGAATGTAATATCGAGATCGTTTGGCGGTTGGAGCCGGGAATAAGACACTCCGTGTTTTTCTGTCACTTTTTCGTGTTCGTTTATTGTAAAACCATGTGCGCGTTAGTACGTCATCCCGATGTGTGTTCGAGTGTGAGGGATTAGAATGTTATAGACCGTATCGTGGGTTGTTCGGACTAACTGACGTTTATTGATTTATTTTATTTCATTTCTTTGATCATATTAGACTGTATTTTGTTTATTAACTGTTTGTTTATTGTAAAGTCATGCGGGCGTTAGTACGTCATCCCGTTGTGTGTTTGAGTGTGAGGGATTGCAACGTTATGGATCGTGTTGCGGATTGTTCAGACTAACTGATGGTTAGTGAGTTATTTTACTTTATTTATTCGATTATATTTTCGTTCGCAGTGCGTGTTCGGCCGTCGTCCCGTGTTTTGTACGTTTGGGTAAGGGGTTAAAACGGTCCGAGGCATATCTCGCGTCGCGAGATTCTCCATTCTTTTCCTTTTTTTAAAAATTATATTCGTTTTGACGGTAGTATACGACGGTTCCGTAACCGAGGATCAATTTATAGTTGGTCATTGTTTTGTGTGACATTAGTCTTTCTATCATTATTTCTTTTCCCGGTAATTATCTATTTTATATTATTTTATTGGTATTCGTTATTTATTGATTCGCTTATGATTTATGCTCGGTTATGCCTTTTATACGTTTAAAGATTTTCAAGTTGGAAGGATCGAATAATTCAAAGCTTCGCGTGCGTGTCATTCCGGCGTCCCGTGAATGTTGAGTTATTTTGGGGTATGTGGGACTAATCCGGCATAGGCCGTGTCGCGGGCAGAATTTCGAGGCAACCTGTTGGTTAACTTTGATCGATCGCGGGTTGTCAAGTCCGGCCAATGTTTGAAATGAATGAATAAGAGTAAGAGAGACGAATGCCGGGATAACTCGTAGTGCCGGAATAATTAAGAGTATGAATTATTAACGCGCCAGAGTTGATTTTACGGGATATTTTACTTATATTTTTCTTTGTTCTTTTTGTTGGAAAATCAGTAGCCGTTTTGAATAAGTAAGTGATCTGCCCTAGTGGCATTTGTGAATCCCGTACCTGCGATTGTTGCCTGTGTTATTTATTAATTCTATATTTATTGATTTTATTTTTATTGATTGATTTTATTGACCTATATCCATCTTAATAGTCCGAACCACCTACGCCTAGCGCCCAGCTCGAAAGAGTAAAAATAAAAGGGAGAAAAAATAGCACGGACCAGTTATAGTTAACGTAGTGTGTTGGATAATCAGCTGGCGTACGGCGATCGATATTCGCCGTGCATCGACCTGTTGCTGCTGTGTAGCATGCTGCGCTCGGCTATGCCGGAGATGGCCGAGGCAGGGCTTCATAGAGCCGAGGCTGTGCCTGGCAGGCGTGCCGCGTTAAGCGAGAGGCTATCTCTCTCGCTTGACTTCGGCTTCGCTCACCGGCTACCTCACTCATTTGATTTCAACGACTTGACGCTCAACGATGCTTTTGTACCACGCAGCCATATTTCAAAATTAGACACTTCCGTGAAAACCCACTCGAACAGCGCACGCATCTTGGCAACGCTCGGACAATTTTCACCTCTCTTCACCGGATCTTCGCAACTCTTTCGTTCTCACCAGAACTCAAATCAAGGTAAGAGTACACCGTCACAATTCAGGGTAATTCAATAAAGGTGAGGAGAGTAATACACATCGGTGCATCCTCATAAAGGTCTCACACTTTGGCGTGCTCTGTAGCACTGGCTGTACCACGGTTTTCACACTACCTGTTGCCCACTCAATTAATACAATTGCGTGTGTTTTTATCAGTTCACTGTACTTTCCCCCAACGAAGCTTGCTGGGAAAGTACTGTGAATTTTTTTCATTCATTTGTGCATCCTCAAGCTCACTTCGCCGTGCTCTGCAGCGTTGGCTGCATCACGGTCTGTCACAGTAAATTTCCAGCACTCAAGTAACAGAGTTGAATGTGCTCGCACTCATTCACTGTTCATTCTCTTTTATCATCTTACTGAGTATTTACTGGAAATAATCTAATTATTCTATGCACTCACATATATCATTGCGTGGCATGCTCTGCAGCGATGGCTGCAGCGCATACACTACACTCAATAAATACAGCACACAATTAATATAATTGTGTGCTGGTCTCTCCACAAAATTCAACTTAATTTATTTTTGTATTTATTTTTATATCCTTTATATTTTTCTAAATGTAACATATTTTTGTAATTGAAGTGCGGAAGGTGCCAATAAATCACTTCCTCTACCAAAGATCTATTAGTCTGGTTTCTTTTTCCCTGTCGTGAGTGAAGACTCATAATTTTCAATATATTCGCAGGTCGTTCCAACTACACCCAAGGAATTCTCAAACATGTTGCGTTCCGGTACAAATTTACGTTACAGTACACAGCAGGGACCTAGCAATGGGACACACATACATATTCCTAATACAAGAACCTTGGGTATACACGGGACTAGGGATAGAGACAAGGGTAAAAAGGATAGATCAAACAATCGGGACACTCATATTATATATGATCCTACAGAACCAGGGCCTAGGGTCTGCATCTTCGTAAGAAAGGGCTGAACGGCACTGAAGCTTTACAGGTTTTGTAGTAGAGATCTAGCAGTGGCCTCGATCAGAAGCAAACTACGGGAGGTATCGACTAACGTAGTGGTATACTCAGCGTACCTCCCGTACGACGCACAAGAGCGACCTTCAACACAAAAGCTCAGAGCGGTGATAGACCACTGCCGTAGTAATGAACTTGACCTGTTCATTGGATGCGACTGTAGCTTGCACCGCATCATCTAGGGCAAACATATATGAGAGGAGATCAGCCTCAAGATCTTGAACAAGGGATCGAAGCCCACCTTTGTCACTGCAAGAAGACAAGAGGTGATTGATATCACTGTCGGGACACGAGCAGTCTCACAGCGGATCAGGAAATGGCATGTCGACGATGAGGATATGTTGTCGAACCACCGCCGTATATCTTTCGAAATGGGAGGCGGTGAGGCGCAGCCACCTGAAGCCGCTCGCAAGAATCCCAGGGCCACCAACTAGACCCTCTACAGAGAGGAGCTGGAAGGGAAGCTTAGAGGTGCGCGTGTTGGCCGAAGACGGATGGAAGGATTGAGAAGGGCGTGGAGTTTCTGCGTATGTCCATAGTCTGGTCCGTCGAAGCTGCCTGTTTTGCCAAACCCAGAAGAGAAGAGAAAAGAGTGGCGTGGTAGAGAAAGGAACTTGACAAACTCCGCTGTGACTTATGCCGGCTATTAAACATAGCGCTAAATACAAAAGCAAACACGGACGAGAATTGGGCCGTCTACAGGTCCATCCGGAGGTCCTACAAAAGGCTCATAAAGAAGTCCAAAATGGAAGCTTGGAAGAAATTCTGCAAGGAGATCGAGGTTCTGCCTACAGTGGCTAGACTCCGCAGAGCTTTCACGTTAGCGCCAAGTTTCAAACCCGGAGGCCCAGTAGTCTCGAGCGGACTAACGGTTGAAAAACACGAAGAAATTCTGGTCCACTTAATCGAGGTGCATTTCCCGGACTCACGGCTGATAAGGCAGGACGCTCCTGAAGAGAAGTAATACGACAAATGCCGATATTTTTTTTTATCGGCGGAAAAACATTTTTAAGGAGTCAAATCGCCCTTCAAAGTTAGGGGTGATTATACAGTTTCACAACTGCAAATGAATTTTTTTTTCAACTTCACGTGGAATTTTTATTGTCTTCAATGAGAAGTATTTTGGTTTTTGTTTCATTAAAATCGGTTGACGCCTTCTGGGTGAAACTGCATAATCATCCCTTGGCATGTCTAATTTAAAGGGTGATTTCATCCCTTAGAAATGTTTTTCCACCGATGAAAAAAAAGACGTGTGTTTTAGTTTTCGATGCTCTACAACATACGTGAGTTTCATCAAAATCGGAGGAGAACACCAAACTATCCTTCCTTGTGAATCGTACGGTCTTTCAAGCGTCCTGAAATCTTATGATACACGGCTGAGAGCGACCTGGATAGGAAAAGTAACGCCATTGCAGATTATTATTATTATTATTATTATTATTATTATTATTATTATTATTATTATTATTATTATTATTATTATTATTATTATTATTATTATTATTATTATTATTATTATTATTATTATTATTATTATTATTATTATTATTATTATTATTATTATTATTATTATTATTATTATTATTATTATTATTATTATTATTATTATTATTATTATTATTATTATTATTATTATTATTATTATTATTATTATTATTATTATTATTATTATTATTATTATTATTATTATTATTATTATTATTATTATTATTATTATTATTATTATTATTATTATTATTATTATCGTTGTTGTTGTTATTATTTACTCCTGCGTGATACGGGTTAGAATATTCCCGAGGTAAGGTATGCCTGTCGTAAAAGGCGACTAAAATCCAGGGGAAGGAAAACCCCTACAACAAACCAATTATGAATTACAGCAAACAAGAAAAACAGTTTACGGTGCAGGGGGGGATACCCCAGTACCGGCGTCAACAGGGAGTGGGCAAGCGGGCTCCCCATCGTCCCTCATAACGGGACGGATATCAGTGCGAATAAGGAGCAACACGGCTCGATGGAGCAACACCGAGCAGCTCCACAGCAGAAGATCTCGGAGGCCGACCTTGTCGAGGAAGAAGAGATACGGCGCCTTCAAAGCCTTGCAAAGAAAATGATCCAAGCGACCACCAAACAGCGAAATGTCAGCATGGACATCAAACAAGGATTACAGAAGCTGGAGGAATCCTTGGAGGCCATCCGCATCCAGATTGGAGAGAAAGAAGATTGAAGCAGAATTGCGCAAAATACCAGCGAGAGGCAGACGACTAGCCTCACAATCTTCGAATGGAGGAATCAAAAGGTCACAACACCTAACCAGCTCAGGAGGAGGATCTCCTGTACAACGGGTGGATAAAAGACCCAAGCATGGAGAAAGAGAAGGTGAGTGGAAAGAACCTCGCCGCAGAAAGGTAAAAAGAGGCGTGGACAAGGCCAAGAATAGGAAAGCCAGAAGGGCTGCAAGGAACGACGAAGAAACACCGGCAACGAGGATGAAAACAACTCCACCGAAACGCCAAAGAGAGCGGAACAAGCGGATCGCGGATAAGCCGCGCAGCGAAGCCGTTCTTATGAGGCCGGAAACAGGGAAAACCTACGCAGAGATACTGAAGGACATCTGCGCCAAAGTGAACCCTGCAGACACGGAGACGGACATCAAAGCCATCCGTCAGACTCACAAGGGTGAAATTCTGCTGAAGCTAGGCAACAACCAGGAGAACAAGGACGTCTTCACCGAGGCCCTGAGAGATGCACTGGGAAATACGGGCAAAGTCACCGAACTCATCCCGAAGGTGACCCTCGAGACTAGAGACCTCGGCGGAGCAACTGAAGAAGATGTGCTCGACGCCTTGGCACGCGAGTACCCGGGACAAGTAGATAATGTTAAAGTCCGAGTGCCAAAAACGATTTACAGGGGCCAGAAAATCGCTTTCATCGAGATGGATGAAATAAAGGCAACAGAACTCATCCACAAGGGCAAGATGAAAATTAACTGGGTCAACTGTAGAATTCGGAAACGGATATCTGTAATGCGGTGCTTCAGGTGCTTAGGGTGTGGGCATCAAGCCAAAAACTGTAGTGGTCCGGATAGAAGTAAACTGTGTTATAAGTGTGGTGAAACCGGTCATAAAGGCGCTAAGTGTGATAGGGAAGCGCGGTGTGTTTTGTGCGCGGACAAAGCGCAATCGTCCCGAGGCGGGAACAGGGAAATGTGCCGCTTTTCGGAGAGCGTTGGAAAGTGCTAAAAACAGGAACCCGAAATGACAAGGGTACTTCAAGGAAATCTGAACAGGAGCAGGACGGCCGACGACCTCCTGACACAACTGGTGCGCGAAAAAACATGTGATGTGATTATTATCAGTGAGCAATAATGTGATAAAGTGAATGCGAACTGGTACGCGGACAACCTGGGCACTGCAGCCATCTGGGTCCCAAACCCCGAAAAAGGTTGGGTAGAAGATCACGAAAGAGGAAACGGCTTTGTCTGGATTAAACACAGAGACGTTTACTACATGAGCTGCTACTTCATGCCCAATGAAGGCATCAGGCAATTTGAAGAGAAACTCAACAGCCTGGAAGACCAACTACGGGACATGGATGGAAAAATCATCGTGGCTGTAGATTTTAATGCGCGAGCGATCGAATGGGGTATGCCGCATCCGGACGGCAGAGGCAGGCGAATAATGGAAATGGTTTCAAGACTAAGCCTCACAGTGCTTAACACCGGTTCAACTGCGACTTTCCGACGACCAGGCTACAGGGGAACGATACCGGACATTTCGTTTGCATCGGAACGCGCAGTGCCATGTGTGAGAAAATTGACGGTGATTGAAGACTTCACAGGCAGCAACCACCAATACATCACGTTCGAATTATTTAAAGGAGCAAACGCACCAAGGATCAATAGGGACCTACCACCAAGATGGAACGTATCCAAAATGGACGAGAAGAAACTGCGTATAGCGATACTGTACGCACGGAGAATCTCGACGCACGTTGAAAACCCAAGTGCAGAAGAATTAGTGGACGAAACGATGCAACTAGTACTGCAAGCGTGCAGAGCATCAATGCCGAGAAAGCAGCGACCAAAAAACAAGCAGGCAGCGTACTGGTGGACCGACGAGATCGCCAACCAGCAAAAACAATGCCTCCGACTGCGAAGGAAAGCAACCGGATTTCGAAGAAGGAATCCTGATGAGGCAGCAGTCATCGCGGCTCAATACAAAGGTGCCAAGAAGATCCTACAGCGTCAAATTGGCCGCAGCAAGACGGAGCGCTGGAATTCCATTATACAAGACGTGAATAACGACCCGTGGGGATTGGGCTACAGGATAGTGACGCGGAAACTAGAAGCTTTCCCGGAAGGAGAGAGCATGGACCTGAATAGGATGAAAAACATCGTAGATACCCTATTCCCGACTCACCCACCGAGGAGCGAGGAGGACCTCGATATCAGGATTGAGGACATTACGTCATTTAATGAGGAGGAGCTGATGGACGCGGTCCAATCACTGCAGAACAGGAAGGCCCCAGGACCCGACGGCGTACCGGCAGAAGTGTTAAAGGCGGTGGCAGGCGCCCGTCCGAAAGTGCTTCTCGACATGTACAACTGCTGCCTGAAGAGCAGAGTTTTTCCCAAACGCTGGAAGACGCAGCGTCTGGTGTTAATCAGCAAAGGCAAAGGAGACCCTAACTCCCCGTCAGCCTACAGGCCGCTGTGCATGTTGGACACGGCCGGGAAATTGCTGGAGAGGATGATCAAGCCGCGACTACATACAGCGATACGGGAAGCAGGTGATCTGTCCGATAGACATTCCGGTTTCGGGAAAGGACGATCCACGGTAGACGCAGTTCAAGAGGTCATGAGGACAGTTGAGGCAACGCGGGAGAGCAACCATTACTCCAGAGAGATCGTGGTATTGGCTACGCTCGACGTAAAGAATGCCTTCAATTCAGCAAGATGGTGCGACATGATGCGGGCGCTAAAGGTACATTTCCAGGTACCAGCGTACCTCCTCGCGATGGTGGACGACTACTTGAAGGACCGAGTACTGCTCTACGACACACGAGAAGGACAACAGAGAAAAGTCATCACCTCAGGCGCAGCCCAGGGATCGATCCTCGGGCCAGATCTCTGGAACATCTCGTACGATGGAATTCTACGGATGGAAATGCCAGACGACACGTACCTGATAGGATACGCCGACGACGTCGCCGCGGTCATCACGGCAAGAGACCCCGAAGCGGCACAAAGGCGTCTTAACCAGGTCATGAGGCGGACGCACCAATGGATGGGGGACCGCGGCCTCAGCCTAGCCACGCAGAAGACGGAGACAGTAGTTCTCACTCGGAAGAAGATCCCGAACATACTGCGCATGCGCGTCGGAAACGAAGAAGTGGAAACGAAGAGCGCAGGGAGGTATCTCGGCATCACCCTGGACACCAAACTAACCTTCTGGGAACACATCAGGAAAGCGACAGACAAAGCGGCGACTATGGTAGCAGCTCTGAGCCGTCTCATGGCGAACGTGAGAGGACCAATGACTAGCAAACGCCGGCTTCTAATGTCGGTGACGCACTCGATTCTCCTGTATGGAGCAGAGATCTGGGTGGACGCACTGGAAACGGAAAGCCGAAGGAAGCGTATAGCCGCGGTACAAAGAAGAGGAGCACTGAGAGTGGCCTGTGCATACCGAACGGTATCAGGACCGGTGGCCCTGGTCATTGCTGGAGTGGTACCCATCGAGCTCCTCGCGAGAAAGAAGAAACGAGTCTACCTACGACGAGCTGAACACGATCGACAACAAATCAAGAAACAGGAGAGGAATCACACCATGGGGCTTTGGCAGGGCATGTGGGACAGTGACGCAAGAGGAAGATGGACAGCCAGACTGATAAAACATCTGGCCCTATAGACAGATCGTAAACATGGGGAAGTGACTTACTACCTGACCCAACTATTGAGCGGGCATGGCTACTTCAGCGCATACCTCCACAAGATGGGGAAAGTGGAAAATCCGAGATGTATCCACGGGGATTCTGAACGCGACGACGCTCATCCCACCTTCTTCGAATGTAACCGGTGTAGGGATGAGAGAGAAAGGATGGACGAGTCTCTGGGGCTAATCAACCCAGAGAACATAGTGGCATCGATGCTGATCAGTGTGGAAAACTGGGATGCGGTGGCAATCTTTGCGAAAGCAGCTTTACGCCGAAAGAAAGAAGAAGAAAACAACAGAGTAATAGCCGGAGCAGACAACAACTAGTCGGACATCGTGAGCATAGTGAACAGTGCAGTGCGAGAAAATAGTGCCGAGTCCAGTGAACCACAGTGAAATGACACAGTGAAAACAGTTCGGGCATTAGCGTATCAGCGAATGGAATTGGGCAGAACATCACAGCTTGCGCCGGACCGCGGCCATAAGCAAGCAGGTAAAAGTCAAGAGGCCTGGAAGGTGAAGAAACAAAACGAAACCCTGACGTAATGTGGAAGCGGTTGCGGGGTCGTTACACAGCATCTGGAAAAAGGGTTGGTGGTTTTTAATGGGTACAAATCCCACACTTTGAGGCGTGCGATCCCTCCTTTCTGTCTTTTTGAAGATTTTCCACCACCCCTCGAAAAAAAAAAAAATTGTTATTATTGCGCGGTGCTGCTACGCTAGTTAGAGTCTAAAGTCAAGATAGTCGTGCTGAAGACGCTGGAGTAGATCGGCTTGAAGGCGGAGGATGAGGTTCAGACAGAATCAATTTCACAAGGATTGCCGATAGAGGGCTATTTCGCTGTTATGAGGGAGAAGTTGTACTTTTCAACTATTTTGGCCTGCCCCAAGGAAACAGCCGCGTCAGGAAAAGACATGGTAAATGAGAATGCGAGCATATCTCAGCAGAATATTGCTGTCCCGTCGATTATCGGTAATAATACTCATGCGGCATTACTGAACCCGTTTCCCGAATGGTCCCGGTGGACCTTGTGGAGTAAATGCAAAGTCGCATTGTAACAACGTATCGGTGATCCTAGTTTTCAATATACGTTACGAGACTAGATTAAAATACCAAACGCAGGGAGCAGAAGAACATCAGATTACTTTACCTGAATGCGTAACTTGTTCATTCGCACATATCTACTATTCCAAGGCGATGTCCAAGGAACAGGTGATGATTACATACCGTAATTTACTAACTGACACCCTCAATTTGCAGTGTTTGGAAACGACAGATATACGAGTGGAACATAGCTATTTTGCCACCAACTTATATCATGTACCTCCAGCTGCATATATGTTGATTTTGCCGGAGTTTGTTTAACAAGCGCCGAGTAACACAAATAATCATGCTCCATCCGGAGCGGTTGAACGACGTCTTGCTTGGGTACACGAGGCGAGAGGGCTATCACGCGGATCTATCTATCCATTTGCAGGTGGAAGTTTACGTATTTTTCCTTGCACTCCGCCTCGTCATTCTAACTTCACAAATCGGCCAAGTGGGAGAGCTCCTGGGTTTTCTATGGAGCATATTCACCAGGTCCCCTCGTCCCGTCATACGAGTAGAAACAACAATGCAACAAAATTTTCCTGCTACAAATATGAATGCGTTCATGCCAGCAGCTATCTCACCAGGAGGGGTATCAGGAGCTTCGTCATTATTCCCAATGACCGATAGGCTAGTCATCTGCCATAACTGCGGTATTGCAGGTCATTTATTGTGAGGATGCGCTGTGCGACAAACACGGAAAAACCACCCGATCAGCTCACAATAGCACGAGACACGGCTATGGACGTTGCTGATAGGGAAATTGGCGTCTCCTTGGAACTGGAAAAATTGCTTAGTACGAATACCGGAATATATATGTAGTTCTGTAGAGAAAAACTAAGAAGTTCATCCCATCTTGGTTATTTGCCTGAATGTGTACGGTCGACTCATGCCAGCCTTGGTAGATTACAGGGCAACCAGATTCATTCAATCGTTAGTACCAAAAGGTTATTGATGATGGCCAGACTTGGTTATTCCAGACGGGCAATGCCAGAACATCAAAACCCTATTGTCAACAGACAACATATCAGGAGTACAAATTGAAAATGCGGGATTTTTTTCTATTTTTGAACGTTTATTCTGAAAAAATGGTAACAAATGAATTATTCAAAGTATTGTCCATCGCTAGCCACAACTTTTTCCCATCTTTCTGGCAATTTACGGATACCGTCGCGAAAAAATTCGGCCGGCTTGGCTGCTATCCAGTCATCGACCCATTTTTGGGCTTCTTCGTAAGAATGGAAGCGCTGGTCAGCTAGGCCATGTGTCATCGATCGGAAAAGGTGGTAATCGGAAGGAGCAATATCTGGGCTATACGGCGGGTGGGGTAAGACTTCCCATTTCAGCGTTTGTAGGTATGTTTTGACCGGCGCTGCAACATGTGGCCGAGCGTTGTCATGTTGCAAAATTACTTTGTCGTGTCTTTGCTCGTATTGTGGCCGTTTTTCTTTGAGTGCGCGGCTCAAACGCATCAATTGAGTTCGGTATAGTGCTCCTGTGATGGTTTCGTTCGATTTCAATAGCTCATAATACACCACACCCAGCTGGTCCCACCAAATACAGAGCATGAGCTTGGCGCCGTGAATATTTGGTTTGGCCGTCGATGATGATGCATGGCCGGGGTAACCATATGATTTTTTGCGCTTCGGGTTATCGTAATGGATCCACTTTTCATCACCAGTGACAATGCGATGCAAAAAACCCTTCCGTTTTTGCCGTTCGAGCAGCAGTTCGCATGCAAAAAAACGGCGCTCGACGTCTCTCGGCTTCAGCTCATACGGCACCCAATGTCCTTGCTTTTGGATCATTCCGAGGGCTTTTATACGATGGGAAATGGCTTGTTGTGTCACTCCCAATGAATCTGCGAGCTCTTGTTGAGTTTGACACGAGTCTTCATTGAGTATTGCCTCCAATTCAGCATTCTCAAACTTTTTCACTTGGCCCGGCCGCTCTTTGTCCTCAACGTCAAAATCACCACTTCTAAACCGCACAAACCATCTCTCGCACGTTGAAACCGATGGAACATGACTCGGATAAGCCTCGGAGACCAATCGATGTGCTTCAGCAGCACTTTTCTTCAAATTAAAGAAGTAAATTAAAACTTCCCGCAAATGCTGTTTTGTTGGCACGAAACTCGACATATTGAGAGCTCAAAAAAACTATGAATTTGACACTGCGACAAATTGACACATACTGAAAATTAAAGCTATAAGACGTAGCTTTGACATGAACATAGTCACAGTACTGCCTGATGCGTATAGCGTTAGTAACGCCATCTGTTATCAAACCCGCATTTTCAATTTGTACCCTTGATATAATTTATACTGAAGAAGTGGAATTCGTAGTAGCACTAGAGAGGCATCAGAGTAGGCTCGTTGCAGAGGCTATGGATGAAAAGGTCGATAAGATGCTTGAGGCCGACGTTATAGAGCTTTCCATTAGTGAACGGAGCATTCCGATTATGATGGTGCCAGAACCAAACGGCCCAGTTTGATTTTGTTTGGATTTTTGCCGAGTAAATGTAGTATTTAAAAAAGATGCGTGTCGTATGTCATATATGAGATACATTTCAACTCTAGACTCTTAAGTCATGCTTTTCATCAAATCCCGCTCTACTTTGAGTCCCGTGAGATTCCGGTTTCACAGTCCCACACCGAGGCCTATTTCAATTCAAGAAGATGCCATATGGATTAACAATAGCTCCAGCCACATTTGGGGGTCTACTGGACAGGATTATTTGTCTGAATATGCAACTCATGCTTTTGCATATCTAGACGATATTGCTATCGCTAAAGAAATGTTTGAAGAGCACATGGAATAGCTGAAGCATGTTTTTGACAAAATTTCATCAGCCGTATTATTAATTAATCCAAAGTAGTGCGAGTTCGGTCGCTACGAATTGAAATATTTGGGCTGTCTGATTAATCACGAAAGGATAATGGTAGATTCGGATTAAACATCAGCTATCTTCGAGATCCTGATCCCGAGAACGGTTAAACAGGTCAAAATTTCTGGAAGCTACCTCATTGTATAAACGATTTATACTTGAGTATGCGGAAGCGGCTGAGCCAATTACCAAGCTCACAAGGAAAGGATGGGGATGGTTCTGAAAAAATAATCAGCAAGAAGATTTAGATCGTCTGAAGAAGCGTTGACTGAGGCATCCGTATTAGCTCGTTCCCATTACACCAAAAAGTTCAGACTCCAGACAGACGCAAGTCTAACTATTCTAGAAGCAGTTCTTATGCAAGAACTAGATGAGATGGGATATTCGATTGCGTATGCCAGTCGCAGTTTGACAAGTGCAGAGCGAAACTATGATGTTCGGGAGATCGATTATCTAGATTGATTATCAAGATCCCGTACAATCCCGTGACTGAAAGTGCGAAGATGGCAGTCTGTTCTTGCGACGGCGGTTTTTTCGTACGGATTCACCTTACACTGTCCGGATATCGATGGTTCCGCGGCACGACAGACCAACTATTCTCAAAGAAAATCATGACGTCCCGTAAGTAGGTCATCCAGGCTCGGATAAGACGTTTAAAGGGATCGTGAACGCATTTTATTGGCCAAGGCTGTACCGAGATGTTACCAGGTATATCCAGCTTTGTGATATCTGTTAGCAAACGAAATCTCTACAGGATCCGCCAATGGGTTTAATGGGCCGCCAAGTGGTCAAGAAGCCATGGATAGTAAAAGGAGCAGACATCATTGGGCCGTTTTCACCTAGCAAGGCAGGATTCGCCTACGTCTTCGTCATTCAGGACTTATTTCCTATGTGGATTGAATGCTGTCTGGTAAGAAAGGCCAATGGGAAAAATATCCAAGAGGTCTTGGAGGAGTTAGTAATATCGAGATGGGGAACCTTAGAGGTCCTCCTGATAGATCATGACACCGAGTTCGTGAACGAGAACATGCGGGCGTTGGCGGTCGAGTATGGGATTTGTCATACCACCACTCCGCCGTACCACGCATAAGCCAATCCCATAAAAAGGGTCAATAGTCTGCTGAAAACCATAATCGTGGCACTGCTTAAGGGTGATCATCAAGAGTGGGATTTGCACCTGGCAGAGTCCCGTTTCACCTAGAACACCGCGTACCATACCTCGATAGATACCGGTCCCTCGATCATTAATTTTGGCAGAACCTCAAGGCCTCATCAGTTCTTCAGGAGAACTCCTGGAGAGAAATAAGTGATTCCGTTGGTTCCTCGCTGATGATCGGATCGGATGGAAATGTTATAATCATTAAGGAAGAAGGTCCAGCATGACCTCGAGGAAACCAACCATAGGTAGTCCCTGCGGTACAATAAACGTAACAGTCCCATCACATTCAAAATGGGGGATGAAGTACTTCGTCGATAGGGGTGTTGTCATCAGTGTCTCAACACATAACAGCGAAGCTAGTACCCCGGTTTCAGGAGCCGTATAAAATTAGTCGGATATTGGGTTTTATTCGACGACTCGAAACGATATCGATCTCGGCTCTCTGATCCTTTTTTAGGTGCGAGAGATGGAGAAGCTGGAGAAACTATGCACTAGCAGGTAAATAGTGCGGCGATGAGATGTCGGACCGGTACCCACAAAACAAGGGTTGAGGTGCATACGGGTGTTGGAGGTCCGCGAACTGGAGGATCTGCTTCTTGCCGGTCTCGTGTGGCAGACCCTGCCTCCATGGCTGCCAGCCACAGAGGTGTAGGAGGCCCCGAAGGTCGTGGCGAAGGCGAGGCGATGGCTGGAGTCGACGGACTTCATGAGGTCGGGGCCATGCGAAAAAGTGTACGACGGCCCTTCCGTATTCAAACCGGGGAGAGATTAAGAAAAGAAGGGGAGACTCCACCGGACCCAACACCAGTCCCAGAAACAAGTCAGGAAGAGAAGGATTGGGGTAAATACCGAACTCGTTGCATCTACCTCTGATCTCACCTCGGACATTTTCACTGCTTTTTTTTTCAGATCTACTCGAACAAGAAGTGCTCAACAGTACTCAAAATACGCGGTGAGATTGCACCGTCATAATTGAATTAAATTCAATGTCGGTGAGGTGAGGAAATCTTAATTTGTGCATCCTAAAAAGTCTCACCTCGTAGCGTGCTTTGCAGCACGGGCTGCACCACATTTCACCTCACATATTTCGGCACACAATTAATATAATTGTATGTGTACATATTTTTTTGTAGTAAAGCGAGTCGAGGTAGAGTAAAAGACTACTTTCTCCACCTACATCTTTGAGCTAGTTACTTCACACCAGTCGTGAGAGAAAACTCATCCCATTCCGATATACTACAGTGATTGAAGATCACTAGGCAATCCTCAACATTTTGGTCCTTCGAGCCGGATTTCCACTCACGCACAGGAGGAGGCCAGGGTCTTCCTACCTTCGACACTCATGTCAGCTCATCACGACGTGGGACTCCGTAGACAATCCTTACAGTCTCACCTTATCGGCTCACCTGTGTAGTCGTCAGCCTAGCAGATCGGGTAAAGTAGCGCTCTGCGGGGCATCTTCGTTGTTTTTTTTATTCAGAGGAGTTGTCGGGACAACAATGTTCGAACGTAGCTCATCGGATGCCGAAGTGGCATTCGGTGACCCTGATGAGAAGAAGACTTTGTTGATCCCCGATGGCACCACCACTGCGAAACGAACCCGATCACCAGCTTGCAGCAACGTAGAATTGAGGCGCTGCACCACATCTGTACGACGCTGGCCGAAGAAGATCAACCCATCACGATGGCCTTGCTCGGTACTCTGGTCGAGCGAATCGATGAACTCCACGCAGACTTTCGGAAAGAGCACGAGCTCCTCGAAAGTTCTTGGCCCGCAACTTACCTCGATCACGATTATTTTGCAAATAATTTGCAAATGACCGAGGCTAAGTTGGCGCTCAATGGGAAAATCGCAGGAATGACCCTGCGTCATCGTCGATTATTCGAATGTTTGTTAGTAGGGGATTTGTACGTTCAGGCCACATTTGATTATCTTATATAATATCGTTATTTATTTTTCGATTGATATTTATTATTTTATTTTTCATTATTTATATTATTTTCTTTATTGGAACTATTGCTGTTGAGAATCCGTCCGAGTTGGCTTGACCGATCTGTGGATGTATTGGAAAAATGTGAGAACTCACTCGAGGCGAGAGGAAAATAAACCAGACCAAGTAGATGTTATATTGAGGAAGCAGTTTATTCTACCTTCCAAAAAAGTGGTACAAAGTACAATTTAAATATGAATGCGAAAATTAACACGAAAATTCAGTTTAATTTTAAAAATTGTTCAAAATATAAATTTAGAAAAAAAATACAAATTATAAAATAAATAAACAAATTGAATCTTGGATATTATTGAGCAGCACACAATTATATTAATTGTGTGCTGAGGGTGACTGAGCTTGAGCTTGAGAGCAGTGCGTGTACCGCAGTCAGTACTGCGTAGCACGACACGCTGTGAATAATGAGTGCGAAAGATTTTGTGTGTGATTCACTGCAAGCCCTCAGCAAATTGTTGAAGAGAGATTGCAGTGACTCAATGAGAGCACTTGCAATGAACGTTGCTTGAGTGCTGTGACTGTGTGTGAAACCAGCTACGCAGTTAGCAATGCGTAGCACAATACAACATAGAATGAGGATGCACGATTGAGCAGAAAGTATTCGCTGTACTTTCCCAGCAGATTTACTGCGAGAAAATACAGCGAATATAAAGCACATGCTTAATTATATTAATTAAGCCGGCAAACTAACATGAGGGGAACGTGGTACAGCATGTGCTGCAACGCACGCCACAAGTGAGACCAAGTGCTGATGTACCATTTTTCTCCTCACTGACAATGAATTGTCACAGAATTATATCAGTGCACTCTTACCTTGAGCAATGAGTCCGGAAGAGCAAGAGGTTGATAAGTCCGATGAATAAAGTCCTTGGAAAAGCCTGAGCCAAGTAGATGCGCATGCTGTCCAGTGGATGTGTAGCGAAAAAGTGTCAAATTTTCAATATGGCTGCGGAATATGAAATGAACGTTGAGCGCTGAAGTCAGTTGAGCGAGATAGCCGGTGAGCGAAACCGAAGTCAAGCGAGAGAGACATCCTCTCGCTCGACGCGGCATGCCAACGAGGCACATCCTCGGCTTCGCGAAGCCCTGCCTCGGCTATCTTCGGCTCAACCGAATAACGTGTGCCAGAGCACCGCAACAGGTAGGCGCACGACGAATATCGATCGCCGTGCGCCAGCTGATTCTCCAACAATTGCATTTATCGCAGCGTCGCGTACGTGACCTTCCGGTGTCCCGTGATCGTTGAATTTTATATGTGTGGGATGTGCACGGTGCAGGCCGTATCGTGCGTCAGCTATTTTACAAAAGATTTCGTTCTATTTTATTTTATTTCGTATTATTTTATACTAGAGAGATCTTGGGTTGAAAGTATTAACTTATCATTATACAAGTCATAGTTATGTGTCGCATATGAGAGCAGGAGTTAGTGTCGCTAATTTTCTCTGTCGGAATAGATAAGCTAATTCAGTTAATTGCGAAAAACTCAGAGATATTTTACGGGATATTTCTCTCTTATTTTTGTTGGTAATTTTTTGCCATGCTGTTTAAGTTAAATAATCAATTTGCTACTTTAGCGTATTTGTGAGTCCCGTATCTATTGAGTAGATTGAATTCATTGACGGAAACCTCGAAACGTCCGCACCACCCACTCAACCTCGAATAGCTGCAGTCAGCTTGGGCTGAGTCCCGTCTCGACCATCGTAATTTCGCTCCCGGCGCGTAAGCACTTGATACCCGGATGATAAGAGCAAACAAAAAGGGAGAAAAAATAACTGGGACGAACTATAGTTCGAATATAGCCGACGTGTGATAAATTGGAGGCTGAATTTACGCTACACTTCAACATTTCGGCCCCCTCGGTGCGTAACGCAAAATCTTAGCGTGACTCATGACATGTGGGACTGTATATTCGTCCGTCACGTGTCCAAACACCTGGACTTAGTCACGCGGCAGGCATCAGAAACTTTACTCGGAATTTCTTTGGAGTGACTGACTTTCGAGGAGTTCGAAGAATTCGTGACATCTCGTGTTCGGGTACTCGAAAGTATTAGGGCCACGCCAGCATTACTGAGCTGCTCCTATACGGTAATCTCACTGGAGTCATCGGTCTGCTCTAAGAAGGGAATAGTTCAGCGAGCGGCGATAATTCACCATTCGTTCACTTAATGGGAATGGGAAATGGGAAAGATTCAGGAGACCGGTAGATGGGTACCACATGAGTTGAACGACAGGCAAATGGAAAAGTGTGAAAACACATGTGACATTTTGCTCGCTCGGTACAAAAGGAAGTCGTTTTTGCATCGTATAGTTACAGGGGATGAAAAGTGGATTTATTTTGAGAATCCCAAGCGTAAAAAATCATGGGTAGACCCAGGCGCACCATCCACATCGTCCGCAAGACCGAATCGCTTTGGCAGAAAGGCGATGCTCTATGTTTGGTGGGACCAGAGAGGCGTAGTCTATTATGAGCTGTTAAAACCTGGGGAAACGGTTAATACTATACGTTACCAGCAACAATTGATCGATTTGAACCGTTCGCTGCTTGAAAAAAGGTCAGAATACCGAAACAGGCAACACAAAGTCATTTTTCTTCATGACAATGCTCCATGACATACGGCAAAACCAGTTCGCGACACGTTGGAAACACTCAGCTAGGAAGTTCTACCCCATGCGGCTTACTCTTCAGACTTACTCACCAGATTACTCATCGGACTCTTTCCGATTACCATTTGTTTGCATCGATGGTTTACGCACTTGCTAAGCTGCGCTTTGGTTCGTACGAAGATGTGAAAAAATGGCTCGATGAATGGTTCGCAGCAAAAGGGGAAGTTTTTACTGGCGTCGTATTCACAAATTGCCCGAAAGATGGGAAAAATGTATAACAAGCGATGGAGCATACTTTGAATACAGTACTTGTTATCATTCTTCCGAGTTAAACATGTTTTTTTAGAAAAAAAATCCGCATTTCTTACTTGTACACCTGGTAGTTTTATATATATTCTTAAAACCGGAAAGAATTTTTTTTCCCATGGAAAGAAAAAAAAACACGCCGGGGATCGAATTGGGACTGCTTACTTTGCGGTACAAAATACAGCGTCTCAGTCCGCTCGACCATTTCACGATTATATCTTCATTGTATCAAAGTATCTGAAAAATTATAAGTCTGCTTGGTTTGAACACCGCGCGATCTTATCGGTTAATTAATTTTTTATTATACTATTAAACAACAGTATTATTGATAACTCATCCACGCTTATTTGGTGAAACACAATCACCGTAAATATTAACATTACGGATGCATGAGTGTGAGGGAGAACGCTAGACTACTTCACCAGTCTCTCGCTCAAGCATTACTCTAACGTTACACCGTTGGCGTAAGAGAGAATGCATGGTAGCCTGTTAGGGATGTGTACAAGAGAGACGACAGAATAGGGGCGTGTCGGATATTCTTTCTATGTATGTGTCACATCGATACATCGCCACGCAGTCTTTAGGCGGAAATCGGAACTACTTTTTCTGTGCCAAATCTTAACATGGGCCCTGTGGTTCCATGCAAATCTCTGTTCACTGGCGTAACGATACTTTTTGAACGGGCAGAATTCTTGAATTTTTCTTACGCGACGCTAAACACTCAGCTCGTGCAATAACTGTCCTTCAAATTCTCTCAGAACAACTCAACCGCAATAAATCTCATCGGTACTCAAGTGAGCATAGGCACTCCGGTGCATTTAAATAAGTAGTAAAATGCAATGGGTGTCTCGGTGACAAGTGCCCGGTGCCTCGTGCTTAAGGAGGTGGGTATGGTCTTGAAACTTTCTTCTTCATTTAAAAAAAAAATTATTTTATGAATGCACAACATCTCAAGAATGTCATATCAAATTCTTAGAGCAATTGAAGCAAAACTAACGGAGATATGGAATTTTAACCATCCGAGGCTCTAAGTCGCTCCGCTCCGATTTTCAGAAAGCTGCAGAGGCAAATAATTTGCAGACATTCAAACACAGTTATACTGCGCTTCCTAGTGATGTTCTCAGTGCTATAAAACCTATTTACGTGGATTTGAGCAAGGAGGCTCTTCTGCAGCGATGTCTCGGCGGCTTTACCCAAAATAACAATGAAAGCCTGAATCAACTTATCTGGAAATTTTCTCTGAAATCAGCGAGTGGTACCGCAGATCTGGTTAAAATTGCAGCTAATGTGGCAGCATGCACATTCAATGAATGCTGTTTTGCTCTTCTAACCATCATACAAGAGATGCGAATCAAAAGTGGACCAAGTTCTCGCGAATGGGCGCGCGCAGTCGACGCATTACGCATAAATCGAGCGGAAGAACAAGCTGCAAAGGAAAGCAAAGAAGGTCGAGTTCGCAAAAGACAAGAACAAAAAGATGGGTTGGACATCATGAGTGATAGCTGTTCACTGTACGGGCCTGATATCGATGATTCTGTGTAAGTATATAGTGAAAACAAGTAAAAAATTCGGATTTTTTAATGTAAAAAACTTTAAAGCGATTTTCTCACACTTCACGTTTTCAAAGTCGGTGACGGCTGTAGTTTAAAATCTATTGCACTGATCCTTTTCAAACTTGGTACACTATTTCTCTGTATAATTCATGAGGTAACGTTGTCGAGTTTTTAAAAAATTTCTTGTTATTTTTTATTTTACAATAACAAATTTGCCGATTTTTTAAGCGAAAATCGCGTTTTTGATTTTCCAGTGTTACCAAAAATTGAAAAATCAGTTAAAAAAAAACTCAACAGCGTTACCTGGAGAAACTCATAAACTAATAAAATCAATTTGATTTTTTTATTTCAGATGATCGAGTGATTAGTTACAACCATCATCGCAAAACAACTTTTTTTGGAAACATCTCCGGAGATTTGCTGCCAACGGCTTAGTTTTTAATATTTTCCGCTGAATTTTTCAGAAGATATTCTTGAAATGTTATTCTACAATACTGTAATCATTCAATTTTTAATACATTGCCCGTATCTTGTAAAAAAATGTTTTGAAAAGTGTTCTTTTACCGAATTAACCCCCCACCCCGCTCCTAAAAATATCTGTACGTGAGCGCAAATTAATATAATTTGCCTCGCAACTCAATCTCAGAACTCAGGGCAATATTTTGACTACTGTGCTCAGTGTATTATTTGTTTACTGTAATAATCTGATTGACGAAAATATATACATCACCAGCAGCTAGGAAAACATCAAAACTCAAACATAGGGAGACAAATATATAGAGACAAACTCAAACAAATGTTAAGAATTCCTGCTGATTGTGTTGGATGGAATCTGTAATATATTGAAAATAATGAGTATTCACTTGAGGCAGGGAAACAGAAACCAGACTGAAGATATTGAAAGAGAAAGCGGTTTATTATACCTTCACTATTAATTTACAAAATGTAAAAACAACAAATAAATATAAAAATGAATTTAGAATAATTAAATGACGACAAGCACACAATTATATTAACTGTATGCTATGTGCGCTTGAGAGTGGACATGACGCAGCATAGCATGCCACGGAGTGAGAAATGTGAGAGCGTAAAAAATATCACTCATTCCCAATAGATTCTCAATAAATTTAAATGCGAGAGACTACAGGGAATGAGTGAGAGCACTTGCACTTGAATTGATTGAGTGCTGAAATGTGTAATGTAAAAGCGTGGTGCTGCGAAATGAGAGTTTGAGGATGCACAAATGATAAGAATATACTCACAGTACTTTCCCAGCAAGTTTAGTTGGGGGAAAGTATAGTGAATAATAAGCACATGCGCAATTATAATAATCGAGCGGGCAATGTATGATGAGAAAAACGTGGTACAGACCGTGCTGCAGAGCACGCCACAAAGTGAGACAATTATGAAGATGCACCGATGAGATTTCCACTCCTCACCGTCATTGAATTACGATGAATTATAACGATGTACTCTTACCGTGAGTCATAGTGAGCACGAAAATGATGAGAAGATCCGGTGAAAAGCGGTGAAAAGTCCGAAATGTGCACAGCTTGAAAATACTGAGAAGATCCGGTCAGCTCGTGGAAATCCGAGAGTGTGAGAGAGACGTGTGCTGTCTAGGCGGGTTTTCACAGAAGTGTCCAAAACAGCAATATGGCTGCGGTTTACAAAAGCATCGTTATGCCCCGCCATCAGCAACGGGGTTGATGATTAGATTCCCTGAAGTTGTGCGTTGGATGAGACGGGCACGACAGCTAGTTTTGAGATCGGCCTGATGCGAGTAGTGATAGCAGTTCGGAGTGTCACCACCCTGGTGAGCCCATCTTTGCTTGGATGCAATGCTGTGACCCGTGCGAGTGACTACTTGCACGGTGAAAGGCGCTCATCCTCGTGTGAGTTTTTATATTTGAGCTACTCTGCTTCGGACATAGTCTTGCCACCAAGCTGAATGAGCTTTGATCCAGGTAAGAGTTACCGATGAGTCCGTCCACAGGTGAATTGATGAGATTTCAACCTTGAGTGTGGATTGAACGTATGCAACCAATTTTGCAAGCAACAGCGCAGCTGTCTGTTCAAGCCGTGGTATGGTGAGCTTCTTGAGTGGTGCTACGCGCATTTTTGAGCAGACAAGTGAAGCCACCTTTCCTGTGGAAGTTGAGTCAACAGTAATGTAAATCACTGCTGCCATGGCTAGTTGAGATGCATCAGAGAAACCATGTAATTCCACTGTTAAGTTGCTTTATGTGTTGAACCACCGAGGAATTGAGATTCCGGCCGGATAAGCAAGATCTTCTCTGATTGCAATCCTTCGTGTTGAGACCTGGGATGGCAGTGGACCACCCCAGTTGAGCTTGTAAAGCCAAAGCTCTTACAAGAGTATTTTGTCTCTTATCACAACTGGTGAGACGAAACCAAGTGGATCAAAGAGTTGAGCCACCTCGGAAAGAACGAGGCGTTTTGTGAACATTTCCTGAGTTGAGTTGAACCGTGATGAGAATATGAACTTGTCCTCATGAGGAAGCCAAGTCAAACCAAGAATTTTGTCTCGCAGTCGTCCATTGAGATAGCTGAGCTTGACGGTGATGATGAAATATAACAATGACCTTGAGGTCCGACGAGTGCCACTTGGCGAGTGGATAACCCTCCGCCATGCACAAGTCCTTGCGATTTTGAGCAATTTTAATGCGCTGATGTTCGAGAAAGTCCATTGAGCAATAAATGAGGTCCAGTGTGCATGATGTCATTGAGAGACTTTCTAGAAGATGTTGAGCTAGAGCCATTAAATACCACCTGTAATTTCGTGGTGATGCTGCTTGGCCTGAGAACACCGTGGTGAAGCAGATAACTGTATTTTACTTGAAGATGATCTTGAATCCTTCACCATATGACCAAGTTGTTCGTATTCATCCATGAATTGTGAGTAGAGTTGACAGTATTCAGCATCATTTGAGATTTTTCGTATAATGTGCTGCAGACACCGATGTGTTTTTGAGTATGAGTTTCCAGGTTTGCAGGCAAAGATGTGAGAGGAAGCCGAACGATGTATCGGCCTGTAGTATCACACTAATGCGTATTGCGAAACAGATCCTCGCATGCTTGCTCCTCTGGTGTGAGTTGACCGACTGTTTCCTTTGGTGGCTCTTCTTGAACCCAGAATTTTGTGAGCACGTCCTGTAATTCCTGATCATCATGGTGCATGGCAGCATGATGAACAGTGAGTGCTTCAGGTTGGCATGAGTGTATTGGTCCAATGACATGCCATCAAAATATTGATAATTGTGCAATAGGCGATGATGATGTGCCCTTGAGAATGTTAGGTTTAATAACCTGGTTATAAATATCTGCTCCAATTATAATATCGGTCGATCCTGGTGTAAGAAAGTCCGGATCCGCCCGCTTCAGCTTCACTGTGTGAGGCCATGTTCGAGCTGGTGGCTCAAATGATAGCAAATAAGTAGTAATCGTGTTGAGAATGTGAGTCAGTACCGTGACTTTCTCCTTAGTATGAGTAGAGCACATGGTAAGTTGAACCGAATCACGTGTCTGCTTTGGCTGCCTTCCTCCGATCCCCGTGATCGAAATTGATGAGTGCTTGCTTGGTGTATTGTGTTTCCGGAAGACTCTTTCCGTGATGAATGTCAATTCCAATCCAGGATCGATGTGAAGTCGTGCCTGGTGAGTCAATGCCGATGAGTGAATGTGTGCGAGTGTGGTTGCTAATAATGTTGAGCTTGTGTTTGCGAGTTCAACCGATGAGAGAACGACTGCATCAACACCCTAGTGTGCTTGCCGTCGCATGGTGCACAGTCGATTGGTGAGTGCCGACCTTCGCAGGAGCAAGATTCGCTGACGATGACTGTGTAGAGCTGGTTGATTGCGTTGGAGTGGTTTCCACCATCTCCAATACTCGTATTCTCATTTCAACGAACTTCTTAATCCTGGCAAAGGTCGGAGATTCCGATGAACGCCCCACAGATGTTTCCCAAGCTTCTCGTGTGGTTGGGTCCAGTTGACTTACCAACATGTTGTCCCAAAGTTGCTCTTCTGAGGTTAGCAAAGGCAAACGTGCATGTCCGGTGACAGGCACGCTAGCGACGAGTTATACCAATAGCAGACGACGCAGTTCAGTGGGCAAAGGTGCTACGCGTAACGAGAAATAAAAGAAGATCGTAGAAAAACCGCATATATCAGCGTATTGGAAATTCATTGTACTGGCAAACGATGACAATAAACCGAACACCAACATTTTCCTGATAAACTTGCTAAATAAACCCTACTTTTATCTACTCAGAAGTCTGAATTAATTATTCCTGTGTTCGAGCCCGAATTCTTCCTCTCGGAAGATAAAAAATATTGCTAACGATAAAAATTACCGTTACAGTAGGTTATTCCTATTTTTTGTGTTTTGCGGATGATTTAAGAAGTAGTTTACAAATCTGTCAGACCAGATGGTTTTCTATACCAATTCATGATGATTGTGTTATTCATCCTCATGATGGACAATGATATATCTAAAAAGAGAATTTAGTTGTTTTTATTTTCAGGTTTTTTATGGTAAACTGTAGTTTCTGGTTGTAAGAATTAAAAATGTTTAATGTGCTCTCTGTTCCATTTTGCGGTACTGCTATAGTAACGTCTATATATCTTTTGTATAACGGAGGAATAAATTCTGCTTTACTTATGCATGATTCTTTCATCAATCTTTTCAAATCAATCATCACCATGTTAGAGAGAACAGGTGCTAACGGTGAGCGCATTGGAAGTCTAGAAATTTGTTTGTAAATTATGTTAAATTCATAAGTAGATCTATTGCGTTTTTTAACTCACGATTAATTTCTCCATCATCAAAGAGATTTCGACTATTTTCTAAACTGTCTAGTACCAATTTTAGAGGAGTACCAGTATACAACGCTCCAAGGAGATCAAAATAAAACCATCTGGTGGTGTAATTTCTATTATTAAATCTTTATGTGAGAAATTGTCCTTGATGTACGATCTATATGTAGACAATCATCTGGGAATGAACGTTTGAATGAAATCAGCAATTTTGTGTGTCGGAGAATTTATTAAGGAGACAATAGGTCTATGAGGATAATTTATTTTATGTATTTTCGATGATGTATATAGTCTTGTTAAATTATTATTAATACAATTTTCTGGTTTTAGAGAGTGGTAAGTGCTTTCTGTAATTATCTCATGGTTGTTCCATCTAATTAATAATATTGTCATTAACTTTTGTACCATATTGCAAGGATCTTTTGTAAAATCTGATATGTGGTTTCGTTCTTAAAGTCTTTAGTGTTTTGAATGGATTGTGTTTTGTTCATTAATACTGTTGTAACATTTTTGTTTTGTTTCGATACTAATGTTTTGTGTGTTTTTCGACCTTTTTAGCAGATAAATCACTGAGGATGTTAGTTATATGTCCTCTAGATGTGTCTCTTTGATTTTCTGGAATAAGCTGTGTATGTGTTTCAAATTCTGTGATAATGTCGTGTATTGCATTTTTATTTATTTATTTTTTTAACTTGGGAAACAAAATTTAGGACCCACAATCAATCAGCAATCAACAATAGAGTCATGCAAAAAATAAAGTGAAACCATAATGCAATCTTTCGCAATATAAACAAAATCTTTGAACATTTACTAATACAATGTATCTTTTAAAAATGATACCTGCATAACCTATGATACAATAATAGATCGGAGTAATCGGTCACCAATAAGAACACATCCGCATGAAGGCAACCGATCGCCTGAACACGAAGTTCGCAATAAAGAAACGAAAAGAACACAATGGGTGAGCTACTTATACATTATTAATTAACATAAGTAATATTGTTGACAATTTAGCTATGTTAAGAGAATAGAATTACGTAGTGTATATAGGATATACTATAAATTCCATGGCTTTACAAATTACAATACCTGGGGCCCTTGCACGTTGTTTATGATAGCCGTGCCTGAGGTCGGGTGGCTGCACCTCCCGGACACTCGTAGTCTGGGCTTGGGCTACGCTCGCATTGCATAGAGTGGCTTACTGATCTTACTTCTGTCACTTTTCGAGCGCCGCACAGAACGTCTTGTGAGTAACTCAACCCGGTCGTGTCACAAAGTATTTTCTTGTGGGTACATTCTTAACTGCTCACCTTTCCGTTACATTTGGTTCTGATTATCGTAACAGACATTTGAAGTCGAATAAACGCTGGTAATGAGCAAGTTATTTTTAGTGCAATTGTGGAACCATTGCGTCTTCTTCAAAGGCTTTGACGAATCTCGTTCTCAAGAAACATGGAAATTCATCCCCCACATCGATGACAATTCGTAGGCCCCAATTTAGTCTGAACAGCTTTGGTATTAGTGATACTGACTGCTTGTACGAACACCAGCTTAGACTGCTGTTCGACGGGTAGGAACTCCACTAATCTTATGAGTTTGTTGAAAATCCATCGTAGAGTTTGAGCTTTCCAATTTTCGTGTTAAAAGGGAAAATTACGATCTTGCATATATTAGCGTTTCAATTCTCGCAATATCTTGCGAGGCTGTTTGTATTCGTCATTTAACTCGCGTAATTTTTTCTCACGTACTTCAAATGGGAACGTTGTGGTTTTCATGTGAACTTGATTTATTTTACCCCCTACTTCTGCGATTAATAATTCTCGATCGCGAGTGATTTATATTCACTACAGTGCCCAGAAGATGTTTTGCCATCCCCCCACTATATCGTAAAGCAATGTCATCATTCGGATACGATGAAATTGTAAAGCATCGTAACTATTACCACCCTACGATGACTTGTTATCGCAAATATCTCTGACTTGATCTTCGCATACACTCTCACAAATTCACATACACCCATATACTCGTATACAGATCACGCGCAGTATGAAACCAGCAACATTAGTGTCTAAAAGTAAAAAGTTAAGGGACCATTCTACTGTAAAATGTGAAAAAACTGCAATTTTTAGGTTATTTTTTTAGGGAATGCCCATGAAATGTATTATAATTAAAGTTTCGCATATGGTTGAGAGTGCTAGAGCATTCTGCTACGCGTTGCTGGACTGCGCACTACAGGCTAGCGTGGACAACTGCTTGCTGTTGCTACTTAGCGACAGCACCTCTCAAAAGCAGAAAACTCGTACTAGGCTAGCGTGCCAAGCAACAGGTTACTGCGCGCACGCGGTCTACGACTGCTTGACTAGACAACGGCTGCTTTGTATAACGTAGCCATCTTGCGTTTTGCTCTTGCACGGTTTTCATCGCCACCGTGCGTGCTCATCATAGTTCTGTGCATCTAAATAAGTCTCATCGATCAACTCTGCCGACCTACAGTCCCTACAAACTCATCCATCATATCAGCATTGATATATTGATGTCGGCCAACCAGTACATCAACATATTGGCTCATCGTGTCATGCACCCGGCGTCAGCATCACCGCGAGGCCCGGTCGTGACAGCACATCTCATCAAATTATACCGATTAATATAATCGTGTATGGTAAAAAGCTGACCTCATTTATTAACTCTTATAATACGCTTATTTTGTTATATTCTTTTCTACGTTTCACTTGCATTATTTGTGTTTTCGTCCACAGCAGTTGATAGGTGGAGCAATAAATGCCACTTTAAACTACATCTGTGTACGGCGTTTTAATTCACCAGCTACAATTTTACAGTCCACTTATCTCCAACATCTGAATTCTCGAACAGCATATTTATTACACATTTTGAGAGTATAACCATTTTTTTCAAATGTTTAAACTTATTTTCTGAATTATATCATATAATCTTTTTTTTCAATAGTTATCGCACTGAAATGTGTACCTTTACATAGCGATCAACTGCCGGCGTGATTCCGGGACAAGTAAACATCTGGAACAACAAATCCAAAAAGATTTGAAATTAATGTGGGTATCGTTATGGCCCGAAGTAGAATAATTTTGATTAATGAAAAATTAACAATCTGGCGTAGGTACAAAGTCTTATCTTCGCAATTTGGTAAATTTGAAAATTATTTAAAATGACAAAAAGTATAAAATTGTTAACGGAAAAATATTTCTGTGGTCCGTAGAATAGCTATTGATGAGTTAAGTAAAAACTGGTAGGAATTTCACACCGATTGGCCAAATCGTTTTGTTCCAATTGCTTACACCAATTGATAAAAAGACATGAGAAAAATAAAAGTAACGTACTGAGAAAAAAAAAGAGAAGGTTCCGCCATTGCATATTATACTTGCGTTCTTCGATAGTCGCGGATCTTGGTTGTATGTATTATGCAAAGAACGATTCACCAAAATCGAGCGATAGTAAATACCACAATACTTCACTTGCTTGTCTTTGCCGCCATTACAATAAGGTGATTTACATCGCGCACAATGTACACAACAACGATACTCGAGAATCTCTGTATAGTTAGAGTTGCCCCATGTGCAGAACCCTCGACTGTCTAGCGCAGCTGCAAAATTTATTTACGGCTGATAGTGTTCAACGCTCGTAGTGGATAGAGTCTAGATAATTTTATCTATTGCTACGAGTACAGACTTTTGTCCGTCATACTGTACCAAAACCCGTTTACCAAAGGTAAGGCATACGTAAACGACCGATACTACCTCAAGTAATTACAGAGTCATACGAAGGACTTATGTAGCCATTTTGATACCGTATTCTTGCTTCTTTTGTCGGACTATATTCACTATGTTGCAATCAAATAATCTCTTCAGCAACACTGTCAAGGAAAATGATCGAACAGTGTGTGAATATTACGACGCTTTCACCCCTCGATAACTCATTCGTAATATTAAGAAAATGAACAGTTGAAGACTTTCCGAGCGAAGATTACCGTGTTTGCAGGAATGTTGCGTATCCCGGTAAATATCTATAAATTATTTTAATATGAGTAATTTGAAAATACCTAGTTTTGTTGCATGTTTAATTTCTATAGCGTAATAATTAAAAAAGAAAGAAAGATATACTCAAACTCGTGATATCATGGATAATTTGCGATAGGCCATAATTTGCAAAGCTTACAAGAAAACCTCTACACCCACCGCCAAAAGATAATACACGGAAACAAACGCTATGCTGGATATATTTATGGTATACATCTCGAAGTGGCAAGTATGCAAGCTAATGATTTTTGAAAAATAGTATGTGTACTTATTAGCTCTAACACTGTTATACGCACACTTTTCCGACTAGCGAATTTTCTATAAGCAGTCCACTTTACGAACTCCACTTCGCATTAGCGCATCTACTTCACCATAGAGTAGCGAAAGATAGGAGGGGGGGGGGGCAGTCACGTTGAGTGGAATGGAACAAACGGGTATGCATACGGCTAGCCTCAAAAAAGTAGAGTCAGCGGGAGGCTACTCTAATCGTTTTCATCTAATAGCGTACAACGTACATGCAGATTATATTGCAACATATCTTTATTCTAACTGGATCAATTTATTCTTATCTTCATAAACAAAGGGGTTTTTCATGTATCTATAAATATATAAACAACTAGTCGGACGGCCGAAACAAACTCATTTGTTGGGACGTATACAACTACACAATTAATTGTAGGAACTATCCATTTTTTCACGAAAGCTGGCTGTCCTGTGAGTACTACATACTATAATACGAATGATGTTAGGGCCTTATTTGTAAGTAAATAATTCATCTCCGTAAGTACTCGCGTGCGTACAAGTTCTAACTCACTTGCTGAAGAGCCTCAAGACGACACATATAATGATGAACATGAGAGCCATTCCCACGAGAACTCCAATCATCGCGGGATCCACATACTGAAGGCTCTCCGGTTCTTTTACTTCTGCTGTAAATTCATAACAATAGATTTATAGTGGTATGCCGATAGGTAAATCAATAGATACCTATTGCTCACAGTTAAAGGAACCTCGATAGATTCAATACCATCATTATAATACATATGGAAACACTGTATCAAACACTATGTAAGTACGTATGCGGTAGTAGAATAAAATGGATACTACCGCAATTTTCCCTCACCGGCACACTCCAGGAGACCACCGGGTCGCATCATCGGGATTTTCTCGAAGATACAGATGCAACGACCGTCTCGACATTCCGTCTGCGCGACTTTGAGCTCACACTGCTCGTTGAATGAACATGATTCGTTCACGTTCACGGCTGTAATATATAAAACAATATATGTATATTGCATCATTTTGCACACATCATACTAAATCAACGTCCTATTTAAAGGTAAGTGAAAAATTTACCACGTGACATGTGAGTGCAAGAGAGATGCACAGCGTAAAGCTTTCCTCTTATTTTAGAGGCTGACTAGCTTTGAGAATAATCTGCCAACAAATGTTAGTTACCTCTTTCGCACTCCCATGTCTCGTGGTATATTTTTCACTCGCCCTTAAAAAGACATAAATTCGCAGAGAAAACTTATAAAACCGCGCATGAATGTACACGTAAAGATTATACAACTGTGGGCTGTTCATGTGAAGTGTATGAGGCAAAATACATTCTTTTTGCATCTGAAGTTGCCCTCGTAACGACCACGTAAGCGATTCCACATCAAATCGGACAATAATTAATCTCGTTCTTTTAAACCTATGAAACTATTTATGGGTGAAGTACACGCAAAAAGAATAGACACCCATTTTTTGTTTATACCAAAATATATTGTTTCGGAAAGCATTGTCAATTAGAATCATGAATCTATGCGACAGTCTCAACCAATTGTTAAGATAGAATTTTTGGCGAATCGCAACTCGGGGTGTGAGTCAGCACCGCCTGGATTCCTGCGTTATAGATCTTTTGGTAGAAAGATATCCAACAATCCAATCACGAATTTTACTCAGCTGTTATTGCCTCACTCATTCATTAATAATGAATAAGGCAACCAGACCTGACGATTTTTAACTTCTAAATAAATCGTGAAAAAATATCGCCACAGCCCGGGATCGAACCGGGAACTCCAGAATTCTAGCCTGGTACCTTACCAATTACGCCACCATCGTGGCTCTGGCGACATCAATTCACAATCAATAAACAATTGGTCGAGAGTGTCGCGCAGATTCATCATTCTAATGAACATGCGTGACCGCGTATTGATTAATTAATTTGTTATAATTCACCGCGTGGCCCGTAACTCTGACCGACCCCCGGGACTCGTCTGGGCTGTAGAAATGCCATTGTGGGCCAAGTAAGAGAGAAATAACACAGTAAGCCGAGTCGTATGATGGTTAAACGTTGAGAATGGTTTAATTATTAACAGTACAATAGCTCGCGGTTTCAGATAGCGTATGGTACAAAAGGAACTCTTAATACTTGTCGCGCGATACAATACAGCATAGTAAAGGGTGGTTAAATTGTAAGGGCCGATGTAGAATGTGAACCACACCTAAACGTCAAGTTTTTTTCTGCATTTCATTTGACATTTCTCAATTCCAGACTAACTCAATTTGAACCATGGAAAGATACACAATCGAGCAACGCGTTAAAGTTATTCAGGCTTATTATGAAAATGGGCGTTCAAATCAAAATGCATATCGTGCACTTCGTGATTTTTTCGGTCAATTTAATCGTCCAAATGTGCGTACAATCGGAAAAATCGTGCAAAAATTTGAGCAAACCGGGTCTGTAGGAGATATTAAAACACCAGTGCATGCTCGTACAGCTCGTACTGCAGAAAATATTGCTGCTGTTCGCGATAGTGTGGCTGAAGAGCCGTCCACCTCAACTCGTCGTCGTGCCCAACAATTGCACCTCTCACGCTCGTTGTTGATGAACATTATGCATAAAGACTTGCATTTACACGCTTATAAGGTGCAATGGACTCAAGAACTAAAGCCTCTTGACTATTCCAAACGTCGTCAATGGTCAGAATGGTGGCAAGAAATGGCAACACTGGATGATGAATGTTCGAAGAAAATCATCTTCAGTGATGAGGCACATTTTCACCTCAGTGGATTCGTCAATAAGCAGAATTGCCGCATTTGGGCGAATCATAATCCAAGAGTGATTGTCGAAAAACCAATGCACCCACAAAGAGTGGATGTTTGGTGCGGTTTATGGGCTGGCGGCATCTTCGGGCCGTATTTTTTCCAAAATGAGGCCGGTCAGGCAGTTACTGTGAATGGTGTTCGCTATCGTGAGATGATAACGAAATTTTTATGGCCCGAATTGGAAGATATGGATGTGGGCGATATGTGGTTTCAACAGGACGGTGCCACTTGCCACACAGCTAACGAAACAATGGCTCTTTTGCGCGACAAATTCAATGGCCGTGTTATCTCACGTGGTGGCGATGTCAATTGGCCGCCAAGATCATGTGATTTGACACCGTTGGACTTCTTTCTTTGGGGTTATTTGAAAAAAAAGGTGTACGTCGATAAGCCAGCAACAATTCAAGAGCTAAAGGATGAGATAATTCGGCACATTAACGGCATAGAACCTCAATTATGCCTAAGCGTCATCGAAAATTTGAACCATCGGATGGAGGTGTGCCGCCGAGGTCGCGGCGGCGATTTGGCCGATATTTTGTTCCATACATAATTGAACCATACCATATTATCATAATAAAAAGAATTGCCAATAATTTCCTAAATAATTTGTGTTTTATTCAAAATCAACATCGGCCCTTAAAATTTAACCACCCTTCATAATGGCGTCGTAGCCCGTGAATTGCGTGCTCGGCGCGTCTTGCCGGATTCGCGATACTGAGGCTCGTCGTGGGTTAGCTCGGGGCACGTCAGCCCAGTAGTGATGCCAGATAAGGGCATTTTTTCCCTCTTGGGTACCCTCTCTACTAGGTCTGCATTAGCTCCCGCTACGCTCGCACCCGGCGCACCGACCAATCTACAGTCAGGCAGCGCGGACGTCTCTTACTACGCCGCGTGCTGATCAAACGATCAAAGTACAAAAAAATGGATGCATTTATTAGCCAAACTATTATTTCTATGTACTCTTAAACGATGAATAAAATGTTCGTTTTCATTAATTATTGAAATTGTCGATCATTTAATGTGTTTTTCATTAGTTTTTGTAAAAAATTCATGACGTTGTAGCGGTTGTTCAGTAAGAGTCAGGAAAATAAATCTTGTAGTATCAATGACATTGTAGGGCCAGTAGTCGGTAACTTACCGACTGCCGTGATCGATATATGGATAATGATATATGGATATTGTAACGGTATTTTCACGTTAGCATTAAATTTTGTTCTTCTGAGGGGAAGAATTCGGGCTCGAACACTAAGATAATTAATTGTAGACTTCTATTGGAGGTATAAGTAAGGTTTATTTAATAAGTTTCATAGAATTTTTGTGTTGTGAGGCTTTTTGGCGCCTTTAACCGTACAATTTCTCAGTGATGTTTAATTGCTCGGATGGTTCCACGTTCTTCTTTACCCGTGAGGTTATCAGATTCTCGACTCCTGCGCTGAGCGGTGGATATCTCAACTAGGCTGTATCGAGCTCAGCCGTCTTGATCTTTTTCCCGCCTGGCTGCTGACGTGCTGTCTGCTGGGCTTGCGTCGTTGTTGCTGGCGCGCCGGTCAGCCGTTATGGACGTCGGGTCTGTGACCGTGTACGCGTCGTTTTGTTTTAATAATTAAGAAGCGTTGTTTTCCTTGTTGTTCCGCGTTCGGCTGTTTGTTTATTGTATTCGTGCCGTTTCCGTGTGTTCCGGTCGTGTCTTTCCGGGGTGATCGTGGTCCTGGTTCGCGAGTGATATTTACTAGGTGTGGAATAATAACAGCTACTGGATTAGTATTCCCAGTAATTGTCAGTTTTTCATATGGTCGTTGATGGATTCCTCCCCAAAATCTTTAGCAGTGGACCAGGATGTTCCGGTTCTTCTTCGCTCTTGGTGAGTTGGTCTTTTTGATTTATCTTTCTCTTCTCCTTTCTCTCTATTTAGTGGTGTCGTTCTCATGCGACGCGCTTGACACATCTACTGAAATTGTTTTTCGCCTAATTATCTTCCTAGATGTCTTAAAATTCTAAATTAAATTTCTATGAATCGGGCTCACAAATGCCCTCCTAAACCTATTTATTAATTTATTTTCTGAGCTGTATTTCAAATTCTCACTCCGAAAGTCTCTCCTGTTTAAAACGGTGGTTTAGCATGAAATCCACTTGACCGTACCCTGTCCTTGTGTTGTAATTTTTCTTGCTGCTGTTAATAGTTTGATTATTACACTATTAATTTCTATTTCTTTTTCTATCCTCTCTCCAAGTGTACAAATTAGAAAGCTATCGGTACCATAAGCGAGTCTTTCTCGTGGATCGATGCGCTGCGTTCAGGATACTTCTTATAACTATCTGTACTTACTTCTAATTATTCTACCCAAACCGTCTTATACTATTCGCTTAATTCTTCTAAACTAAACCCTAATTATTTATCTTAATGGCACTAACGTTCTCTTCTTTATCCGGCTTTTTAGAATATTTCTTGTTTTATTCAACCAGTCCGATACTGTTCGCTATTAATCTTTATATTTGTTCCTCCACTAACTTGCACTATATTCTTTTATCTGTCAATGTTCAAATAAATTTGTAGGGCTGACGCACACCCTTTTATGTTCGAATTTTTAGATTTAATATGAAATTTCCAGTTTTATAGAAAGAAACTTCTATAGCTGCGCACAAGCGAGTTCTGGCTTGGTTGGCGGTTTGAACTGATAAGAGAGTTCTTCTCGGTTTGAAGCTGCCTTTTATACTTTTCTCCTCTTTCCCACTCTCTTATTTTAGCTCTCTTTGCCTATTGTCTCATATAATTTCTTTTGTTTCAGCTCGCCCCGCCATCCTGCCCCTACATCCCCTCACTGCCAGAGCGAGGCCAGCCGGTCGCTGACCCGCTATTTTTCGGCAGCGAAGGAATGTGACAGGATCCAGCTTGTTCGTGGTCTCGCCTAGACTACTGCCCATTTAATCTTTCTTACGTGTCGTCTAAATGATTTCTGAATATGATGAATAAATGATTATTTTTGTATTAATTTGTGTTTTTTAATTTTATTTTGTTTCCTCTAGCTCCCTTTTCAGATATTATCCATGATTTTGTTTATTGGTATTTTTGTTTTATTTATTCTTATCTTAATCTGTCCTTTTATGATTGTGACTACGTCACAATATATGGGTCATAGAGTCGTGCAAAGCGACTACGCGCAATAGAGAGATGAGTTTACTGCTCGAGCTTATGCTCGAAGGCCTACAGCGCTTCGAGAGAGCAAGTGCGCTTGACTTCTTCCCAATCACCCGTATACCGTTCCGGCAGGTGCCACGCACCCAAAGTATATCGCTTTAACCGCGTATTTACATCGCAAAACATTATCGCTTTATTTTTTAACCAGCCGGCTTTGTGAAGCTATAAATAGTGGCGAGCAGTACCGAACGGGCAATTATCGGTAAGCTGTGCTAAATATTTCTGTATATATTTTTAAAAATAAGTTGTCAGAATCGCTTTTATAAACGGGCCTCGTGCATACTAGGACGGTTGGGCCCAGCTACGATGCCTGGAAGCTGGAAATGAGATAATTGAAAAAGCGGCTGAGTTTCTTTTCCATTACAGGATTTACTCCATATTTTTGGGGGATTCGCTGTTCAAAAAAGCTGAGCATGGATATCCTCGTATTGGAATACGTACTAAATCCACGAAAACATTCAATGTGCGTGTGGCACAAAAATACGTCCAGCCTCGTCATATATCTGGGCCTTGAGCGAAATCCGTTACGAGTCGACGGATTCGAATTTCCTGCGCTTGAGCCACCCGCGCTAATAGCGTGTGACGTCAGCACTTCCAGGCACTAGACATCGAGCTGCGGTGACCACCTCGATGCTGTCAGCCATCTTGTACATCGACGTCGACTGGATTGCACCAGCGGCCGTACCGGAATTACTTACAATCAGATAAGTTTTGTTCAGATGTATTTACATACGTTTTGGAGGGCGCGATGATAATATACACTGTCGTCTTTCCGCTGGCCAAATCGCGCTTTGATATAATTGTATCGCGTTAGTTCCGATAATTTTTTTTTTAATTTGTGCTGTGAGCACAAATATTATCTGTCAATGGAGGTTAGCCAGCATTGCATTGTATTAAAAGTAGTGTTCGTCTAAGTACGATATTATAATTTGTGCTCTGAGCTATCATCTGTCAATGCAGGTTCGGCAGCATCGCATTGCATTAAAAGTAGTGTTCCTCTGAGTATATTAAAATTTGTGCTGTGAGCTATCATCTGTCAATGCAGGTTAGCCAGCATTGCATTGCATTAAAAGTAGTGTTCCTGTGAGTATATGAAAATTTGTGCTATGAGCTATCATCTGTCAATGCAGGTTAGCCGGCATTGCATTGCATTAAAAGAAGTGTTCATCTGATTATATTAAAATTTGTGCTGTGAGCTATCATCTGTCAATGCAGGTTAGCCAGCATTGCATTGTATTAAAAGTAGTGTACGTTTGGGTACGATATCATAATTTACGCGGTGAGCTATTAATTTGTAAATGCAGGCTAGCTAGTTTTTGGAGTGTGCGAGTCTTAGCCCCTTGCCGTAACATTTAGTTCGACGAAATCCGGGCCCAAGCGGTTAGAGACGACACGCGCTAAACAGGCTAGAGAGATGCTTGAGTCGTGTTGTTTACGTTTGGCCCGCTCTTCAGTCCACGAGTCTGACCCGTGATGTTTACGTTTGGCAGAACCTTTATCCCACGAGTGTCGCTCGTGACATTCATGTTTGGTATAGAATTTGTATCACGAGTCAGAGTCGTTAAATTACGAGAAGGGGTTAATGATACCAAGGTATGCTAGACATGATACTTCTCATATGCAGAAGTGATAAACATGTGTTTATGTAAATTTATGTCATAAGTTGTCATAACATTGAGCTGCGAGCTGCATATAAAATATTCGCTTGCTGCGATTCTGAACTGTGAAAACATGTCGAGTGAATTGATAGCTATTGTGATTAGGCTCATTGCCAACCTGACATAATAAATGTCAAATTATTTGTGTTGAAATATTCGTGAATGCTAGTCCCGAGAAGACTGAACGTTATTGTTATTAAGCTGATTGCCAACCTGATATAATATAAATGTCAAATTACTGATATTGAAATGTTCTTGAATGCTGGTCCCGAGTAGACTAAATATAAATGTCCAATTCAATAAATCTGGAATGCGGGTAGGGATATGTGTCTTTTTTCATAAAGGCAAATTGAGAATAAATACAAGTGAACCTGATCTATAACCGTTATCTTTCTCGTGGGACCGCCTAATCCTGTCTTATCGATAATATCAATGTAACATACACTGTATGAAATAGATTTTTGTACTAAAACAACATAAATTTAAACATAATATATTACAACATGGTCTCAACAATTCACTTTTCAAAAGTGAATCGTCGCAAGAAACAAATAATCACGAATTGACTAACTCGAGATTCGAACCTATTATTTTTGGATTGTCAGTCTGGAACGCTACTACTGCGTTACCCGGCTTCTCTGGTACCCGATATTGCACTATTAATATCACTCATCCGTGCTGACGTTAATATCGTTAATCATGCGCATTTTACCACATCAGCGCATAACTGCTTTATGGCAGTATAGCCCATCATTTTATAGATTCTGACTTGCGGGGAAAGAGCTTCTAGTATTGTAACGGCACCCTCACCTGTGATCGAAGTGTACACTGAGAAAAGAATTTATTTGATACTAGCTGACCCGACAGACGTTGTCCTGTCTTAGCTATGAATATTCAATTCGAAGTGGAATAAATAATTTTTAAAAAATTCAAAAACATAGTGTTTATTGTAATGCTTTTTGATACACAACATTGTTAGTTTTGTTTTTTGGCGTGTAAATAAATAATGTTGATGATTTTCCGACGCGCGAACAGGCGACATACAATTGGCCATGTGAAAAACTGTAACGTACTGGTCATCTAATAATGCGCGGTGCACGCATCGAGGCACCGCTACCGCGCGTCACTCACACCATGTAAGCCAGCACGTCGGAGGCCAAGTCCCGTTACTCGTTTCAAAAAGCACCAGTAGAGAATTAAAGACCAACGACGAATTTTAAAAAGGACTAAGGCTATCGATGAGCTACAGGAAATGGGCTAAAGAATCGCCACCAGCTATAGTGATATCAAAGCATAGGACGAACAGAGGGGATACTGGTATACAAAGACCAGAAATTTGGCTTTCGGAGAACAGTTTTGTTCGCAGGTCCCACCAATGCAGAAGTCCAGCTACCAGGAAGGAAGACCAAACGATCCATCGCTAGCTGCAGCCGCACTGATACACGCAAAGCCCAGCTGTAACGTTAGACACACTAGACGGGTAGCAGCTGAGCCTAAGCTGCGCTTGAGTTCAACGTGCCGCGGAGCCATCTAAAATATCAACAAAGCGGACTCTCTCTGGTAGCCAAGGATCGACGATCCAGCAGACCTTCCTCTCCAATAGAATAGTGAACCGATAGCGAACAATACATTTAAAAGACCCACATAAAATAGATCATGATATCGTAGGGAATATTTCAAGGAAATAATTTAAATATAAATCATAATGTCTCAGTGGAAATATGAGATTCTGTTATATTTAACAAAGTTCGGTACTGATAGGCGAAACATCTGCGCATGCACTCTGAGTGCATCTCGTTGACGCCGGACTGCAGCGGCGGTCAGGTGGGCGAGCAAGTAGGCCTTCACAGGGATACCAGGCGGGAGCTCTACTTCCACGCACGGACCTGTGACGTAGGAAGCGAATCTCGACCGACTCAGTAAAGATCCGAGGCTAGTCTGAATCATACGAGCAGCTGCCGGCCACTTACCGACAGTACGCGTGCTCAAATATTTTACCCAGTGAACGCGGCGGGTAAAAAGAATTATTGACCGACGTTCATCTTTCCATTATAAATCATATTACTGACCGACATTTATCTTTTCATTATAAAGCAATCAGATTCTCACACATTCTTTAAATTCTCTAGCGTACACGATTATAAAGGCCTTTAAGAGCCCAGGAACAACTTATTGTAAAGCGCGTGGTAGCCAAAATACGAGGAAAAAGGGATCGAGATCGTGAATTGAACTTCGTATGATTTTTCTATTTATGTATCGCATAATTTACACTATGTTTCTTGAATAAACCCTACTTTTACCTATTACTAAAGCCTATATTATCAGGGGTACAAATTGAAAATGCGGGTTTGATAACAGATGGCGTTACTAACGCTATACGCATCAGGCAGTACTGTGACTATGTTCATGTCAAAGCTACGTCTTATAGCTTTAATTTTCAGTATGTGTCAATTTGTCGCAGTGTCAAATTCATAGTTTTTTTGAGCTCTCAATATGTCGAGTTTCGTGCCAACAAAACAGCATTTGCGGGAAGTTTTAATTTACTTCTTTAATTTGAAGAAAAGTGCTGCTGAAGCACATCGATTGGTCTCCGAGGCTTATCCGAGTCATGTTCCATCGGTTTCAACGTGCGAGAGATGGTTTGTGCGGTTTAGAAGTGGTGATTTTGACGTTGAGGACAAAGAGCGGCCGGGCCAAGTGAAAAAGTTTGAGAATGCTGAATTGGAGGCAATACTCAATGAAGACTCGTGTCAAACTCAACAAGAGCTCGCAGATTCATTGGGAGTGACACAACAAGCCATTTCCCATCGTATAAAAGCCCTCGGAATGATCCAAAAGCAAGGACATTGGGTGCCGTATGAGCTGAAGCCGAGAGACGTCGAGCGCCGTTTTTTTGCATGCGAACTGCTGCTCGAACGGCAAAAACGGAAGGGTTTTTTGCATCGCATTGTCACTGGTGATGAAAAGTGGATCCATTACGATAACCCGAAGCGCAAAAAATCATATGGTTACCCCGGCCATGCATCATCATCGACGGCCAAACCAAATATTCACGGCGCCAAGCTCATGCTCTGTATTTGGTGGGACCAGCTGGGTGTGGTGTATTATGAGCTATTGAAATCGAACGAAACCATCACAGGAACACTATACCGAACTCAATTGATGCGTTTGAGCCGCGCACTCAAAGAAAAACGGCCACAATACGAGCAAAGACACGACAAAGTAATTTTGCAACATGACAACGCTCGGCCACATGTTGCAGCGCCGGTCAAAACATACCTACAAACGCTGAAATGGGAAGTCTTACCCCACCCGCCGTATAGCCCAGATATTGCTCCTTCCGATTACCACCTTTTCCGATCGATGACACATGGCCTAGCTGACCAGCGCTTCCATTCTTACGAAGAAGCCCAAAAATGGGTCGATGACTGGATAGCAGCCAAGCCGGCCGAATTTTTTCGCGACGGTATCCGTAAATTGCCAGAAAGATGGGAAAAAGTTGTGGCTAGCGATGGACAATACTTTGAATAATTCATTTGTTACCATTTTTTCAGAATAAACGTTCAAAAATAGAAAAAAATCCCGCATTTTCAATTTGTACTCCTGATACTTTTCTCCTTGCTCGAGTCCGAACTAAAACCCTTTTAGCCTAATGTTAACGATAAATACCTGTTTGAGATTCCGTCCGATGGTGTTATTTGACAGATCTGCAATATATTGAAAATTATGAGTCTTAACTCACGACAGGGTGATAATAAACCAGACACATAGTGAGACGTACGAACTATCTAAGAACGCGCGGTGCACACACTAAGGCATCGCTACCGCGCGTTACGTACACCAAGTAAGACCGGCTTATATTCAGCAACTCACGACGCTCGGTACACACACAACAAAGCACCGCTACCGAGCGTCACTCACACAATGAAGGCCGGCTCATCGGTGACCAAGTTCCGTTATTTCCGTCCGAAAAATACAAGCAACGGAGTATGAAAACACCAACGACGATTTTTAAAAGAAGGACCAATGGGCTACAGGACATGGGCTAAAGGACTGCTACCAGCTATAGTTATACAAAAAGCATGGGCCAGCCGGAGGGGAGACTGATATAAAAAGGCCAGAATTTCTGCATTCGGGGAACAGTTTTGTTCACAGGTCCCGCCAACGCAAAAGTCCAGGAAGGAAGAGCAGCCAACCTTCGCTAGGTGCAGCCGCACTGGTACCAAGAGAGCCCAGCTGTGGTACCTGACATACATAATTGACGGGAAGCAGCTGAGCCGGTGCTGCGTTCGAAGCCAACGCACCGCAGACTCAAACAACAACAGAGCGGTCTATCTCCTTCTCTCTTTCTCTCACTCTGGCAGCCGAGGACAGCCAAATACACGGGCTAGGCTCTCGAGAACTAAAGATAATGATTGCAACTCATTAAAATACGGGATATAACTATCAGTATGGCTAAGGCCTATAAATAATATTAGCGTAGGAAATTCAGTAGGGATATAAACGTAGATTAAAAGAAAAATATTAAAAGGCGATAAATACACAGGGTACGGCCCTGGGATATCAAGTAGCTGCGCATGCACTCAGAGTGCATCCCACTGCCACCGGATCGTAGCGGCGGTCGGGTGGACGCGTAAGTCGACCTTTAAAAGAATATATCCACAGGAAAACTCCACTCCCACCAATGGGCCTGTAGCGAGTATTGGACGACTCAGTGGTAGACTCAAGGCTTGTCTAGATTCCATGAGCGGCGGCCGGCCAGTTACCGACAGTACACAGGCTAAACTTTTTACCTAGGGAACGCAACAAATAGATAAAAATTCTAGAACGACACGTATTTCTCTTTTATAAATTCAATATTAGTTTACAAATATCTTTGCATTAAGGATTACAGAATTATCACGTTATCTCTCACGTTATAGCACATATTAATTCTGAAACATATTCTTTAAATTCACCCGCGGACACGATTATAAATGCACTTGAGTGCCCGGGAAGAATTTATTATTGGGCGCGTGGTAGCCACAATACCAAGAAAAAGGGTCAGATACTTGAAGTTTCTATTTTTTTTTATGTATCACAAAATTCTATCTTTGTCTTTCTTTGAATAAACCCTACTTCTACCTACTACAAAAGCCTAAAATTACTTTCCCTCCTGCTCGAGTCCTAACAAGCCCTTTAAGGGTAATGTTAACGCTTAATACCGTTACAATAGATGGTAATTTGAGAAAGCAGTTTATTATGCCTTCCGTATTTCACACAAAAATAATATAATTTGAAAAAAGATAGAAGTGAAGAATAAATGCAAAAATAGAGTAAATTTAGACAGAATAACAAATTATAATAAAATAACAAATTGAATTTACACTTTGAGTTTGAGACAGCACATCATTATATTAAAGGTATGCTGAGTGTGATTGAGCTTGAGTGTAGAGAGCGGTGCGCGTGCAGCAGTCAGTGCTGCGTAGCACGTCACGCTGGAGAGAGTGAGTGCGTAAGGCGATATAACAATTCACAGCAAGCTCTCAGCAGCTTAATGAAGTGAGGTTGCCGTGAACAAATGAGAGCACTTGCAATTGAAATTGCTTGAGTGCTCTACACGCATGAGACAAGCTACGCAGGCAGCACTGCGTAGCCCAATACAACACATAATGAGGATGCACAAAATGAGCAGTGTATAGTCGCTGTACTCTTCCAGCAGATGTCCTGGGGAAAAGTACAGCGAATATAGTGCACCTGCATAATTATATTAATTATACCGGCAAATTAAGCTGAGAGGAAACGTGGCGTGACATGTGCTGCGATGCCGCCAAAAAGTAAGACCAAAAAAGTTGATGTACCGATGAGAATCCAACTCCTCATTGCCATTGAATTTATGGTAAATTATAACAATGCACTCGTACCTGATTTTGAGTCCTGTTGAGTACTAGTGATGAGTTGATCCAGCGAAAGAAGCCAACGAAAAAAAGTCCAAAAGTGCGCTGTGTGTGCTGTTCCTCGATGCCGTTGCGAAAGTGTCTGATTTTCCAATATGGCTGCGAGTATGAAAGCGTCGTTGGGCGCTGAAGTCAGTTGAGCGAGATAGCCGGTGAGCGAAACCGAAGTCACGCGGGAGAGACATTCTCTCGCTCGACGCGGCGTGCCAACGAGGCACAGCCTCGGCTCCGCGAAGCCCTTCTTTGGCCATCCTCGGTTCAACCGAGAGTCATGTGCTCAGGCACAGCAACAGGTAGGCGCACGACGAATATCGATCGCCGTGCGCCAGCTGATTATCCAACATTTCCCGCCCGCCATCAGCAACGGGTTTGATGATTAGTCATGGTTTTGTAAGTCGGAAGAGATAGGCAGCACAGCCAGTTTTGAGATCGGCCGGGTGAGCGTGGTCGTAGCAGTTCAAAGTGTCACCACCCTGGTGAGCCCGTCTTTGCCCGGATGCAACGCCGTGACTCGTGCAAGTGGCCACTTGCACGGTGGAAAGCGCTCATCCGTGAGCAGAACCAAAGAACCAACCTTTATGTTATTATTGGGGTGATGCCACTTCGATATGGACTGCTGCCGATGCAGATAATGAGCAGACCATTGTCGCCAAAATTGTTGTACTTTTTGCTGCAACAATTGCCACCTTGAGAGCCGTGAGAGTGATAAGTCCTCTAGCGTAGGCTCTGGGACCGATGTAATCGCTTTTCCAATGAGAAAGTGTCCAGGCGTAAGAGCTGATGAGTCATCAGGGTCATCGCTGAGTGGTTCCAGAGGTCTTGAATTGAGTATAGCCTCGATCTGAGCAAGCAGCGTTGCGAGTTCCTCGAACGTGAGTGCTGTATCACCCACCATTCGCCGCAGATAAAATTTAACAGATTTTACACCTGCTTCCCATTTGCCACCCATGTGTGGAGCCGCAGGTGGATTGAATCTCCATGCAAATTTGTTGATTTGCGAGAAAAGAAGCGATGACTTGATGTTCTTGAGTGGCCTTCCTAAACAGTTGACGTATTGATTTGTGAGCACCAACAAAGTTCGTGCCACAGTCAGAATATAGTGTGTGAGGAATGCCACGCCGAGATGAGAAACGCCTGAACACTGAGAGGAAGCCTTCAGCTGAGTAGTCGCTGACGACTTCGAGATGTAGAGCCGAAGTGGCGAGACACACAAAAACACAGATCCAGCCTTTGTGCGTTTTGCTTCCTCGCCCCTTCCATGTTTTGAGTGTGAGAGGGCCGGCGTAGTCAACTCCTGTGTGAGTGAATGCTTGTGTTGGTGTGACTCGTGCCAGAGGAAGCTGACCCATCAATTGTTGAGCCCGAACTCCCCTCTGCCGAGCACACACGACGCAATGTAAAATGTGAGATTTTACAGGAGCTCTTCCGCCGACGATCCAATGAGTTAGCCTTATTTGGGCTAATGTGAGCTGAGTGCCTCCGTGCAGAGTCCGCACGTGAGCTTGATCAATAATGAGAGTGGAAAATCTAGAGTGACGAGGTAGAATGGCAGGATGTCGTCCTTCATATGTGAGTGCTGATTGAGCAAGGCGACCTCTTACTCGGAGTGCACTTTCCTGGTCGATGAAAGCTGTTAGTCGACTGAAAGGGTGAGAGGAAGGAAGAGAAGAGCCTGACTGCAGTACTTGTAACTCGTGTTTAAAAAATACGGCTTGTATTACACGTGTCCAAAAAACACTTGTTGCTGCCATCTCTTCTGCTGTGAGAGGAGCAGTTCCTGCTGACTCTGACCTCTTCCTCATTCTGGCCACTACTCTGACACAAAACGAGGTGAGACGACACAATTTTGTGAGTGAGGAACAGCGATAAATGAGTTCTCATTGGTACTCTGGCGTCACGGTTGCCGCGAGAAGAGCTAACCCAGGCCGGGCTTCTATATTGTGCACATCCTCAGAATCAGTTGAGGTTTTAGGCCAAAATTCAGTAGGCTTCACCATCCACGATGGACCCGACCACCACGACTGATGAGAGGCCAGTTGAGCTGTTGAGATACCCCGCGAGGCACAATCTGCAGGATTGCTCGTGCCTGCGACGTGACGCCACTGAGCATCAGGTGTGAGTCCTCGTATCTGAGATACTCGGTTCCGAACATAGTCTTTCCACCGAGCAGGATGCGCTTTGATCCAAGTAAGAGTCAGCGATGAGTCCGTCCACAGGTGAGTAGATGAGACCTTGATCTTGAGCGAGGCTTGAACGTATGCAACCAATTTTGCTAATAACAGTGCCGCTGTTAGTTCAAGCCGTGGTATGGTAAGCTTCTTGAGTGGTGCCACGCGTGCTTTTGAGCAGAGCAGTGAAGCCACCTTTTCTGTGGACATTGAGTTGACAGTGATGTAGATTACTGCTGCCATAGCCAATTGAGATTGTTTATTAATCGACTAAAGGTGGTGAGCGTCCGTCCTGTGATGCCTTTGACCGATCTGCGAATGTATTGAAACACAATGAAAACTCACTCGAGGCAAGAGGAGAATAAACCAGACACCGAGATGTTATCTTGAGGAAGCGGTTCGCTACCTTCCTCGTTTATTTTACATGGATACAAAAGTTTCAAAAATACCAGTCGAGCGCACTAACAGTGCAAATTAACTACAAACATAATTTGTATTGGAAAAACATCCAGAATGGAATTTTAAATGAATGCAAATAATTGAACATGAATAAAACAAATGGAATTTGAATTGTTGTTGAGCAGCACACAATCATAGCGATTGTGTGCTGAGTGAGTACATGATTGAGCGGTGCCTGCAGCGTAGTGACAGCTACGCCACATGAACCGCTCAGATTGGTGAGTGCAAAATATAAAAATAAACTAACAAATGGAATTTAGAATGATACTGAGAGCAGCACACAATTATATCAATTGTGCGCTGAATATGAATTTGAGGCAGCGGTGTGTGCAGCGTAGCAACAGCCACGCAGCACGACACGCCGATGCCTTGAGTGCGAACCGTTGTGTGTAATTCACTGCAATCACTTAACACTGTATTGCTAAGTGATTGCAGCGAATTAATGAGAGTTTACAGTAGCCCTGGTCTGAATGCAGTGAGTTTGTGTGCGACCTGCGAAGCAATCAGTGCTGCACAGCACACCGCAACCAGATATTGAGGCTATCTGGTTGAGCAAAATTACATTCACTGCATTCTCCCAGCAGATTTACTGGGGGAAAATACAGTGAATGTGCAGCACATGCTTAATTATATTAATTAAGCCGGCAAAAATACATGAGGAGAACGTGGTACAGCATGCGCTGCAACGCACGCCACAGGTGAGACCCAGTGAGGATGCACCAATTTCTCCTCTCCGGCAGTGAATTAACGACGTAATTATGTCAGAGCACTCTTACCTTGAGCAATGAGTCCTGATGGGCGTGAAGGTGAGCGATTCCGATGTATGATTGTCCGAGAAAAAGTTTGGAAGTTCGATGGATGCGCGTGCTGTCCAGAGGATGTGTGTCGCAAAAGTGCCAAATTCTCAAGATGGCTGCGAGTACGAAAGGTTCGTTGGGCGCTGCACAGTGGACGCAGAGCCCGAAATCGTGGCAGTAAATACAAATAACCTCCGATCGGAATGAAAATTGGTATGCAGGGGTTTTTAAGGTCGCTGATTACGAATCTGAAAGCTAAATTATTGTAAACAAAATGGCCGATCCAATATGGCGGACATGGATGTTAAAAAGGTGTCCGATCTTGACAAAAATTGGTATATGCGGGTTTTTAGGGTCGTTTATTACGAATCCGAAAGCCAAATTATTGTAAACAAAATGGCCGATCCAATATGGCGGACATGAATGTTAAAAAGGTGTCCGATCTTGACAAAAACTGCTATATGTGGGTTTTGAGGGTCGCTCATTACGAATCCAAAAGCCAAATTATTGTAAACAAAATGGCTGATCCAATATGGCGGACAAGTATGTTAAAAAAAATTTAAAATTTTCAAAAAAACTCCCTCCTGCCGTACCACTCAAAAAAGGATGAAATAATTTACTTATTTAGTATGACGTTTTCGTATACAATGATATATAACTTGCATTAGTTATTTGAATTTTAATTATTATAATTGAATTGAACAAAATTGATATACGCGGGTTGTGAAAGTGACTGATTGCGAATCAGAAAGCCAAACGTAGCGAAATTATCGTTCAAATTATCCTTTATAATAAGATATAATTCTTTCCTCGTCAAATGTACTCCTTCGTAATGGGACCCTGTAATAAAGACATAAAATTGTATAGAATTTGTGTTGAAGGATCAGATCAAAATTTTAATGAATTTTAATTATTGTAACAAATAAGTAGCCGCAATAATTATTCGTATTTTTTTTTTGAAAAGTACATAAAAAACAACAGTTATGAAAAAAAAATTGAATTTAGACTATTATGAAAGAAGTTATGAGCAAAAAAACATAAACAAATATTTTTTGAACGGGTGACCAAAAACATCTCAAAATGTACCAGAAGCCGATTTTTGACGAGTACATGAAAATATGACAAAATCAAGGGAAAAAAAATTGAACTGTCCGATTTGGCGTGGAATGCCCCATATATACCTATATATATAATAAAAATGTATCAAATATAAATAAAATGTGACGATTCAAATTAATTACTTTAGTATATACTTACATATATATGTATTGTTGTATGTCTACAAAAATAGATATATAAATGATTTACTTGAATTTGTATTTTGTATATATATATGTATATATATATATATTATATATGGTATATGTATGGATATAGTCCTATTGCTCAAGTAGCAGCTGTTCAATGGCCCCATGGCATGGCGTATAGCGCCGCGCGCGCGTGCACGGTCGGCAACCGCCTGTTTTACGTTGCCAAAAACCATAACAGACAAAGTTAGGCAGCTCTAGGCAGCTAATTCCTGTTAATTTCGCAAGCTTATATAATAAACTAAAGGCCTAGACATTGGCTGTCGCAGAATATGGCAGAAAGTATAACTTTTCGGATAGTTGAAAATATAAGTTTACAAAATTCTTTCACTTTATTTATGCAGTAGTTTATACTACACTTCAATAATTTACATATTTATTTTAAACTCAACCAATGTAAAAATATCTTCTACATACCTCCAGAAGTCGTATCCATGTCTCCGGATTGATTTAAAACACTTCACTTTAAAGTTATCGATTTTATAAGTCACGGTAGTTTTCGCTCGTTCAGCGCGCGATGCGAACACTCGTCTCGAAGGCTAACTTCCAACTGACGCAGCGACGAAGGTATACGGTGAAAAAGGTTCCCCTTTTACAATTTAACGCAGCCATTAGTCCTCTACCTGACTGCCTGCTCAAATATCCCGATTGTAAACATTTTTTTCTGACTTTTCTGCCACGATTTCGGGCTCTGCGTCTACTGTGCGCTGGAGTCAATTGAGCGAGACAGCCGGTGAGCGAAACCGAAGTCAAGCGAGAGAGACACCCTCTCGCTTGACGCGGCGTGCCAGTGAGGCACAGCCTCGGCTTCGCGAAGCCCTTGCTTCGGCTGTCTTCGCCCCAACCGAACACCGAGTAGCAAGGCAGCGCAACAGGTAGGCGCACGACGATTATCGATCGCCGTGCGCCAGCTGATTCTCCAACAGAGATGCATCAGAGAAGCCATGCAATTCCACTGTTGAGTTGCTCCATGTATTGAACCAACGAGGAATTGAGAGCCTGGCCAGGCTTTTGAGATCTTCTCTGATTGCAGTCCATCGTGCTGAGACCTGAGATGGCAGTGGCTCATCCCAGCTGAGTTTGTGAAGCCAAAGCTCTTGCAAGAGTATTTTGGCTCTTATCACAACCGGTGAGACGAAACCGATTGGATCAAAGAGTTGAGCCACCTCTGAAAGAACGAGGTGTTTTGTGAAATTCTCCTGAGTTGAGTTGAACCGGGATGAGAATGTGAACTTGTCTTCATTAGGAAGCCAAGTCATACCAAGAATTTTGGTCTCGCAGTCGTCCATTGAGATAGCAGAGCTTGACGATGATGATGAAATATTAGCAAGGACCGTGTGGTTCGCCGAGTGCCACCTGGCGAGTGGAAAACCGCCCGCCATGCACAAGTCCTTGAGCTGTTGAGCAATTTCAATGAGTTCATGAGTTGAATCCACCCCTCCAAAGATGTCATCCACGTACCTGCCAAACGTGATAGCTGGCGCAGCGAGAGGAAACCGGTGACCTTCATCTTTGGTGAGCTGCATGAGAGTTCTAACTGCCAAAAATGGCGCAGCCTTTGTACCGTATGTCACTGTTGTTAATAGATACGGCACAGGGTTGTCTTGAGCATAAATCCACAAAATTCGCTGAAGATTCCAATCATCAGGATGAACTTGAATTTGTACGATACATCTTGGTAACGTCCGTGGCAAAGATGTGTCTGTGGTGACGGATACAGATGAGAACGTCCGAAGCATTAAGCAACAAATTAGGTCCAGTGTGCATGATGTCATTTAGAGACTTTCCAGAGGATGTTGCACTAGAACCGTTGAATACCACCCTTAATTTGGTGGACATACTGTCTTGTCTCAATACACCGTAGTGAGGCAGATAATATTGAATTTCAGTAGCAGATGATTTTGAAGCCTTCACTATATGACCAAGTTGTTCATATTCGACCATGAATTCTGAGTAGAGCTGACCGTATTCAGTATTTTTTTAGAGTTTCCGAAGTGTGTGCAGCAAACACTGATGTGCTCGAGAGTATGAACTTCCCAGATTTGCAGGAGAAGATGTAAGAGGAAGCCGAACAATGTATCGGTTTGTAGAATCACGCTGATGTGTGTCGCGAAAATGATCATCGCATGCCTGCTCCTCTGGTGTGAGTTGACCGACTGTGTCCTTTGGTGGCTCTTCTTGAACCCAGAATTTTGTGAGCACGTTTTGTAATTCCTGATCATCGAGTTGCACAGCAGCATGATGAACAGTAAGTGCATCAGGTTGACATGAATTAATAGGTCCAATGATGAGCCACCCAAATATTGATAATTGTGCAATTGGCGAAGATGAAGAGCTCTTAATAATGTTAGGTTTAATCACCTGACCATAAATATCTGCTCCAATTATAATATCGCTCGGTCGTGGTGTGAGAAAGTCCGGATCCGCCAGCTTCAACTTAACTATGTGAGGCCAAGTGCGAGCTGGTGACTTGAAAGATGGCAAATGAGTTGTAACCGTGTTGAGAATGTGAGCCAAGACCGTGACTTTCTCCTTCGTGTGCATGAAGCCCATTGTGGGTTGCACCGAACCACGCGTTTGAGTTGAGTGACTACCACCGATACCTGTGATCGAAATTGATGAGTGCTTACGTGGTGTATTGAGTTTACGGACGAGCTCTTCCCTAATAAACGTTAATTCCGATCCAGGATCGATGAGAAGTCTTGCCTGATGAGTTGATGCCAATGTATGAATGTGTATGAGTGCAGTTGCTAATAATGTTGAGCATTTCCTTGTGAGCTGTACCGATGAGTGGACGACTGCGTCGACACCCTATTGTGCCGACGTTGAGGGCTGAGCAGGTTGAGTTCCGGAAGAGGTTGCAGGGGGCGCTGCTGGATGCAGCATTGTGTGATGCCGCCCTGAAAATTCCTTATAACTGCGTGTGGAACGGCATGCCGAAGCATTGTGCCGTCCCAGGCAGTTGTAGCACAACCGCGACCTCTCCACCATCTTGCGCCGTGCAGCCACCGTGAGCTGACGGAACTCCGGGCACATCACAATGAAGTGCCCCGAGTTCCGGCAGCAGTCACACGGATACACGGACGCGGTGGTGTCTGACGAGGGAGGGCCGCGAGTTGTGCCACCTGCGTGATGAGCTGAAACACGTTGAGTCCCGGCCCTTGCGGGAGGAGGGCACGCGGAAGACGTCCGACCGGAGCTACTAGGATTTGGAGTGGCCTTCGCCATCTCCAGAGCCCGAATCTTGGTCTCCGCGAACTCCTCAATCCTCGCAAAGGTCGGGAACTCGGATGAGCGTCCTAACGCCGTCTCCCAGGCCTCACGTGTGGTCTGATCGAACTGCTGACTTAGCAGCCTCACCATAACGTAGTCGAACAACTCCTCCTTCGTAGCGACGGAAGTGAGGACCTTGTAGGCCTCGGAGACGGACGTTACGGTTGATGCAAGCGACCGCTCCGCTGGCTTGAGTGAGAAGAGCGCGTCCAATCGCTCCTGCACGAGTAGCCGGTTATTTTCAAAGCGGGACACCAATGTGTCCCACGCCAATGTAAAAGATTCGTCGGTGAGGGCGAATCCGTCGATGAGTGCGGCCGCCGAGTCCGTGACGCAGGTGCGTAGGTACATCAGCCGCTCGACGTCGGCTAACCTAGAGTTCCGGATGACCAACGACTAGAACAGGTCCCGGAATGCCGGCCACCCAGAATAGGCGCCCTTGAAGGTCGGCAGCTTGATGTCCGGCAGCTTTGTCCGTGACACCGGCGCCGTGGCCACTGGTGCAGCGGGCCGGACGTGGTCATCTCTCCATGACCACCCTCGCAGCCATCTTAGTGTGGAGCGTGAGCTTGGCCTCACGTAGTTGCACGTTAGTACTGAAGTACTCGTACTCCTGGAGGGCGAGCGGCCACGAAGCCTCCAGAAGCAAGTGCTCCCTTTGGAAGTCTCCGTGGAGCTCGTCCATCTACTCCAGTATTGCCTCGAGGGGGGCCAAGGAGAGAGTCTCTACCTGATCTTCGACCGTAGTCATGATGAATTCCAGCGCCGACACCCGTCGCATCTGCGACTGGACCTTGGGCACCAACTTGCCCGATAGGCGAGCCGGTGATCGGGCCCTCTTCGCAGGTCCGACGGGGTTCAGACGGGGTATCAGACATTGTGAGCCCCTTGAGTAGTCCTAGTGACAGAACGAAGATACTCCGCAGAGTTGGTACGTTACCCAATTGAAACGCTGGACTTGAGCTGATGAGAAGATGAGGAGTCTGCGATGTTGGTTCGCAGAGTCCTAGTCGAGATGAGCCGAAGAGTGAATGTGTGCGGAAGGTAGAAAACCCTGATTCTACCCTGGGCGAGAGTCGAAGATCCGGCTCGAAGGACCAAATGTTTGAGATTCCGTCCGATGGTGTTATTTGACAGATCTGCAATATATTGAAAATTATGAGTCTTCACTCACGACAGGGTGATAATAAACCAGACACATAGATGGTAATTTGAGAAAGCAGTTTATTATGCCTTCCGCATTTCACACAAAAATAAAATAATTTGGAAAAAGATAAAAGTAAAGAATAAATGCAAAAATAGATTAAATTTAGACAGAATAACAAATTATAATAAAATAACAATCTAAATTTACACTTTGAGTTTGAGACAGCACACCATTATATTAAAGGTATGCTGAGTGTAATTGAGCTTGAGTGTAGAGAGTGGTGCGCATGCAGCAGTCAGTGCTGCGTAGCATGTCACGCTGGAGAGAATGAGTGCGTACGGCGATATAACAATTCACAGTAGGCTCTTAGCAGCTTAATGAAGTGAGGTTGCAGTGAACAAGTGAGAGCACTTGCAATCGAAATTGCTTGAGTGCTCTACACGCATGAGACAAGCTACGCAGGCAGCACTGCGTAGTACAATACAACACATAATGAGGATGCACATAATGAGCAGTGTATAGTCGCTGTACTCTTCCAGCAGATGTCCCGGGAAAAAGTACAGCGAATATAGTGCACCTGCATAATTATATTAATTATACCGGCAAATTAAGCTGAGAGGAAACGTGGCGTGACATGTGCTGCGATGCCACCAAAAAGTGAGACCAAAAAAGTTGATGTACCGATGAGACAACTCCTCATCGCCATTGAATTTATGGTAAATTATAACAATGCACTCGTACCTGATTTTGAGTCCTGTTGAGTACTAGTGATGAGTTGATCCAGCGGAAGAAGCCAACGAGAAAAAGTCCAAAAGTGCGCTGTGTGTGCTGTTCCTCGATGCTGTTGCGAAAGTGTCTGATTTTCCAATATGGCTGCGAGTATGAAAGCATCGTTGGGCGCTGAAGTCAGTTGAGCGAGATAGCCGGTGAGCGAAACCGAAGTCAAGCGGGAGAGACATCCTCTCGCTCGACGCGGCGTGCCAACGAGGCACAGCCTCGGCTCCGCAAAGCCCTTCTTCGTTCATCCTCGGCTCAACCAAGAGTCATGTGCTCAGGCACAGCAACAGGTAGGCGCACGACGAATATCGATCGCCGTGCGCCAGCTGATTATATGACAATACCGTTACATTCGGCGCCCGAACAGGGACTCGAGCATAGGAAAAAAAGGCTGATAGTGGCTGCCAAGTAAAGGAATTATGCGCTTCGAATCTAGGTTTGCGAATCGATTGGTCCAGCGGGCATGGCTAGATGCCATCCAAGTACTCAGTACATCGTTGTTAGAACGTCTTTTAGCGTGGGAATCCACCACAGCAGACGGTCTACTACCACAGCAGTGTAGATAGGACTGGGAAGTGATTGCACGCTTGTCGGAAATCCATAGTATTACACAAACAATGGAATCAAATGAGTAAGGTGTACGAGGGAAGGGACAATCGACTCCGGTGTTAGGGAATACTCTCTCTGTTGTTCCTGATCCGGTTGGCATGAGTCAGATCATGGCCTTCTTACAGACCATGAAAGAGGGCCAAGATGAAAAACTCGAGAAGATCCAGGCGAAATTGAACGACGCAACGGATTCTTGTGTTTCAAGGACAGCGACACTCCGGGAAAATCTGCAGGAGCATATAAAGACCAGCATTTCCGAGGTATAAGAGAGAACTGATAATAAAATCGAAGTAGAACGGCAGGAAATCGTCGAGGAGCAAGAGACGATAACCAATTATCACCGGGAAGTGATTGTGAACGAGCAAATGGTTAGAGCAAGGTTGGAGAAAGAAATTAAGGAGACTATGGAACGGATGAAAAATAATCAAACCGTCACCGAGAAGCACGCAATCAGAATCAAGGAGTTGGAACAACGTGTCACTACAGGCATGGATAATTCGGCCTGTGGATTCTCTATGTTTCAGGCAGGAAACCTTACTCGTTTCCAGGCGGTTTCATAGACGCCTCCAAAATATGCGGCAGATGGGAAACAGCAACCCATGAAATTCTTGAAAGAACTACAGGAATACTGTGATGTAGCCGGGACTGAAGGATCGGACATGCGTTTTGTCATGCAGGACGCATTAGAAGGTCAAGCCAAAAATTGGTGGCATCTCGTGAAGAGTACCATCCGCAGTTTTTCTGAATTCTCTGAGGCATTTACGACAAGATACTGGACACGAGAAATGCAGGACAAGGTCCGAAGCAGCCTCGAGTTCGGGATATACGATACAGAAGGTCAAAATCGTACGAGAGCAGAGTAAGCTACTCTGATTTTTGGAAATGCTCGTGATCTCGAGGAGAAGATGTCCGACGAGGCTATTATCCATCGCCTTGCGAGACACTTTGATGAGGAGGTAAGATGTGCTGTGAGGATTCGCCAGATCAGCTCAGTACCAGAATTTGCTCATATCAATGAAGTCACCTATGAGGAGGTAGATAAAATAATACGAAATTTGAAAAATAAAAAAGGTACAGATGAAGGGATAACAACAAATATACTATAATTAGCATGGGGGTGTATTGGAAAAAAATTCCTATCTTTAATCAATAGGTGTTTACGGGAGGGAAGTTGCCCGGACAGTTGGAAAACATCAACAATAATACCTATTCCTAAGATAAATAATAGTAAAAAACTGAAGATTATAGACTTATAAATATCTTACGCATATACGAAAAAGTTCTAGAGTTAGTTGTAAAAAATCAGTTAAACGAGTACCTTGATGAAAAAAAAAATACTGGTCGATGTCCAATCTGGCTTCCGAAAAAACTTTTCATGCGAAACGGCAATACAAAATACTGTGATAAATTGGAGCGAATCTTTGGATAACAGCGAGATAGTGGGAGTGGTATTTTTGGATTTTAAACGTGCGTTCGAAACTGTAAATAGAAAGATATTGTTAAGAAAATTGTACAGATATGGTGTAACACAAAAGGCATATAAATGGTTTGACGAATACTTAAGTAACGGAAAGCAACAAGTCCAATACGGAGAAAGTACATCCCTATCAAAGAATACGATACATGGAGTACCGCAAGGATCTGTCTTAGGACCTTTTTTGTTTATTGTGTACATAAATGATCTTGTTAAAGTACTGCTCTTTTGCTTATGTAAAATGTTTGCGGATGATACTATAATATATATAAATGGAAAGGATACTAGTGAGATTAAAAGAAAATTAAACTATGATTTAAAAAATGTTGTAAAATGGCTACGATGTAACTCTTTAAGACTGAATACAAGTAAGACTAAATTTATGTTAATACATGATTCGCATAAACTGTCAATGAGAAACTGCTGTGAATATAGAAATCGAGGGAGAAAAACTAGAATAAGTAAACGAGATAAAATATCTTGGAGTAATATTAAATCAACATCTACAGTTTAACAATCAGGCCAACTTCATTGCAAAAAAAGTGGCAAAGAAGGTGACCTTTTTGTACAGACTGAAAAAATATGTGTCGTCATATACGTTGGTAACTGTATATAAGTCTATAACAGTTCCGCATTTTGACTACTGCAGCACACTAATGTTGAACTTCAATGACTACAACATGGCTTTGTTGCAGAAAGCTCAAAATTGCGCGATGAGAGCAATTCTTAAATGTAGTAAGGAGGTACCGATCCGAGAAATGTTAGAGGCACTTAGCTTTATGTGTGTGAAAGAAAGAATGCATTATAATGTATGTCTGTTTGTACACAAAATAAAATGTGGAATTATGCCATCATACTTGTTGAAGGAAGTTAAGTTTGTAAAAGATGGTCGCCGTTACAATACAAGGCAAAAAAAGAATACCAAAGTAGAATTCAGTAAAACAAGTGCAGGATAAAGATCAATGACATACAACGGATTTGAACTGTACAATAAACTGCCGAAGGTAGTGAAAGAGTCGCGTGATATAAGAGAATTCAAATGGAATATGAAAAAATTTGTTAAAAATTAAACTGAAGCAAAGTAGAGAAAAATGAAGAATATAAGTTAGGATAATAAAACTGAAATCTATTATGATTAAGGAGCTCAGTGGCTAAATAAACCATTATCGATCATTCAATCTCTGTTCTCCACTTCTCTTTCTCGTGGGCGAGTTTAGCCTCTCGCTTCGACGAGTTATAGTGGTTGCCTTGGGTATCTTTGACTCTCCGCTTTGTGTGGCTGTTCGTATACCCGATCTCTTTTTTGTGGGGCTTTCTTTCCTGTCCCACTTGGGCTCGTGTGGTCGCGTATATGCGACTCAGAGCGTCTGCATCAGGATTTCTTTTTCCGGCTTTCTGCATTTTACCGGACCCATACCCTGATTTTACGTTTTTCCCAGGCAAGGGTTGCGGACTTAGGTCCTCCGACCCGACCTTAAAGAGTGCGCGATACTGCACCTCGTGCGTGCGCTGTCGCTTGTTCCTTCGTAGATGGAATACACCGTTATATTCGCACATTATTCCTGCGCGAGCTGCTTGCTTTTCACTGCTGGGGGGCACCTAGTCGGGCTTCTGTTGTTGCTGCGCAAAGCGTTTGGCCTTCTTCCCCGTGCTCTCTGAGCTTACGTGCAGTGCCTTGACCTGGCGGCTACGTACGGCCTTCGCTATCTCCGACGACTCGAGTGTCGCCGTTGGCTGTTGCACTTCCCCGTCATTTTTATAAACATCTAAACTCACTCTATTGGGTTTTGACGGTGTAACACGGAATCTCGCTACTTTGCCTCGGCTGATTCCGCTCCTTATAGGTAGTCCGTCGAATTTATTCTCCTTGGCGGCATCCATGTTAGACCCGTTTCCGGAAGGAAAATTTATCTTTGTAAGCAGGCTTATGTACTTGCATGTGGCGGCAGTTCTACTGCGTGGTGATGAATATATCCTCGTCGCGCCGTCCCGTAGTGGCATGCAGTGCCCATACAACTTGAGCATCTCGCTATGCAGGATGTCCGCTTTATGCTGCTTTATAAACTCCATGCCAAGTAATCCGTTGACCTTCAACGGCACATTATTCGGAACGATGTAGAACCAATGCTTTACACTTAAAGCCGGTGTCTCGAGTACAATTTCAGCTATCCCGGGATGACTTTATGCTTCATTTCTCTGGACGCCCTACCCTCAAGCTTGTTGCTGAGCACTAGTTCTAACAGGATGTCTTGATCCCGGGGCGCTACTGGCTTGAAAACAGTCTCGCATGATCGTAGGAAGGCGTCTAGTTCGTCAGCGTTGCTTCCGTCGAAATGCTTGATGTTTTTTAGCGCTAGTCCGAGATCGAGCGTCCTACTCGGTGTTTCTGGCACCCTCTGTTGTTCCCTTTGGAACACGGGATCCGCAGGGGGATAATCTGGTTCCTCAAATCGGGTTTGCCTCGACCGCGTCCGCGGTATCGGGCGTTCCTCTAACCCCGTATCTTCCAGCCTCCGCGATAGTTCGGCGTTTCCTTTCCTTATCAATTTAACTACTGCATTTCTTTCTACTTTAAACTGTTCCCAGTTATCATCCTTTCGCTCATGAATTGCTTCCCTATAAGCATTATCCCTTTTACCTGCCGCCCTTCTTATCTCATCAAAGAACCATTTTTTACCTTCCCATACATTTGGAATCCTAACTACCTTTTTTGGTGCTACTATGTCCAAAGTATCTATACTATCAATACTATCGACAAGCATCTTTGCCTTTCGATTTATATCTTCATCTGTCCCTTGTCGCACGGAGTTTTTCAACACTGTTGTAAACTCTTTCGCGTCAATTTTACTATAGTTCCTGGTATTATATTCTCTCTGTTTACTCTCTGTATTGCTCGTTCCTAATACTACTTTTACCCACGCATGGTCTGTTATTTTTGGTTCGTGTTCCACATGCACTTGCACGCTTGTATTTGCAAATACAAGATCAATAATTGTTCGACTATCGTGCGTTATTCTCGTTGGCTCGTTTACATACTGTTTCATCCCTAAGCTTAACATTCCTAATATTAGACGTTTTTTATAGAACGAGTTTCCCTTGACATCTATGTTAAAATCTCCTATTATTAAACAATCTCCTTTTATTGTTAACTCTTCAGTTATATCCTCTATGAATCTTATAAATTTCGCATCTGAGGCACTCCGTGAATGGTACACCACTATTATAACTCCTTTATATATCTTATCATTGACCTCTATTGCTACACTCCAGCAGTTTGACTCAATTTTATTCTTTCTTACTAATTCATATTTAATACCATCTCTTACGTATACTATGGCCCCTCCTGTGTTTCTATTTTCTGCATCGCACCTAATTGCACTATAACCCGGCCTATATACTTCACTGTCCCCGATTTGAGCAGTCGCCTCTGTTTGGACTTTGTGATCATGAAGAAGGTATACAGTCGGTCTCTCCTGTACCGTTCGGTCGATTGTTTACCTTCGGAGTCCGGACATTGTTGATCGACCCGTGGTACGGAAATCTCACTCGATCCTTTATCTTTTGTGTGTGTTTGGACTGTGGGGTCATGAGGTGGCAGCACCTCATGGACTAATTTGTCAATTTGACCTCGGAATCTTTTATAATCATTAGTGAGATGGTCAGTAAATCCACGTAGTGAATTGACCATCCAATCATCTATCAGCTGGACACCTTTATGTCTTTCTGATGATACCCTCGCGCATACACCACGTGCTCGACCAATCATCAATCAACATGTGTTGGCAGATAAGTGTTGCAGTGATTTCCGCCGACAACGTGATCACCACGACGCTATCTCTCCATCCATCTTAGATCTCACTAGACTGGACATTCATACCAAGCACTCGTGCTCTCGATCCGCATCGCAAAGTCTAGTATTCAGTAAACCAAATCACCCTAAATTCAGTGTAGCATTAATTGTATGCATTGAGTGTATTGGATGATTCATATGTTTTGCTCTCAAAAGAAACAGACGATTACAAGAGACATTAAAATCATCAATTCGTGTGATCAAGCAATTAATTGCGTTCAATTAATTGCAGTGTGTAATTCACCACGTGGCGTCAGCCATTGTGAGCCCAAGGTTCAGTATAATGCTGTATTCTACGTTCCTCATTCAAGTTATTGTTTTGTTCAAATCATTGGTTATAATTTGTAAATCTTATACACAGTCGGTGAACGTAGTTAACATAATTCATGATTGATTCAAACATATATCATAAGATACACTTGTAATATCTCAAATATTGCGTAAACATCACCACGTGGCAAAAATATTCAAATACACCGTGATTGTCATTCATTTGATGCCACAAATTATATTCAGTTTAATTCATATTCTTCAATTCAATTGCGAGAATCATTTGCACTCAACTCACTATTCAGTGTCACATTCAACTCAGTCATTCAACATCACATTGTTAATTCAACTTCAATATTCGTTATATTGTAATTCATTCAACTCAATTCATTGCTAACTGTATTTCACATTTATTCTGTGTAATATCATTACAATTACGCACACACGTCTTGTACAGGTTCGCCCCATACATGTTATAATATACTTGACATATGCTCCATTGAAAATTCAATATTCAAATTATTTATATTAAGACCATTTATATTCAATACCGGCAATAGTTTATTTGTTTTCAATAAGAACGAAACACCCTCGTCTCCGATAACGCTATGATTGCAGGTTTCATTCTGTCAACCACCTGGTGTCGTATCTCTTCGTTATGTGCTAAAAGACTTTGCGCATTCGTGTACCATATCGTCTCTACCTTGTGTGATTGCTACTCTATCTAGCCCGTTCTCTTCTTTTCCTCTTGCAACGCTCTTTTGTATGTTGGACATTCCCGGTCCAGCGCACTATGTTCTACATTTATCTTCAGATTGTACGTTTGGTTTTCAAACGTACAGTATACACACTTACTGTTATTTACTGTACACTCTCTTGCGTTGTGTTTTCCTGCACATTTGTAGCAAGTTTCTTCTCTTGTACAATTCTTCGCTATATGATAATAGCCCCAGCAGTTGAAGCATCGCTTTACGTTGACGTGATTGAAAACCGGACATTTCCTCCATCCCACGCTGAGCTTACCTTTTTGTCAGTAGCTCCTCATGACTTACTTCATCTACTTCTATTATTATTGATCCATGCTTGATTTATCTTCTGTGTCACTCCTGTTCCCTTCCCTTCATTAATCTTTTCACGATCTTCATCTCCCTTCCTTCGGTTTCCTCTATCCCATTCTGCTTTTTAATTGTGTCAACTAGTTCTTCATCGGTGAATTTAAATTCATCTTTTTCCACATTTACTATTTTTATCTTCGGATTCATCTGCGTCGACTCAGTAACTTTAAAACCCTCATTATATCCTGTACTGCAGCTTTCAGTATTTCACTTTTTTCTCCCGATTCATATCTCAGGATCACAGTTCCATTACTGCCTTTTTTCAGTTTTGTTATTCCCACCGTCATACTCTTTATATCCGACTTCTCTTTTATGTCTCTTTTAGTTTTTCCGCTTGCCTGTTGTACTTTTGGTTTGATGATCACCTTTTCCTTTTTTTTTCTTTCACTACATCGCTGTAGGTTACCCTTGCGGTGCTCGAACCTTCTCCCTGTATTATTATTTTCAGTTCCTCGATCTGTTGTTTCACACCTTCTGTTTCTGCACCAATTATCTCTTGGATCATCTTCTTTATTTCATTCTTGCAAGCGATTTCGTCCTTCATTGTTTTCACTGTTTTTATCAGCCAGTCTATTTTTGCGTCACCCGTTATCGATGAACTCATACCTCTGGTTCCTCCCATCGCTCCAGTCGATGCCAATCGATCTCTGCTACCACCTGTTGTCGGCGTCACTGTCTTCAGAAGTTCATCTTCTGCATTGAATTTATCAAATGGATCCTATCCATCGTTTTATGCTTATTCACACACCCTATGTGATAAAAAAGTTTCGGACAAATTTTGCATCGTACTAACTGGCTTTTGATTGCTTTTTTGCAAGCGGAACATCGATACTCGTCGTAGTCGCCGGTATTGTCCATGTTTTGCTGTAGTAGCTGATAAGTTACCGACGCGTACACCTGTACATACCAACCGATAACTATATCATAATCACCGTGATTGCCTGATCACTCCACGTATTACTAATCAAGTGTCACCGTGGCAGCAATAATGGCCGCCCACGCATTCGTCGAGTGAGAACTTTTGGCGCACGAATATGTTGCTAGCACCGTTAATACGATAGC